>VDFB02086081.1:191680549-191966157 GCA_007258455.2 Sequoia sempervirens | reverse complement strand
AAACCTTAACCCTTAAACCCTCTACCCTATACCCTGAGCCCTGTTCCCTTAACCCTTAAACCCTCTACCATCTACCATTAACCCTTAGGTCTATCTGTACACAAATCGGATATCCGATTTGAGTCAAATATTCAATTTGTAGAACTAAAAGCATACTGTTACAAAACATTTTAAATTGTTTTCAAATGTATTAGATATCAAATTATAATAGATATCGGATTTGTGGGCCATAGAAAATTCCCATGTGGGCCATTTTGTGCATTCCAACAGACGCTACATTCTATTTGTAGGTGACATACGCATGGTTTCAGACAGGAAGAGACTAATATCAACTTTTTGGAGCATCTTCTACTCAAATTTGTCATAAGCAATTATTTTTTAGCATCTTTTATGAGGTATAATGGGGAGTAGCAGTCGTCGAAAGCAAGAATATAAGAGAAAGCTTACAAAAGAACAAATTAAAGTATATAGACAAAGAGATAGAGAAGGCCATAGGAAGAGAAGACAAGGTATGTTAAATATTGGTGAATCTAACCCCTATGGTTTTACAAGTGAACAGGAAATTGAAGGTGTTCAAGGTGAAAATATTCATGGTGAAAATGTTGGAATTGAAGATGTTGAAAATGATATTCAAATTGGGAATGAAAATATTGAAATTGATAATGAAAATGTTCAAGGTGAAAATGTTGGATTTGAAGATGTTGAACATGATATTGAAACTGGGAATGATAATATTAAAATTTAAAATGAAAATGTTCAAGGTAAAAATGTTGGAAATGAATATTTTGAACATAATATTGAAGCAAGTGTAAATTATGTTTCACCAGATTACATGAGAAATGAAGAACCTTGTTTGGAAGAAAGACATATTCCAAATTCATCACCAATTCATCATTATTCAAGTTGTTTATATTAATATAGACTTGTTAGTCTAAGCATCTTTTCTATTGTGACAATATAGATTTCTCATTTTCCCACTTTTGCAATATTCCTGGCACAATTGATCATGGACCTGCTACAACAATAGCCAACTTTGATCCTTTCAGAGAGGTATGTGATAGATTACAACAATATAGATTGGTTATTCTAATCATCTTTTATAGTTTGCATTACCATCTCATCATATTTTGTGTCATTTACAATACTATAGATTGGTTATTCTAAGCTACCTTGACAGTTTTTATAGGTGCTTGTCAATCTAGAATGTGAACATACTACTATTGTGGAAGACTGTGCCCTAAATGCCTCCAATAGGAAAATTTTGTAAAATTTGAATTCTCAAATTGGAAACAATGTAAAAAGGTCATAATTGTGTATGGGCATAATCTATACCTAGTGATATTTTTTGAAATATGGGTCAAATGTTTGGCATTGTATAAAGGGTATGTTTAAAATTTAAAGGGGTCTATATTTTGGAAACTCATAGGTTGAATTAGTCATACAGGTGTATGCTTTATTACTATTATTGGGATAATTCTGTAATAACTTTTTGTACTTGATCGAGCTACAACCGAAGGTTTTCTTCCTAGTTCTTTCCTGTCAGTATGCTCGTTTGAACTAGGTTTTGTAATATCTCCTATTTATATATAATAAATTATAGTGGCTTGCCACTTTTGTTCCTCAAATCCAACTTGGGTGCAACTTCATTTTTAGCAACTTTCATGAGGTTTTTAATGAAATCAATTTTTCCAACCTTGCCACACCCTATAAATTCATCAAACATGTCTATTAGGACCTACACAAGCTTGATCCAACCTTAAATCTTGTTTCCCTCACATTTCATTGACATTAGTAACTTGTAACCACCATTTTTGGTGTAGAAGCACCTACAACACAATATCATTGTGGATCATTTCAATGAGTAAAGTGTTAATATTTTGAAGTTTTGTCTTTAATGAGATCTAATAGGATCAATGGTCATGTATTAGGAGGAGTTTTTAGGTTTTAGGGTTAAAAAAACATGGAGATCCTAACTTGTCCTAGTTGTTTCTTTGTAGCCTTTGAAGGAAAAATTAGTAAATTTGTTTAGGGACAAGCAAGAAAAGTGTTTTGAACATGTAATGATGCTATTTCAAGCCATTAAGTGAGGTATTAGTAAAGTTAGAAGTGGAAAAGTGCAACATTTCATTATGAATCATATTAATGTGAAAAATGTTTGTATTTTAGCCTCCAATGGTCATTAAGGTTTCAAAAGTCAGTTAAGATTGGTGGTTAAAGGCATTGGGAGTTGGATTCCAAGGCATAGCAATGTACTTAAGGCCATCAAGGGCTTAAGATAGGCCATTCAAGCATTTTTGTATCAAAAATTTATGTAGAAACATTATTACATGTCTTGAATTTATTCTGACTTCTTAACAGAGGGTTTCTTTATTCATTTTGTGCCTCAAAACTCAGACTTTCTCTAGACGGGTTCCTAAATAGGGGAATAAGAGTTGTGCAATTTTAATTGCTTGAATCTCATACCACCTACTTTGTGCCAATGTTACTTGTTGGGATGAGTTGGTAGGGCTTAGGAAATGATATTTCAGGAGTGGAAGGCATGGAGAACTTGATTTTGAAATAAAATGAAGAGTTAAAGGTCTGAAAATGGTGGTTTTTTTCACTTGAAAATAGAGTTTTTACCCTAGGGTTTGCAAATATATATGAGATACACAAATTTTCTTTGTTTTATAAGAATATTGGGTCCTAAATAAAGGTGTCTAAGGTGGTGGAATAGTCTGAAAGGTTGTGGAAGTGCTACATCCAATAAACCCTCAAAAATTACACTAAAAAAAAGGGTTTTCTAATTTGATAGTTATAGGTCCGTACAAATGGAATCCAATTACATAATATTTGTTTTCTTGGAAATTTATTTGCTACCCCAAGGTTTCAGGGGTCTGTGTGGTGTTTGAAGGTGTGTTGCTTTGCATTTTTGGGCTAATTGAGTAGCCTTTTCAAGGGTGAATGTATAGGAAGTCAACATTGGTCCAAAGGAGTCTATGTTGTTTCTCATAAATGTTGTGTAACTTGGAAATGGATGTTTGAATCAGTCATGTGTTAGTCTAGTGTTTTGGAAAATTGTGGAGTAATTGGACAAAAACTAGTTTCTCACTATTATAAGGGTTTAAGGGGGTTAAAGAGGGAAATGTGTATTCAGTTTCTTGTCAAGTTTTAAGGGAGCTTTGGATTTTCCAAAGAAGTTAGAATAATCTTGTTAGATTCCTCAAATAGGCATGTTGCAAAGGGTTTGTGATTGTGCCCTTGTGTCTGCATCAATTTTTCACCTAATTTCACTCATTTTTTCCTTGCATGGCAACTCACCAACTCAAGTACAAAAATTTCCAGCTCTCTAAACTCACATAGTCACCTTATATAGTCCTAATAAAATCTAACATGGCCATACCATCCAGCTAAAGACCATACAATAGATGGTATGGCTTTTTAGCACTTTGGACTCTTAAGGGAAATCGTTAGTCCAATGTAGCTCGAAGTGATTCAATGTATTTGGGTGCAAAAGAGGACCATCCCTAGTGTAAACGTACCCATCTAGATGGGTGGGAACAGTCTGTTTGGTCGTACGAGTTGCTGAATGAAAGTTGCACCAGTTTGCAACTTTACACTGCTTGCATTGGACAACTTTTCCCTCAGCTAAAAACTTGCCACCATGGAAAAATTCCTATGAGATAGAAAAACCTGAGAGAGGGTATTGTAGATGGGCCAAACACAATCCCATAGCCTCAAACAGAGAGTCTATAAATGTTACGGTTTCCAAGAAATAGCCCTTCAAAGATTGCTTCCTTTTAGCACTTTGGACTCTTAAGGGAAATCATCGGTCCAATGTAGCTCAGAGTGATTTGGAATATTTGGGTGCAAAAGAGGACCATCCCTAGTGTAAACATACAAATCAGGATGTGTTGGAACAATTTGTTTGGTCGTATGAGTTGTTGAATGAAAGTTGCACCACTTTGCAACTTTACACTACTTGTATCTGACAACTTTTCCCTCAGCTGAAAAACTTGCCACCATAGGAAAACACCTCCAAGATAGAAAAAACCAAGAGAGGTTATTGTAGATGGGCCAAATATGATCCCATATCCTCAAACAGATAATCTATAAATGTCACAGTTTTTGAGAAATAGCCCTTCAAATATTGTTGTCTTTTAGCACCTTAGACTCTTGCGGGAAATCGTCAGTCCAATGTAGCTCAGAGTGATTTTTCATATTTGGGTGCAAAAGAGGACCATCCCTAACATAAACGTACCCATTTATACATGTTGGAACAATCCATTTGGTACTTGTAACTTTACACTGCTTGCATCTGACAACTTTACCCTCAACTAAAAACTTGCTACCACAGGAAAACGCCTCTGAGATAAAAAAAACTGAGAGAGTTTATTGTAGATGGGACAAACATGATCCCATATCCTAAAACAGACAGTCTGTAAAAGTCACAGTTTCTTAGAAATAGCCCTTCAAATATTGCTACCTTTTAGCACTTTGGACTCTTAAGGGAAATCACTGGTCTAATGTAGCTTGGAGTGATTTTTTGTATTTGGTTGCAAAAGAGGACCATCCCTAGCATAAACGTACCCATCTAGACATGTTGGAATAGTCCATTTGGTCGTACAAGTTTCTAAATGAAAGTTGCACCACTTTACAACTTTACACTGCTTGCATCTGACAACTTTTCCCTTAGCTGAAAACTTGGCACCACAAGAAAACGCCTCTGAGATAGCAAAAACTGAAAGAGGTTATTGTAGATGGACCAAACAAAATTCCATAGCCTCAAACATAGAGTCTATAAACATCATGGTTTTTGAGAAATAGCCCTTCAAAGATTGTTTCCTTTTAGCACTTTAGACTCTTAAGGGAAATCACCGGTCCAATGTAGCTTAGAGTGATTCAACATATTTGGGAGCAAAAGAGGACCATCC
The DNA here is from genome assembly GCA_007258455.2 of Sequoia sempervirens. Taxonomy (NCBI): domain Eukaryota; kingdom Viridiplantae; phylum Streptophyta; class Pinopsida; order Cupressales; family Cupressaceae; genus Sequoia; species Sequoia sempervirens. The sequence continues at coordinate 191,961,244 of VDFB02086081.1, read as the reverse complement.
ATAGTGTAAACGTACCCATCCAGACGTGTTGGAATAGTCCGTTTGGTAGTACGAGTTGTTGAATGAAAGTTTCACCACTTTGCAACTTTACACTACTTGCATCTAACAACTTTTCCCTCAGCTGAAAACTTGCCACCATAGGAAAATGCGTTCGAGATAGCAAAAACCAAGAGAGGTTATTGTAGAGGGGCCCAATATGATCCCATAGCCTCAAAAAAAAAAAATTTAGGCATCACAGTTTCTAAGAAATAGTCCATGAAATATTGCTTCCCTTTTGCACTTTGGACGCTTAAGGGATTTCGCTGATTGAACATAACTTGAACTGCTTTGGCCGATTTGGGTGTTAAAGGGGACCATACCTAACCTAAACGTAACCATCTGGACATGATGGAACAATCAGTTAGGTCATTCAAGTTGTAGAACAAGATTTATTTATGTAGTTACAAGTAGTTTTTCACCCTCCAACTGAACTCCAACGCTGATTTTCGTGTGAAAAAAATCCATGAGACCATAGCTTGTTGCTTTATTTTTAATGGAAACTACTGGGCAGAATAGTTAAATTATTCATAGATTTAGCATTTGAGATTGCAATAAGACATTAAAATGGCTAGTGTAATAAATAAATTCTTATGATTTCTAAAGAATGTTGATAACTCTACTCAATTGGCTTCTTTTTTCAAAATAATACAAATTGAACCTTGGCATCAATAGACTCTGTATATCAAGCTACCACAATTCAAGTTTCAACAAAGAATATTTATCATGCATGTTTTAAATGACATTCAAGTTTATGGTGTTTTTGTTATTTATATGATGTTATGTGATATTCTAATCCTATTTCATGCTTCTATGTTGCATATATATATATATATTTTATTTTTACATGTTTTTTTTACTAACAAACTAAACCACTCCGAATTGGCGAACTGAACCCTCGAACCCGAACAGGTAACTTAGTTTGTAAGTTAGTTATTGGGAGTTGGTCTATTGTTTTGTGTGGGGGAGAGTCTTAAAAAAGGTTGAGGAAGTCATTTTTGGGATTGATGAATGTAATTTTGTGAAGAATCAATATGATCATTTTGGGGGCAATAGGCCTCAGACCCCTAAAGCTAGTTTGAGTGCTTTCTTTTTATTTTTTGTAAGTTTTGTGCCAAGTTTTCTCAAGGCGAGTAGTGAACCCATATTTTTCATTTTTGAGTAAATTATGAATTATTGAAGCCCTCCACCTACTGTACCTTTCATGTGGCTCAGTGGAGAGGATGTGTACAATGTGATTTGAATGTGTGTAGGTCCATTTAAGAAAGGGGAAATGATTTGTGAGTCTTGGAGTTGCTATCCTAAGCAAATCATTGCTTAAATTGCATGAAAATGAAGCTTTTGGCCTAGGGTTTTTTTAAATCAATGAGAGTGGGGGAATCTCTTTAATGTTTAAGCATATTGGGGTCATAATAGAGGTGTCTGAGTTGATGGAATGGTCAGGGGAGTTGTGCAAGTGGGGGGTGATCCCATAATAGTGGTTTACAATTTTTGGCCAAACTGGACACTGAAATTATTATTTTTAACTAAATCTTCAAATTCGAGCACCTATAGTGGCTAAACCATGAGGAATTTGAAGATGGTGCAAACTAGAGTCTCATCAAATTTTGTTTGTAGATTCTAAAATTATTTTTTTCAAAATTTTTGGAATCAAATTGTACTTCTTTTTCCATCTCCCACGAAAATTGATTTTTTTTCAAAAAATAACATTTTTAAAAAGTGACGCACACTATATAACACATAACTTTTTTTCCATGAAGGATAAAATTATAAGTCTTTCAATTTTAGATTTGTAACTCTGATATCTAGTGCTTCCACTTGGTTAGATAGTCTTTTATTTAATATTTTTTTCTTAATCAAGTTTCAAAGTCAAACAAATTATAATTCAGACACAGCGCGACCGTATAACGTGTAACTTTTTTTGTATATGTCAAAATTTAATTTAATTTTTTTTGTTGGATCAAGGACTTCAATATCTGGTGCACTCATATTTTTCAAATTTTTTTTTGATAATCTTCTATTTTTTCACATGTGAAGAACAAAGAAATTCATTTTCGATGAAAAACCTATGTTTAATAAAACTTAAAAAACAAATATATAACAAAACCAAAACATATTAAAATAATATTCATTGGATAGCTTGTTCTGAGGAATACCACAATCATTTGAAATAAATTTTAAATGAACTCATTTGATCCCCCAAAAGCTAAATCAAAAGTGATTTTTTATCAGCATTTTGATGTGTAAAGGAGACGCATTTATAGGTATGGTTTAAAACTAGCGAGGTTCTATCCAAGGGGGTTTGATCTAAGGTGATTTGATCAAACCTTCTTCAATTGGAATCCTTAAAATGGAAATTTTTAAGGCTTAAATCATTATATTTTCTAAAAATATGCGATTTCAGCTAAAATGCATTCCTCTCAGGAATTGTAAACCACTATTGTGACAGCACCCTGGGACTTTCAATAAACCCTATGCATTTTCATGGTAAACAAACGGTTTCATGGGACATCTTGCTAAAGGACCTGTAGGTTTAGAATAATCTTAGAATTTGTTGTTTTATGAAACAAATCAAGATTTTTTGGGGTTTTCTTGTGAAGATCAAGTGTTTAAAGGGCACTCACTTTGTGAAAGAGGGCTAATTCACTAGCCTAGAACAGGGGTATGTTATTGATTCTCAAATTTGGTCCAAAGGAGTCAAAGGTAGTTTTCACATATGTTTTCACCCCCACTCTACATCAATCCATATCTTGTTTGAAAGAACTTTTTTTAGGATTTTAGCCATAACAACAAGCTAGTGAACTATTTGATAAAAAGCTTTGGTACACATGTATGAAAAATGTGGTGGCATAGACAAGGTAGTGAATTGTTTGAAAAAATGCCTCAAAGAAATGTGGTCTCATAAAATTCCATGACAAGAAAGTGCAATTGATAGTTGCTCCTAGTTATTAGTTATGTAATGTGAAGTAATTGCATAACTGCTTAAGTTGACTTTGTAAAAACTATATTGTAATTGAATTTTTTTCATCTATCAACATCTAGTTATTAGTTATGCAATGTGAAATAATTCTTTGAGTTTGAAAGATGTGCAATGCAATGTAATCAGCAATATGAATATAAACTACATAATACAACCATTCTTTTTTATGCTCTTGTACATTGATATTTAACCATTGCTCACTTGATTAAATTTTCAAAGAGTTTAATCATGCACATGAGGAAGAAACTAAATTTTGATTGTCAACTTCTATATATCAAATTATCCAATAATCTTGAGTGTATCTCCATTTACAAAAATGGCATCAATGCCAACTCAAACAAAGTTTTACAAAATGTGGCATATGCCATCTCGATGTCTATTCAAAATTTACATGCCAAAATGTCTATCTCATCCTAAACTACTAGTGGATCATCAAAATGGAGCCTCTTTGTAGCACTCGTTGGCTCTGAAGGTAGCTGCACAAGAAAAATTCAAACCACAATTGAGATTAGTTATACTATATGATTTAAAATTGAATAATTAACATCAAAATCAATATACATTGAATTATAATTGAACTCTAAAATTGTAATCTTGATTACTTGAAATATCTGTCTCTTCAAAGGGTTAGGAGTCCTAGAATATTCCCCTCTCAAAGAACTGACCAAACCAACTTTTGTAATGCCAATCTATATATGTGAACAAAAAAATAAAATTGATCCAAGTTAGCCACAATTGTTGATAATAGGAACATATAAATACCATATAAATACCAAACACAAAATAAAATAAACACATACCTCTTTAGGCTTATATTTTTCTTTATCTCCTTTAGGTGTTTTGACACCTCCTCCTTGAGGTGTTTCAACACTTACTCCTTCAGGTGTTCCAATACGTACTCCTTCAGGTGTTGTGTCACTTGTCAACAACGACATATAGCTCATAACTATCTATAGATAAAAATGAAAAGTACATATGAAACTACCAATCTATGTCGATGTATGTATAATCAATATAAGATCTTAAAAATCTTAATTCAATTGAATTTGAGTTCAATTTCCTTCCACTTATCTAACATTGCACTTCCATAATCTGGATAAGGCTGCACCTTACTCGTACTTGTCAACAACAACATATAGCTCATAACTACCTATACATAAAAATGACAAGTACATATGAAACTACCAATCTATGTCGATGTATGTATAATCAATATAAGATCTTAAAATTCTTAATTCAATCGAATTTGAGTTCAATTACCTTCCCCTTATCTAAAATTGCACTTCCATAATCTAGACAAGGCTACACCTTGCTCGCACTAGGTATTTCCTACAAGAGGAAAATAAGATAAACATATAAGTTATTATATAATTTCATTTCTGACAATTCCTATGACAAGAGAGTATATAATAAAAAATTGTAAATAAGTGAGTGTGAAAATATATACTGTGTGCGTGTCAAGGCCAAATGAAATGGCCCTAAGGGTGCTATTAGTCACCTATGTGAGCTCCTCCTCAGACATCAACTATTAAATAGATCATGTAAATAAATATTAGTACATTATACTCTCTTATTAATATTCATTTAAAAACAAATGAAAGTTATGAATTTACAACTTAAATATTACCTGTGTCACTATTCCAATGTCCCCCTCTCTACCAAGAGAGGACTCTATAGGGTGCACTCCACTCCCCTACGTCTGATCTATAATGTCCACAATATGGAGTTCATAATCAGAAGTGTCCAAGGGATGTTTAGTAGGCTATACAAGAGGACCCAAGCATATTTGGTGGCACATGTAGCAAGTATGTAGCACACAACTATGTGGACCTGACAAGGATGATGCAACAACACTCGAGTCATCGCCAACATCACCAGAATGTGGTTGAGCTACTATAGAAGCATGCAAAACCAAAAGACCACTCAAAGAGTGAATAGCCTGGAAAGTCTATGTGGCGGCATCCTGCATAATATCTGGATGATATACTGGAGGTGGTGAAGGAAGGTGGGGAGGGGGAACATATGGGCGTAGGACTACTCTAATTGCCCCTAGTCTATCTTGGGGCATACCTCCACCAATGCCCTAGAAGGGTTTAATTTCAAAGTAATTGACATGATGCCCTAACACAAACTCAACATATAATTTTTTAATAAAGTAAAATGGTATATCACAATTGTTGCTCGGTGGTTTATCAAAAACCATACACCAATGATCCCAAAAGTTATCTACAATGTCCCTATGCGTGCACCATTTTATAGAAATTTTTGGTTTATTAACATTAACTGAAAAACCAGTGCAGGGGTTAACAAATAAAGAGGGTATTTGGGCTTTGGTTATTCTGAGATCTTTCACATCATCATAAGACAATCCACATGCATAATATTCCCTCATGTCTTCTTGCCACGAATGAAAGGCATTATTTTGTGTGGAGAGGGTTTCTATATTTTAATTATTTCCTTCAATGTGTTTAACATCTCGAATAATCGATGGATTCTCTTATAAACTTCATAAATGCCCTTTAATTGCTATAATTTTTCACCAATTAATTCTTCAATTGATGGCTACAGAGGTGGTGGAGCATTTGGCATTTGTGCATTTTCATTCTTAGCTGGTGGATCATTTGGAATTTTTGCATTTTCATTCTCAATAGCCATAATTCCTGATTAAAGTTAAAAAATAATTAATCTAATTGAAATTAGATAGTATAAATGAAAATATTGTAAAAATACCCTAGTTAAAAAAAAAAAACAAAAAAAACCCTACTTTTTAACAAAAATTCTATAAAATTCTCTAATTTTTAATACAAATACATAAGCAACACTATTTTTAAATCAAAATCCATAAAAAACATTCATTTTAATCAAAATCCATTCTAAACTCAAAATTTTCATAAAAATTCAATCAAAAACCCTATTTTGAAAAAAAATCCATAAAAAACTAACTAAAATTATACAAATCTAATTCAAAATTTGATCAAAGCAAAGAAAAATCTAAAATCTAACCTTTTCAAAATGGATATCAGCTAAATTGGATATCTATTATGCGGAGAACCTCCTCACTGTACGCCCACGACCAGTTTGTGAATGTGAAATGATTTTAGCAGGCCCGAAATATGTATATATATATGTGTGTGTGTGTGTGTGTGTGTGTGTGTGTGTGTGTGTGTGTGTGTGTGTGTGTGTGTGTGTGTGTGCCTCAAATCAGATATCCGATATGGAGATCTTGGTTTGGGCATTACTTTGGAGGTGTGTGTTGACACCCAAGCCACAAAAAAGTCAACTCGGCATTTTCGCATTTTTGGGTCGATGAAAAACGTAATTTTTTTCCCATTACCACTTTTTGGCCCATCATGATCCTGCACATACCCAGATCTTGATTTAAATTTCTACACTTAGTGACTTTTGGATCCTTTGGTAGAATTTTGTAGAGTTTTGTAACTCATTTGGACATGGAATACAATGCAAACCTTGGGTATCATTGAATGGAGTATTTTTCCTTCTTGTTACTGCAATATTGTGTATTTCCACATGATTAATTAAGTTATTGTGTGATTGTATTCATTTCCCTTAACTTTGTCTCATGGATTTAGTACTTTTTTGTAGAGAAGTGTGATGTTGGAGGTTATAATCTGTGTCAAGATTGCAAGTTGCTTTTAGCTGTGAAGTCTTTTTCTCCTAAGAGCTCAAGCAGTAAGGCCTTTTATAAAACACTTATGCAAAGGACACAAAAACAAATTGTGCAAGTTGTTATACCAGTCATTGTATGCAAGTGTATGAAATCTAAGTTTTCAAGTCTAAGTAATATTCTGGTGTATCACCTTAGGAGGTAGTTTTCATTTTATGCAATCTTTCTCCCTTTTCCCCTCAAGAATCATCAGTAGTTAGGTGACAACCGATAGGAAGCCGACCTTCTCTGGAGGTTGACCTCTGCCTACAAGTAACCCACAACTTTAGAGGTCTTCCCATGTTTTCTCTGGAAAGCTAAGTCATGCAGCTTAGCTGGGGTGCAATTTCAGTAGATAACAACAACTTAGTTTTCAATTTCTCTCGAGTTGAGCTACTTCCTTCAACGAATGGTTTTGAATTATTTTTTAATTCTTTAGTTTGTGTTTCCTCAATGGATTCTTTTGATTTTTTTTTAAGCTTTTTGGGTTGTGAACTACTTCCCTTTTCTTTTCTAATGAATCTTCCTCTACTAGCCCTACTATGATTCATGCACCTAAATGACTTATGACAAAGAAAACTAAGGGTAGTTACCCAAACAAGGTCAACTATCGTGTGGACTTTCTCCTTAGTGCAATGCTCCTAACTTAGTTTACTAGAAATACAGACCTTTAACACTGTTCCCCAATAATGACGCCAAAATAATTGGATTAAACTGTGGTTCAAATTTTTCTTGTAATGAGCCTTAAATTAATTCTTAGAAATGATTTCCTCAGTTCATCCTTAAAGTTTCAATCCAAGAGCATAGAATCTTGAATAGTGTTGGGGAAATATACCGAAGGGCTACAATCAATAAAATAAGCATTGATGGATGAAAACTAATGCAATTTGTACTGGAGCAGAAATATGAGTTGTAGACTTCTTGTCACCTGTATGACAGGAACCTATGAAGAAATGACTTTTCTGATAGAGAACAGACTACTGACACACAAAAAAATAGAATGGAAATTTCCTATTTGATAGAGTGGAAACCTTTGTTTGCATAAAATAAATGAAACTAAAGTTGTGCAGAAAATTAGGGATATACTTATAGAAAATTCTCACACAATGTTGAGTGAACTATTCAACTTTTTAACTCATAGTATCAAACTTTAGCTGTTCTTAACATCACTAAGAATTATAATAGACTAATTATGTGAACCGATGAAAATTGAACAAATCAATAGAGTCTTGAAACACACTCACAAAGATCAAATATATTGATAAGAATCTAATACTTAGAACACAATAGCAATTACGAAATCACAATATACATTACCACATAGATAGCTAATAGAAATATCACCAACAACCAAGGAAGTGGGCCATGCCTTCACTGGATATCGACTGATGAAGCTCACAAAAACATGACTATTCCATGCTAATAATCATCCACTTTGAATCAATGATAGATTATGAATGGAAAAAGCACTAATATGAGGTCTATGTATATATCTATATTATTAGTTTTCAGCTTACACATACATATATACTGTAAGTCAAATAATAGTCTATGAATACAAGATAAATAATTTTTTTGGTTGTTATGGCCTATGGCCAACAACCATAAAAGATAACCAAAAGTAGATCTTCGGCTTAAAGCCGATTAAACAGTATTTTGTCTTTATCAATATCAAAACCATAACAAGAAGAAAAATATGGGAAAAACGCCATCCAAGCTATTTATCACTCCATTAACACTCCTCCTTGCTCGTGCTCATGATAGTTAGAACTACGGCCCTAATCATCCCTATTTAATTAATCACAACGAATGATTAATAAGGCTTCAAATACGTAATATGGTGGTAATTTTAATTCCTTTTCCAATCTACTAAATATATTCATTTTCCTTAACCAAAGGTGACAAGAATCATATCCAAGGTGACATAAACAAGGGAAAAATGGTAAATAAAAGATAGAATATCAAGACCCAAATGTTGCCTATCAGTAACTACAAAAAAATGTAATGCAAAAAATACCAAAAAAATGCCTGAAAATGTTGTTCAAAATGTGCAGGTGGACTGATTCGCCGAGGGTGGCAAATGAGTCCAGTTATGAGATTTTTTTGTGTTTTCAGAAAATTTAAGGTGATTTTAATGCTTTTTAGATGCAAACTGAGGATACAAATGCCAATTTTCAGTTTTTGAATGATATGATATGCAAAAATGAAATCTAAATGAATCTTTCACTAAGGAAATTTGAGAAACCCTAGGATGCAAAAACAAAGCAAAACCTAATTTAATGTAATGTAAATGAAACTTAGGATACAAGATGCAATTTAAATAAAAAAGATAAAGTGTTCTATATGCAGGTTCACCAAAATGACCCAATATTTTGTTGTTGGCTATAGACTACTCTTGCACTCTTAAGATCTTTCACCTAAAAGGAGAGATATATAACCCCAAAATTGAAGTGGTTCACTCAAATAGAAGATTGTATGATGTGATTATGACTAAATACAATGTTGTAAATGCAATTAAATAATGAAATTGATTGACTATTGATGCAAAACCTATGGAATATGCAATGTTTGAAAACATAATGTGATATGCAAGAATGAACTAAAACATGAACAAATGCAAAAAAAATGAAGGATGAAAAGAGTGCACCTGGGAAATGAATGTTGAATCTAGAATGACATAAATGTTGGAAAAAATCAGTCAAAATCACTAGAGGGACTCATTCGCCACTGATGGGGAATTAGTCCTGCTACTGGCAAAAACTCTTGGAAACAGGTTTTCGGCTGTCGGGAATTGGAATCTGATAGAATCTACTTTTTTAGCCTTAAGGTGGGACTCATTCACCACTGATGGTGAATTAGTCCTCTCCCAAAATTCTGTGAAATCAAAGGTTAATTATGTACCTCCATATCTGCACTTGTCCTCTTGTCAGGCTGACGGAGTCAAATCTATAGAAAATAGACCGTAGGTTGTCCCCAAGCTTGAAATAGGGTTTAGTTGACTTGAAACACTTTCTTGACTTCTTGACCACCTTTCAACACCTAATTGCTTGATAAATATGCATACAAAAGTCTACAACCTTGTTGAAGAAATCTGAAGTTATGTCAATGGTTGCTCCAAGATGCTTGATTGAATGATGAAAAGTTCTTGAATTCTAATTGATGAATACAAGTGAACTTGATGATTAGGAGATGTAAAATGAGGATAAAAACACTTATTTATACAATCTTGTGCCCTAATAACCCAATAATACCTCATCATGGGCTGAAATAAGGTAATTTTGAATAAAAACCCAAAAGAAATTTTGAATTATTTTGAATTTTGAGCCAAGAGGGACTCATTCACCACCCATGGAAAATGGGTCCCACCTTGGGCTTGTAAGTGGGTGTTGGGAATTAGGTCACTTTTAATGTTGTTTGTCAGGTTTATCTTAAAAAATACACTTAATTAAGTCTTTTGAGTGCATAAAGGGGTCAAATAAAGTATAAGAAAGGTGTAAATAGTGAAATTAACCCTAGAAAAGCATAAAATCTTGTTACAAGACTTTACAACACTTTAAAATAGGACTTAATAAGTGATGAAAAGGTTATTTTTAGGTGAATTGTAATGAAAAGTGTAGAAATGTGTTACAACACTTCAAAACACCTTCACAAGATGCCACAATTTGAATATTTAGGACCTAATGTGTATGCAAAAGTCACATTACAACATTAAATCAAAGCAAGACAAGTCAAAAATTACAAGAGAAATACCTAAAAGACCATGAAAATTTCAATGATCCATTTTTCTATTGTACACCATCCTAAATCCAAACATCCACATTCTCCATCCTTCAAATCTATTTTAGGCCCTTATGTTTCAAATCCCAATCCCTTATCCCTTACATCCATTTTGGGTCCCTATATCCCAAAAAAAATTCCTTCATCCTCTCCATCCATCTTGGGTCCCTACATTCCACCACCTAACATTCCTATTCAAAAATCCCATTATCCTCTCTATCCATCACCTCATATCCGAAATCAAGATCAACCAAGGCACACATCTTTGAAATCCTTCGAACACCCTATCAACACTAACCCATCCATACTAAATTTTCATCCTTTATCTCCATCCAAAAATCACATTTCTCTTGGAAGAAATTTGGATGCCAAATCTCAAATTTATAAATCCAAAAATCCACAAAAATCAAGGAATCAACATGTCTCCTCAAAAAGACATGAAAAATCAAAGAAAAATATGACCGAAAATAAAAAATTTAAATCACAATAGCCACAAAGGACCATGAAGAAAAAATCAAATTCAAATACCATGTGGATTCCAAATATACTCATAGAATCAATGCATCCAAAAAAAATCAAAGTTGGCATCCAAACTTGTTAAACAAAATGTTTCATCCAATCCTAAGTCTTCCATCCCATCTAATAATCCTTCATCTTTTCCATCCATTTTGGGTCCTTATGTCCTAGAATCTACACCCACTCCTCCATCTAAACCTCCAAATCCAAAATCCACTTCATTTCCACAACTCCACCACCCTTCAAGGTGTGTGCCAATATTGATCTTGCGGACATTCCCATCCAATCATCCACATGTCCTTCACCAACCCATCAATTATCCAACATCCATTCTCCATCCTTCCATCCATCTTATCCAATACTTTGCATAAATACACATCCCTCCATCTTTCAATCCATCTTATCCCCATTACCATCATTCTACCAATTTCTATGAGCACAATAGCACATAATTAAGGGATACCATCTATAGAATTCTAGATGCTTGAGTCCTTCCTCCCCATTCCCTTGCACTCTACACTTGGGGGAAAGCTTCATCCATACAACATATTATCCACATCCTCCACTATCCTTCAAAATCTATCCATCATCCTATCTAAATCCATCTTCCCCCTTCCACCTTTGATCTTGACAAGGCTAAGGATCTTCATAATCACCATGCATCTTATCCTATCCATATCATTCCTCATACATCCCTCATCTTATCGAAATCCATCTTACCTCCCATCTTTGATCTTGATAAAGAGCTTAGGGGTCAAATATCTATGCATCCATAACTTATCCACTTATCCTCCATCCCATAGCCGATATCTTATCTCCATCCCCCTATCCTAGCCAATTCACCCCCTCTCTTCACCCTTAATCTTCATAAAGCTAGGGGAAAAATATACTTGCATGCTTTGCAAAATTCCATCCCCACTCTTACTTCGATCCATGTCCTTTATGTACTACCCTTCCATCTCATGCCACTATTATGCCATCCATGGTTGCACTAACTCTAGTGTGGGGAGTATTCGTCCTTTGCAACTAGTCCTTGGACCTCCATCCTCCTTCATCCACCATCCTTTTTGTCATGGAGATTTCACATAGATGCTAAGTTTAAGTGCTTAGTAATCTTGTGAAACATGGAAACATCTTCAAGCCTATGGGTTACTCATAGTGAAGATGAATCTCCAGATAATGGGTTGGTTCCCTGTGATACCTCCTACAAACTACCTTCTTTGAGAGGAAAAGGGATAGAAAGAAATTTGGAATTTAAACCTATCCTAGGATGTGATGCACCAAACGTTCTAGATCTACTTATTGGTCAAATTCACAATCTATTCTAAACATGAAGCCTTGTTTATTCACAACTCAGATTAACATGTTTTGCAAAAGTGTTTCATGTGAAAGGTTTCAATATTTGAATTTTTTTTGAAAGAAAACAATATTTTTCTCATAAATCACATTCAACAAATGAGATACACAATCACAAACCTGCACTATAACATATTGTACTTGTACCAAACATTGAAGGAACAAGATAAAAATGAAGGGTTTCACGTAAACCACAATATCCTTATCAAAAATACTCACAAAAAACACCTGAACAAAGTATAATTGAGAGGGAAATGTTGCTTATTACTGAAAATGAAAGGAATCTACTGCTACAAGTGGATCAATTTGAGTTACAAAAACTTCTTAGATTCTCTGCAATAGACAAAAGAGCAACAAGGAAAGAACTAGGAAAAAAGATAGTCTTTTCCAATATATACAATAGGTAACTTCAAAGAGCTAGGAGGTGGAACTAGTAGCTAACTGAAAGTGAAAAATATCTCCAAATTTCTCACCCATGATCAAAGATGAAAATCATGAAAAGGGGAGTAAGAACTAAAGTAAACTAGGCTCAAAAAGTTGCAAACTTAGTCTACATGATAGTTGACCCAAAAAGGCTCCATCAACTGAAAATGAAACTTTGAAACCCTTGTTGAACTCCACTCTTGATTTTGCATGATTATATCTTGAAATCAATGCCTCATATCCTTATTGTGCACAATAGATAACATTAATTAAAGTGATTCATAATCTCACTTCAATAATGTTTCTTTACATTTTCAAATTCACCCTTGCGCAAAACATGCATGATACTATTTTGGCTTGGGAACAATGCAAAATTTTATTAAGTCCTAAAGGGGATCCTTACACATTTGGAAATTAACATACTTTTCAAAGTTTTCAAGTATATGAAAAGAACCTAATAGAAAAAAAATTATTTATGCATTTTTTTTTTTAAATAGGAAAAAATGCCTAATGTAGAGATTAGCCACTTAGCGTAAAGAAAACCCTAAGTGACAAAACCTGCGGCTCCAAAGATATCATAGTTCATTTTACACTTAGTAAAATTTCCCTTTGCTAGGCACCACCATGGAGCTAGGGTTTGATGCATTCTAGAGATTTGGAGCCAACTCAAGTCTAAGTAATGGTTCACATGCTATCATGCTTGCATGGTATGTCTATCCTCTATTTCTTTTGTGAAATGAAATATTTTTGTTTATATTTTCACAGAAAATGATTGAAAATCTTGTTTCTCTCTGCTTACTCCATAAGTTTGACCTCCTTTCTTTTACTGAAAGAGTTGACAAAAGGCTCTTGTTGTCAGTTATTCTAGGTTTTCTCCTTTGTATTTTGAATGTATTCAAAGATTTCATTTTCTACAAAGGCTGTGGGCTTTGATTCATATGGGAAAACATTGATTTTGTTGCTATTCATAGTACTCAACTATGAAAAATTTTCTTCTTTTGTATTCTTCTTCATTTCTTGGTAGCAACTTCTTACTACACTAGGTTTTCATTTTCCGACAAATAATTTTGCTCAGCCTCGAGCCACCCATTTCAGCAGAAAAAGATAAAAAAATGTTTTGATTCTCCATGTATCTTCATGTTTTAAGGTTGCCTGTATTGCTACAAGAACTTCAAGGGTTTGATCTTTTCTTCTTTATAGGCCGTGGCTTTGATTAAATTGGGGTTCATTTTATATTCATGAGGGTTTTCATTTTTACTCCATTCACTGTAAAATTTACAACACTTGGCCTACCTTGTCTCTGAGGTTTTAAAACCATGCCCTTGTAGAACTCAAGGGCTTTTACTTCTGTGTAAAAGAAAAAAAAACATGCCTACGATGAGCCCTTATGAGCCCTTATTCCTATAGGTGTTTCTCTTGTCATTGAATGACTCCTAATAAGATTTTCATGGTATGGTTGGTTGTCTTTGGCATTTTATTAGCTATTAGTGATATCATTGTTGCTCATAGCTTTCATCACTGGCCCTTTAGGACCTTACTCCTCTCTTGTAAATGAGAGGATACAGTATGTTGGGCTCAACCTTTGTGGGAGACCATTTCCTCCACATACTATAATGTCAAACAAGATGAAAAATGAAATGATTAACTTGTACTTGCACAATGAGCAAACTAGTTAGATCAAGTAGTGAAGTTCAATTCTCTTCCTGATGATTTATATCTCATTTGATGATCTGATTTGGATCTTTTGCATTTATTTGATAATGGCTCAATTTATTTAATGCATCAAAGCTATAATTTATATGTATGTTGATGAAACATATGATGATGTTTCATGTCCCAAGCTCTAAAAAAATATTTCAATCAATTGTAGGTACATTTGGAGATCAAGAACGAGAGGAGCTAAAGATAGAAGGAAAACATCTACATCAACCCTTAAGGAAATCATGGATATGATCCCTTCTATGTGTTTTTCCTTTACTTAATCTTCAGATGTATAGCTTGCATATACTATTGTATTAATTCAATTCAGTCATTCCCAAAACTTGTGTGGGATATTTAAGCATTATTTTGATCTCAATGAATGAAACAGGAATATTGTATACATTTTCATTTTCAAAATGAATGAAATATAGAAATATCATGCAGTTTGTATAATCTCTTTCTTTTGTAAAATATTGCATAATAAAATATGAATTCAACTTCAAACTTCACATGCAAAAGATTAAGATTAACAAAAATTTTTTGAAGTAGCTTTCACTTTAGATGTAACAAATGTTTCAACTCGACCAAATTTAGTTGTAGGTGAAATTTTGGTAACAATACTCTTATTTCCCATCACCTATCTTCCATCTACTAAATCCATTTAATTTCTATCCACATAATCCATGTATCTCCTATCCACACAATTCATTTATCCTCCCATCCTCTTCCTAAGACTTGGTTCTCCCTTTTCATTGGATCCCATCTATTCCTCTCATCCTATCCTCCATCCACATCTCCAATCCACCCATCCCCATCCAATCTTATCCAATGCAATCAATCCTAATCCATGCAATCCAACCTTGCAAGCTAATGCACCATCCTTAAGCAATCCATCATCTTAATCCAAATCAAGCTCAAATCCATTTATCAAATTTAATCTAACTATCATCATAGAGATGTATCCTTCCCAATCATCATCATCATCACCAATCCATCAATCAACCCATTCATCAGTTTTTCAGCTTGACTTGGAGTTTAGTCCTTGATTGTTTTTTGATTTTTTGTGCATGCTTGCTTGTTTCTTACAGTGTGTTTTATCATTGTTTTCATTTATCATGGTCTCTTTCACTCTATTTCCATAGGGGCATCATGGTCTTCCATGTCATGGTGTCATAAGGCAAATGATTACACTTGACCTTTTTGATCATGTACTTGGCATATTGTCATCTTGGTTCCTCATGCCTTGGTGCATAATGTCAAGTACAATATTAACTCTAGGTTGCTCATATAATTGAAGCATGATAATCATCCATTCTCCCTTTCTATCCACATCTTCGTCATCCTAATCTTCTCCCATCCATCCTTAGGTATCTCACCCTTTCATCTTTTTATCCTTCATCCTTTAGTCTTCCCATCCATTTCTAGAGCACACCTGTGTTCCCCTAACCCACATGTCCTCTTGAGGGGGCATACCATTACCTCCTCGTCATCCTACCTAGTCACAAGGGCATCATGCTTCTAGTCCTAATCCCTTTCCTAGCCACTATTTTTTCTTCTTCTTTGAAATTATGTTACCTCTTTTAGTCGCAACATTGTCTCAAAGAGGGGAAAAATGTAGACACCTAAAATGTGACCTTACCCATCCACAACTTATTTTAGCCTATACTAACCTATTAATTAAATAAATACTTATTATTTATTTAATTAATTTCTCATTTACCTTTATCCACCACCTTTAATTAAAACTAACCATTTACCTTTATTCCTCTAAATCCCCCAACCTTGCTTAAGTTACCCCATCCTAATCATCATTATCCCATTCTCCAACTTTTGACTCCACCTAAGTTAATAAAACCTTGGTTTATTAACTCAACATATCCTCATTAATCAATTAATAATTTATTAATTGATCTAACCCTCATCCCTAATCACCATTATGATTATTTCCTAATTTTAAATTCCTGCATTTCACCTACCCCCACAAACCTCTTACCAAAATTTAATGCCTCTCTTCCCATTGTGTTCTCATGCATGTGTGAGCACACCTCCCAATTTTACCCCTTTCCATCTTGTTACACTTGTCACAAGACTAATCCATCCTCATACTTGATCCAAACCTCACCTTCACAATCAATCTCAACCCTCCATTAGCCATTCAATCCTAGCCATTGATCCCTCTCACCAAATTTCTATATAATGAGGCATTGGCTCTCATTTCTCATAAGACACATTCTCCATATCCATATGCTTCTCAAATCTCCATCAAATCCATCTCCATCCTACCATCATCATGCTAATATTGTGAGCAACCACATCTCTTATCAACATTGGAGAAAATCTACAAGAATGGGTGCTTCTTGTGAGATCAATCCATGAAGAAGAAGGAGATATGAAGGTATAACTTATTTGTGTTTATTTCCTTATGAATTTTCTATAATTTAACTTCATATTTATCTTTCCCATCTCTAGAGTTCATAAGGGAAATTACTGGACTTTTTGACACAAGACCTATACCTGTGTTCAAATCTGTAAAGAACAAGGATGTAATGGAACTAATAGGAGACACATTTGATCAAAGGTCTCTCACCGTGAATACAATTTGGAATCCTACAATGTGATATTCAACTATGGTCATTGGATACAAGATATATTACACAATCAAAGAAATTTGTGCCTGCCATAATAATTCATGCAGCTCATGAAATGGTGGAAAAGGGAAAGGACTATGATTTGTGTGAGTTTCTCTAGCAACACATTTTTAACAATCTGAAGAAAACTAAAGATAAGGAATACCCTTTCAAATTTAGTTCTTTGGTAGTTTCTTTATTGTTCTATTTTCCGAGGGAGCTTCCAAGAAGAAGCAATATTACATGGAGTAAACTCAAGCCTATATCCCATCAAATATTTGAACATATACATAGCATTGGTGATATGAAAGCTCAAGATGATGCACTTACTACTTTCTTCATAGCTTTTCAGAAGAGAATGAATGAATGGGAAAGGATACCTAAGTTTGTAGTGGAAAATTATCAAGATGATCACATTTTTGGTCAAAATTGCTAAATGCATCATTGAAGCTGTGGAACCCATAATTGTTTAGATTCAATTAATTGGATATGAGATCAATGAGAATGAAATAGATGGTTATGTTGGTATCTTATTTAACTATCCTAAGGACCCTACACAAGAAAGACATGAAACATATGAGGAGAAATCTATGAAAGTGCACATGAAACTAAAAAATATTGAAATAAAGAAGAAGAAAACTAAAGTGTACATGATTATTTCAAGGATAGAGGAATCACAAATCAAGAGATACAAAAATTAAAAGAAATTTTAGAGGGAGAATCAAGCACAACAAGTGAGACCACTAGACTTAGAAGATCAAGAAGAAGAACTTCCACCATTGCCCCTAGTACTCAACAACTCTATGTATTATTTACTACCTCTAGTAGAACAAAGAGAATGAAGATCAGTGCTTTGAAAATAGAAGAACCTAAGGTGGAGGAGGTCACGAGGCCTAGAAAGAGAAAGAAAGCTACTATGGCAACCTCCACTACTACTACATCAAAAAGAATAAAAGAAAAGGAATTAAGTGTATAGTTTGAGGAAGAAGAAGAGGATGAAGGTTCCCCATTGATCCAAAAGGGAAGTGACACTATTTCAAAGAAACAAAGAATTTTTTTTTTTGATACCTTTCATGAAGAAGAAGTTGAGAAGGAAAATTAAGCCTTTCAAATACATGTACATAAGCAGGTGAAGGAAAGGAAGGAAAAGAAACCAGACACAGTAGAACCAAAAAGAAAAAGAAGAAATCTACAAAAATACCGCTCAGTCCAATGAAGTTGGACTCATTATTCAAAGGTATGTTGCATCATGTGAGGTTGGAAGAAACAACTTCTTTGTATGGAAAGGAAAATGAGGAAAATAGAGCCACAATAATAGAACCGATTATCAAATTCATTGTCATAATGCAGGAAGATATGGAGAACATTAGGAAGAAACTTCCTAATGTTGTATGGAAACTCTTGTTGGAAAGAAGAAAAGAAGCCAAAGAAAGGGAAGAGAAGCTTAGAATAGATGCTATGGAGAAACTTAGATTTTATCTATCTGATGTTGATAAGGCCACACTAGCTCAAGTACTTAATGAAGAATTCATATCAAAATGAAGGATAAAAATTCTAATGGGAAGAGATAAAGATCAAAAAGATAAAATACAAAATTAAATAGAAGAAAAGGTTACCGATAGTGCACAAAATTATGACATGATTCCTATTTCCTCTACTAGCAAGGAATAAGATCCGATAGATGAAAACATAGTTGCTACCGATATCAAAGAAAACCTAGATAATATTCCTTCGGATATAGATGATCCAATGCAAAAAATATACTAAAGATGAGAATATTGCCGAGTTTGGAGAGAAAACTACAAAGGATGAAACCCACATCCCTCTAAAAACTAAGGAGAATGTAGATCAAGGACACCCTAAGACATTTGTTCCTCTAGTAGATACATAATAGAACACTATTGAAGGTGAGAAGCATGATAAAGTTAATGAGAAAAGGAATGAGGATGAAAAGAATCAGAAAGGAGAAAATGATTGATACAAGGAAGGAGAAGAATATAGAAAATAAAATAACGAGCAAGGAAAGAAGGAAAAGGATGAATGAGATAAAGACAAAATTTTCAGTGAAGAAGAAGAAAAGTCTATTATTGGAAAGAATGAAGAAGCAGAGAAGTTTGAGGATTTACCTAAGCCCTTTGGTGAATCATCCTCCAATAATCCTTTAGAAGGTTTGTTATCTAAAAACTTAAAGTTTCAACTAGTTGTTTCCTCCCAATTGTTGCAGTTGCCCATGCAATAGGCTAATGCTGATCTAGACAAGATATCTCCTAAAAGAAAATTTCAGCTAAGTAATGTGTTTAATGCATCTTCCAGAAAAGAAATCATTGAAACATATAAAAAGAGAAGTGAATTGATAGATGAATCTATTAAAAAAATTTAGGAGATCATTACAGGAACTAATGTTGATAAATCTTTACCTGCGGTGGAAAACTTAAAATTGTTGTTTGATTCCTTTAAGGAATATGCCTATGAATTGAAAAGACAAACAAAAAATTAGGTTTAGTCAAGGATTAAAGAGAAGAAGCTAATGGATATCATATAAAAATGTGCATCTACACATACAAAATTTGAAGAATTCTTGAAGGAAGTACTAGTCTGCAAGGGTGATGCAAAAGCACTATTTTTGTATTACATGAAGTGGTCGAACACCACACAAGGGATAAAAGATGAATTGAACTCGATTGAGTCTCAGATAGTTAATGCATAAAAAGCCTATGATCTCACTTTAGACAAAGATTATAAGACCTAGACTACTATAGTAGAATTGCATGACAGATTCTTCACTTTGCAATGCTAGAAGGAAGAGATTATCAAGCATCTTGCAAAGCTAAGGGACCAAGAACAAATTATATACCTATCTCAAGTGCCCTTGCTAGTAATGAAAAAATATCAAAGATAAATCCTACCCTTCATAATGTAGAAGGAGAAGAAACATTGATAGAGCTTGAGTCTCTACTTAGAATGCTAGCAACAGTGAAGAAGAGCTGGGAAGAAGGAAAATCTACTTGGAAAACTATTCTTCAAAAGATTCAGGGGTCAACATCTTTGGGTTGACCATTTCTATTTCTATTTCTATATATCTTTCAATTTTTCATGTTTTTAGATTATTTGTACATATGTGGATGTATTAGGAGTTTTTGGTTAGCATCTTGAGGGGGAGCTAGTTCAATTTGTACATATGTCTTGAGGGGAGCACTCTTTGCCCTTAAAATTTTAAAGGGGGGGAGATACTTGTGGAAAGATACTTGTGGAGAAATGTTTTGTTTTGGCACATGTTGCCATCAATGAAAAAGGGGGATATTGTTGAAAGAATGAAGAAGTTTATCATTAATGAGTTGTCATTGATGTCAACACTACATGATGAATGTTCAAATAGTATGAAGAATAGTTTATTTTGAAAAAGGGTTTTTGGATAAGTGTTTACATCAGAAACCTTTGTACATAGTTCCCTCAGTTATTTTAGTTTGCATTTGCTTTCCTGATCAAATATACTTATGTTGTTCTAGCATGTTGTTCATAGATATTATTGGTATATTATTTCAGAATTATAATTGTTTTGGATAAGTGGTTTAAAAGTTGCAAGTAATAGAAGTTTAGAAGATATGGTTTACATATTTTTTCTATATACTGGCTATTACCTAACTAGTCAGCATTCCTTCATAGATTTGAGTTACTCATTACGGTTTTGATAGAATGTTTACAGGTGTCAATACATTGTATTTTCCAATTGGCATGACATTTTTTTGTCCACATATCCTATGGTGATAATGAGTTAGAGTATTTTACTTTTTGGTTCTATGCTTGGCTGACTCAAGGTATGTAAAGAGTTATGAAGATTATATGTGTTGTAAATGGAAAAGGGAGTTGTTATAGGACCCTGCCGAACTATATTCCTTTATTTTTTGGCACAAAGGAAATTTTAGTTTAAACTAGGTGTTGAGAAGGAACATTTTGCATAATTTGAGGCTACATCTAATTAGGCTGACCTAATTGATGTTTACAATTGAGTTTAATATATATCCAAGGTTGATTTGAGTTGAAGACCAACAATTTAAATATATACATGATCTAATGCAACCAGTGTTGTGAAGTTTTATAGAATTGTGTGAATAAGTTGTGAGTGTTGAGAAAAGGTATGTGAATACAAAGGAGACTAGATATTTGTAATCTAAGTATATTAGAGTGTGTTATGAGCTTCAAAGGAAATGAATCTAACATATGTTAGATGCGCTTTTATCAATTCAAATTTTGCATGTGAGGCCACCTCCTTGTATCTTTTTTTTTCTCTATGAACAATGAGTTCACTTGGACAGTGAGTCCTCCTAGCAGTGAGCCTTTTTGTAATATCTTATAATCAGTTATGTGCAGGATCATGATGGGCCAAAAAGTGGCAATATGATGGGTATGTGGCTGATGACTTTTTTTAAACCCAAAATTGATGAAACAAAAATGGTTTTTAAAGGAGATTCTTAGCTTTCCACCAATATAAATTTTACTTTGAATTTAATATGTAATTATTATTCATTTTATATTCAAATTATAACTAAAGTCCTAATTGATAAACTGATTGAAAAACATCTATAACTTTCAAACAATATCACATTTTTTGAATCCAAAACATGTGTCACATTCTATGATTCACATACTATAGGATTAAAAAAAGAAAATTTTAATTTCATGAAGTTTTGACCAAGTTAAGGTGGTCAGACATACGAGTTTTTTATATTTTTAAAAGTTGTAATAAAAAAATCATAATTAATTATTTACTTGGAAAAAAATACAAAAAAATATGCATCACATCAGGAAATGAGTCAGGTCTACTTATATCTAAAATATGATAAAAAAATATTATCATTTTATTGTGGTTAGGGTGGTCAGACAACCACCTACTTCTTATTTTTTCCCTAAAATTTAAGTACTACTACATTGAAATTTCAAATTTTCACCAAATAGAACTTTTTATCTTTAAAAAAACCTAGTAGTTTAGAAACTAAATTCAATTTCCTATAGATTCTATTCTTACATATTTTTGAAATAATATAGATAACTTATTCAAATTTTTACATCAAGTTGCCTAACTCTAATTTTTTTTATTTTTTTGCCACTTAAGGGCTTGTTTTTTCCATGATGATCCTGCACATACCCAATCACTTATAACATATTTTGAGTTAATCCTCATTGTGGGTTTTCTTACCTTGGGTTTTCCACATAAAAATCCTAGTGGTCATGTGTTGTGTGTGTTATTGATTGTTCATGCTTTCATTCCTTATAATTGTTAAGTATGATTTGAAAATTTGATGGTTTAATAGAATATTGATTCACCCCCCTATAATTTTGAGTGTTCAACATAGATCCTCTCCTATTGTTTTTTTTCTCTACATGCCTCCAAGTCCACTCAAACATCTAGAAGTAAGAGAAAAGTGGCACCTATAATCTCTCCTGAAAAAAGGCTACCAAATTTGGGCATGCCATGCCTAAAAGAAAGGAAAAAAGAGAAATGAGGAAGATTCATATGATGTTGAATAACTAGAATAGGAAGATACTCGTGTGTAGAAGAAGAATGTGAATAATATTTTAGAAGGAAGTACTGTGCAAACCACTCTAGTTACATATGGTCCTCTTGATTTTGGAGCAATCTTGAATGGAATGGTTGAATATAGCCTACTAGATAGTACAATGGAGCTTCATTCATAAGTCCCCTAAGAAGACAAGAAAACAATTGAGAAAGTTTCTATCGAGTAAATGCTCATACAAAAAAAATCGCTTCAATGAAATTGTTAATAAAGCTCTAGATAGCCTTGTTGAGGCTCTAAGGCAAAAGAGAGAAGAAGCTATCAAAGCTAATGAAGAAATGAAACAATAGAAAATTTATATTTCTAGGATATTAGTTTCCCTAGAAGTGAAACAAAATATTTTCAAAAGACAAGCTAAAGAGATTTGTACCAAGACAAGAATAGATCTTCTAATGAGTATGGGTGAAAATGTACAAAGAAATATTCAAAATGAAACTAAAGTCACTAAAAAGAAAATTGATGAGATGCAAAATAATGTTGATGGTGTTTTTCAAGAACCTTTCAATAATAAAAAAGATATAACTGGTCAGAAAGAAATGCAAGGATCCTCTGGACAACATGAAGGAGAGGGTATCCTAAGTGTACATAAAGTGCAAACAATCTCTGGAATGGAGATAGAAAAATAAAAAGAGAAAGCATTTGATGTAAGAAAGGTGGTGATAACCTTCTTTCCAACTCAAAATGATTCAACTCAATCAAGGAAACCTTCCTTTGAACACAAAACACTTAATTGTCCCTTAACACCAATAGAGGCTCCTAGCCTTCAAAAATCAACAAATGGAGATATCTTTTGGAGAAGGTCATAAAATGGCCAGAAATACATCATTTAATCCTTAAAACAGATCCCAACACAATATCCCAATAGATCACCAAAGGTTTCTTTGACCCAACATCAAGAATCAATAGACTACCCTACTTCTAGGCTACTCAATTGGCCCTATTTAACAAAGGAAGTACTTCCTAAACTCTTGATTTTCACTCAAAATTTTTGGAAGAATAAAATTGGGTTACAAAACATCAGATTCCACTGTTAGTTCTTTGATTGATGACCTTTACAATGTTGATCCACGAAACCCTCTCTTTTCATGCCAAAACACTTGGGTTTATTGAAAATATCATCACCTGGGCTTTCCAAACTCAAAAAATGCATCCAACACTTCAATTTCACCCTACAAAAACTCAATCCACACTCATTTGGTCAGTTCCAACAATAATTCATCAAAACCCTTCATTAACTCACCATTTTCATAAGGGAAACACTCAATTTTACCCTAGGGCATCATCCCAATTCTCACAACTCAATTCCACTGCCTACCAAAACCTAGAAAAACCTAAAATACAACACATAGGACCCATTCCATGAGAAATATTAAGTACAGAAAGTGGAATGGGTCATATCACCATTTTAGAAGGAAATCAAACCTAAAAATAGAGAGTTATAGGCTACTTCAGAAAAATTAAGAAATCTCTCACAAATCTGACTATTAGACTCAAAATAGAATAAAATGAAAGGTAATACATTTATCTTCATAACACCAAAAAAATTTAGAACATTTAGAACTTGTACGGGTCCGTACAGAATGTAAAAAGTTTAGGAAATCAAAGAAATGTGTAGAAAAACATTGTATTTTGTATTGGAATTTCAAAACTATCAACAATCAAATCATCTTAGAGCCATAGTGTGTCGTATAAAAGTGGCTCATTCTCATTTTCATGGCCTTTTAGGTCTTGTTTCATGGTATTTGATATGTTTTGCTCTAATTTTATGTTGCAACATGGCTTGAACATGCATATTTAGGTACTAAAATTCAAATAATGATGTCTTATGAAGGTGTTGTGAAGTGTTGTAATACATTTCTACATTCTTCTAGACTCTATTCATTACAATTCACCTAAAAATCACCTTTCGACACATCGTCAAGTCTTATTTTGAAGTGTTGTAAAGTCTTGTAACAAGATTTCACACTTTTCTAGGCACAACTTCACTATTTATCTCTTCTTATGACTTAATTGACCCCTTTATGCCCTCATATGCTTTAATTAAGTGTATTTTTGGATATTATCCCAACAAAAACCATTAAATGAAACTTAATTCCTGACACTTATTTTTAGGTCCTAGGTGGGACCCATTCTCCATTGGTGGAAAATGAGTCCCCCTTGGCCCCAAATTCAAAATATTTTAAATTTATTTTTGGTATTTTATTAAAAATCACTTGATGTCGGCCTGTGATGAGGTATGAATAGGAAACTACAACACAAGATTGTATAAATAGGCATTTTTCATCTCATTTTACATCTCCTACAATCTCATTCATTCAAGCAACCTCATACAAGCATTGAAGCATCTTACAACATCTTTTCAAGAAACATTCAAACACTTTGAAGCATCCATTGACATTACTTTAAACTTGCATTATCAAGGGTTTGGTGAGTTAATATCATTTTCATGTTGTTAGTTTATCTTTCCTTTACACTTCATTATTCTATTAAGGGTTTGATTACTTCAAGTGGGGTTTGACCAAGGCAAACCCCTATTTTCTAACCCTCAACCATTTTTCCCTCTTGCATGTGTGTTTACAGACTTAGGTATGTAGATTTATCAATAATTTATGTGTTGAAAAGTGGAAAACAAAGTAAACTAGGTGTTTCGAGTCAACCTAAGTATATTTCAAGCTTGAA
This sequence comes from Sequoia sempervirens, assembly GCA_007258455.2. Taxonomy (NCBI): domain Eukaryota; kingdom Viridiplantae; phylum Streptophyta; class Pinopsida; order Cupressales; family Cupressaceae; genus Sequoia; species Sequoia sempervirens. The sequence goes on along the minus strand of VDFB02086081.1, from coordinate 191,935,912 downwards.
GAGAGTTTTCTATCTGTTTCCCCCAAAAATGATTTTGACAAACCGACAAGCAAACATTTCCAGATTTGGTGTTGTAGAGTTTTCTTTTGATTTTCCATCAGTGGAAAATGAGTCCCACCTTCGGAATGAAAATTTGAGTTTTGTCAAATTTTGGATCCTGACTGCCAAAAACCAATTCCCAACACTGTTTTACCAGGAGGACTAATTCACCACCCTGGACAAATGAGTCCCATTATGAAAAATTAGTAATTTTCATTAGCATCTAGAACACTCCAGAATCATCACATTTCATCCATGTGCACTCAAATTCATCCCTTCTCTTTCTTTTTTGCATTATTTCTTCATTTACATAGTTGTTTGCATATATCACAATGTATTTTCAAACATAACTTAAATTACACTTTTTCATTCATTTTCATTCATTTAGATCAATTAATTTAATTTAGTTTACTTCATTTAGGCATAAAAACATAGCACATAACATAATTTGAATGAACTTGTTAGCATTTTTGCTCCTATCCCTCTCCTTTTAGGTGAAAAACCCTAGAAGAGTTAGAGAAGCAATAAGAAGCCAAAAATCAATGGTTCACATAGAGAGGATTTTTATAGCCATTACATTCAAATTCCAACTACCCCAATGTTCATAACTTCTTTTCAAATTCCCGACCCTTCATATCCCCTAAAATTTGCATTTTTGACAACTTTTTTTTTATTGACAACATTTACATCTTTTTTGCAACTTCTACCCCTCAATGCCTATGACCCCAAAAACCACTCAAATACATAATAAATGGTCTCCAAAGACCTTATTTAGCATAATTAGACTCAAAAAATCCCTGTCTACCCTTGACACAAATAGATGACCAAATTAACAATCTTCAAGTATTGAAACTTGCAAATGGTGGATTAGGTTCTCTTGCACCATACACCCCCGACAGAAAAAGAACTCTTGTCACAAGAGTCAGATCTTGCAATAGATCTTCCAAGATTCTCACATTCCTTCTAATCTAAAAATGAATTCAAATGGTTCTCATACAATAACCTTTTAGTCTGCCATGCATCCTTAATTGTGTTTTCTTTTGAACAAGGCTTCACTTCTACATTCAGACTTGCTATTTGTCTTCCATTTGTTCTTTGACCAAAACATGACAATGTTCTTACCTTCATGCAACCAAACAAACTCTTACCAAGGGTTCCTTGATTGTCTTCCCTTTTTCTTCAAGCTCGTGCTTGCATCTACCTTTATTGTCTTGTCCAACCCGTCCTTTCTTCTCTGCCACCAGTCCCACTATCTTGTCATCTTTTTGTCCCATCATACTATCCACTGTACTATTAGACTTATTAATCGCTACACCTGTAGTTATTTATAGCTTTGCAAAATCACTTTTCCCTATAGGAAACACAATGGTCCCCACCAAAACATTCTCATTCAAATTCACAGTCAACTTACCCTGCAAACCTGATTCAATCTTCTTACTTGTTGTCCCTGTATTCTCATTCCTTGAACTGTCTACAACACTTATCTTTTCTTCTTCATTCACAATTTATACAAGCTTTTTCTTACCACACATAATCACTTTTTCCTTACCTTTCTCATCAACCACCAAAGGAGTTAAAACAAACTTACACCCATCTTTTACTATTGTATATGTGTTTTCTTTGCCATCATACAAGGCACACCTGTCATACTGCCAAGGTCTACCTAGGAGTAGGTGACAACAATCCATGGGAGAAATATCACAAAATACACTATCTTAATATCCTCCAATCTTGAATTCTACCACAACTTTATCATTAACCAAAAGAGACTTCCCATCACTCAACCATGACACTCTATATGGCAACTCATGAGGTACTTTTTGCAAATTTAATTTATTCACCATCTCAATAGACACCATGTTCTCTATTGAACCACAATCAATAAAAAATTTGCATACCTTGTTTTTTCACTTACAAGTGGTCTTGAAGAGGCTCTTTCTTTGCAAAGGTTCCACTTCCTTGGCTGCCTTTAATACAGTCTTTCCCATCATCAACATTTTCCCTATTTTAGGAGAAGCTCTTAAACTTGCAGGATGGTTACTCTCACACTCCTCTTCTTGAATGATTTGTGCTCTCCTATCAATCCTATTTTCACCAATAGATGAACTACCAACCCTTTCAGGATATTTCCAAGATGGATGACCATATTCATTCCAAGTATAGCATCTCTGTACAAAATCATTAATGTTTCTACCACCACTAAACCTTCCTCTACCCCTTAAACCACCTCTTGTATCAACACCTTTCTCCTTACCTTTACTTGCTCCTTCTTGTTCCTCAAATGACTACTTTGATGTAGGGATTGATCCTCTCTCTCTTGTGCTAGTACCTCTTCCTCTAACAAATTTCTCTTGCCTTCTTTTGATCTTCTCCTCCACCCTAATTGCTAATTGAAAACACTCTTCAATAGTCTTTGGATTAGCAACAACAAGTTCATATTGAATATTAAATATGAGACCACCTAGATATCTAGCCACCTTTTCAACTTAATCTTCATCCCTTCTTGACCTTATGCTTAGTTTGTAAAATTCGTCAGTATAGGACTTGGCATCTAGATCCTTTTGTTCCAGACCTTGTAACTTCTTATACAATTGAACTTCATAATCCTTTGGAAGAAACTTACCTTTAATTTTTTGTACCATCGTGTCCCAATAAGTTATCCTTGACTTGCCTTGTTTTCTCCCTTCTATTTTCTCATAGTCCCACCATAGAAAAGCATGACCTTTGAGTTTAGTCTTTTCCACCTTCACCATCTTTTCATCTAAAATGTCTTCACTTTCAAAGTAATTGTCTATAGTATCAATCCAATTAAGCAATTCTTCTTCATTTAAATTTCCACCATACATAGGAAGATTAAATTTTACCTTCATTGAATCACCTTTCACTTCTTTGAGCATCTTTACCATCCTCTGATCTTCAGGGTCTAGTTCCTCATCAACATCCTCATATTCTTCATCATATTCTTTTGTTTCACTTTCATCATTCACTTCTCTTATTTTCTTTGTCTCCAAAGAAGAAAGCCTTGCAAATACTACATTATGTGACTCAAAAAGCTTAGCACACTTCTCTTTTAGATCCCGCGACTCTCTTGCAACACCCACACCTTTCGAAGGAATCTTCACCAAACTTGTCTTTTCACCTTCCAATCACTTTCTTCAAACCTGAAAAATTTCAACCACAAGAGACCTTGTCCCTAAGCTCTGATACCACTTGATGTAATCAATGTGGTGATAACCTACTTTCCAACTCAAAATTATTCAACTCAATCAAGGAAACCTGCCTTTGAACACAAAACACTTAACTGTCCCTTAACACCACTAGAGGCTTTTAGCCTTCAAAAATAAACAAATGAAGATATCTTTTGGAGAAGGTCGTACAATGGAAAAAAATACATTATTTAAGCCTTGAAACAGATCCCAAAACTATATCCCAATAGATCACTAGAGGTTTCTTTGACCCAACATCAAGAATCAATAGACTACCTTACTTCTAGGCTACTCAATTAGCCCTATTTAACAAAGGAAGTACTTCCTAAACTCTTGATTTTCAATCAAACTATTTTGACATAATAAAATTGGGTTACAAAACATTAGATTCCACCATTATTTCTTTGATTCATGACATTTACAATGCTAATCCATGAAACCCTCTCTTTTCATGCCAAAACACTAGGGTTTATTGAAAACCTTATCACTCAGGATTTCCAAACTCAAAAAATACATCCAACACTTCAATTTCACCTTACAAAAAATAAATCCACACTCATTTGGTCAATTCCAAAAACAATTCATCAAAACCCTTCATTAACTCACCATTTTCATAAAGGGAAACACTCAATTTTACCCTAGGGCATCATCCCAATTCTCACAACTCAACTCCATTGCCTACCAAAACATGGAAACACCTAAAATACAATTTATAGGACCCATTCCATGATAAAAAGTAAGTACAAAAAGTGGAATGGGTCATATCACCATTTTAGAAGGAAATCAAACCTAAAAATAGATAATTATAGGCTGCTTCAAAAAAAATAAGAAATCTCCCACAAATCTGACTATTAGACTCTCAAAATTGAATCAAATGAAAGGTAATACATGTATCTTCATAACACCAAATAATTTAGAACATTTAGAACCTATACAAGTTTACAAAATGTAAAAAGTTCTGGAAATCAAAGAAATGTGTAGAAAATCATTATATTTTGTATTGGAATTTTTAAAACTATCAAAAATCAATCATCTTTGAGCCATAGAGAGGCTTTTTATAGCCATTACATTCAAATTCCAACTTCCCTAATGTTTATAACTGCTTTTCAAATTCTTGACCCTTCATATCCTCTAAAAATTGCATTTTTGACAACTTTTTGCAACTTCTACCCCTAAATGCCTATGACAAAAAAAACCACTCAAATACATAATAAATGGTCTCCAAATACCTTATTTAGCATAATTAGACTCAAAAAATCCCTATCTACCCTTGACAGAACTAGATGACCAAATTAACAACCTTCAAGTATTGAAACTTGCAAATGGTGGATTAGGTGCTCCTACACCAAGGTCTAAAGAAAATAAATCTAAGATCCTTGAGGAAATGAATATGTGTGTGGATAAAGATTCTCCAAATGATACTATCCTATAGGAAATTATTGATGTGTCTACTCAGGATGTAGATCTATCAATTTCTAAAGGCAATGTGATTATTGGTGATGAAAAGGAAAATGAGGAGATTGCTTCTCTAGTGAATATTGGTGCACAAGGCACTAAATGTTAAAGTGAAGCTAATATTGCTCCTCTGGAACATAATTTTGCTCCTCCTAAAGACTCAAGGAGAAATGTACAGGTGAGAAAAGATAATCTTGAGACTATTTAGGATATAAAAGAGAAGGTTGCTATGAAGCATGATACCATTGTGGATAAAGATCAAATTTCCTTATTTTTAGATTCATTTAAGGACCTATTGCATTTGTAGATGTATTTCCAACTTGTGTTCAAACCCTAACTTCAATGATTTCCACTTGTGAAGGTCAATTAGTTCTATCAAACATGTCTCCCCTTCACAAATTATAGCTTGGTGACATCCTGCATACTTTTTAAAGAAAATAATTTCTTGAAGAACAACTAAAGAAGATTAAAATGATAGATGATATTATAAAGTTGATTCAAGAAGGTTTACTAGAGGTAAATATAGATTCATCTTTTCCTCTAGAGAAAAAACTTAATTTTTTAATGGATTCTTTTAAATATCACTTTTCACACATTGAGTTGAAGGTGGAGAAATAAGCATTGAGAAAGATATTTGATAAAAGGTTGGTTGAGGCATCTGATTGGTGTGCTAATGTACACAATAAAGTATAAGAAAGAATAGATATTTTTAAGAAGTGTGTTGATGAAGCCACTAATCTTTATCATTTTTTTCTTAAAATGGCCTATTTCTACCAAAAGTATCAAGGATCAAATTGGCTCCATTGAATCACAAATTTCTCATATGGCTGGAATATATGATGTATCAAGAGAGAAGGATGGATCTACTAGAGCTAAATTGGAAAATATTCATGTGCAGATGTATTTTATTTAAGATCAAAGAGATCTAAAGGAGCAATTTTTTTAGTTGATGGAATCAGTAAACTTGAGACTATCTTCACTATATGGGATTCTTATGGAATAAAAAATATAGTTTTGAAGATGAAGGATCCATATAGTATAGATGAATCTAAGGTTTTGTGCATAAAATTTGAATTTCAAAATCATACTCTTGTCTTATCAAAATAAAAATAGGTTACAACCTTAGCACAACTCAAAGAAATTCAAAATAAAATCCTACCTTCTATGGAAGGTACAAAGGTATAATTAATACAATTTTGGTCTTCGTATGAATTTTGTGGAATACTATAGTACATCCTTTTTCATTTTGTATAGAGCATCAGTTTTGTGGCATCTCCATCTTAGGGGTCCAATATTTTTTTTAGAATCCATATAGTAAGGGGGACTTCATACAAATTTTATGTTGATATCATGCCCTTTACCCTTGATGTCAAAGGGGGAGAGATGCATATGTGTTTTTCCATCAATGACAAATGGGGATATTGTTGGAAATGAGATTTTTCATTGATTCCAATTTAATATGAGTTGTCATTGATGTCAAATGGGTATGCTAAAATTTGTATATACTTCAGAGATTGTTGGTGTGTAGAGTGCAAGTTAGCAAGATAGTAAAGGCTAAATAAGGATGAAATGATGATCTAAGTATGTTATGGAGACATGTATACATGTCCTGGTGTACATACAATATGTTTACATTGATATTATTCTATTTTGATATACCAAACATGTAGATAAGTTGTAGAAGTTTTTGTTAAGGAATTTCTAGTACACACTCCAAGAAAAAGTCAAAATATTCTGGTCAAAATCCTTCCACCAACTATGGTTTTTTCTTGTGGTACAAAATATAAGATGTTGTGTTGTGAAGGGTCTATTTCAAAAAGTTCAAATCTCTACACCTTTCATAGCAAGAGTTATAATTGTCAGTGTTTTGAATTATGTAATATAATGTGAAAGGCTATTTGGAATTCTCCATATTCCTTCAGAAGTAATGTATCAACCTTTTCATTCTATAGACATAATTAGTGATGAATAATGCATACTACTTTATAGCCTTAGATGTTCTAGTGGTCTGCAAGAACATTTCTCAAAATGATAGTTTGATACAGACTATTCAAAATGCTCTATTCATGTATGTTCAGAGGGTGTCTCCTCTTTTTCCAGCATATGATGATCAGTTTCTTTAGAAAAGGTTGAGGAGATATTGTTCATAAAATGTAATGCTTGCTTATTGGTCCACATGATAGTTTTGGTCTCTCGCCATTAGTGCAAAGGTGAATAGATGGTAGTTTTGGTAGTGGTATCATTATTTAGGTTGAAAAACATCTCCTTTATCAATAGTTGATCTTGAATAGTTAATTCTATTTTGTAGAATATGTTATGATGTGTTTAGATCATGTAATACCATGTGTTAATCCACAATTGTTTCTCTTGCAAATATTATACATAATTGGAGTTGAATAGTGTGATATCCAACATTTCTTCTAAAGTTCATCTTGGACCTAACCTAATAAAGGCCTTGAGTTGAACATTACAGATGATATATATAGAAGATCAAATCAATGTTGTGAAAGGGATATTGATATTCATTGACGATAAGTAGAATGCAAAATATGACATGTCTAAAATTAGTGTGAATGGTTAATTATATGAAAAAGTGATTGCAACATCAGCATGTGTTAGATGCTTCTTCATAGTAGTTCATAATAAATTTTCTCATTCTAATTTTCATGTATCCTACCCTGAGATAGTGATTATCGTTAGTTCCTTTGTATCTTTTCTAAGGTTGTATAACTTAATCTATAAGTCTATAAGAAATGAGCCTTAAAACATTATAATTCTTGTTAGTCGTGAGCTACATATATTGAGTTGATCCTCACTATGGTTTTCTCTCATTAGGTTTTCCACATAAAAGTATTGGTGTCTTTATGTGATGCATGTGTTCTCTTCTGTTATTTTCATTTAATGTTATGTGTTGTTTATTTATAAATGGGAATGGTTAAGTTTTAATATATGTTGATTCACCCCCTCTAAGCACTTCATTGTTTTCAAAAATTTCAATATGTTAAAAGGATCCGATTGTCACTTGAAATCTTGAAAACATTAATGTCATAGAACATAGGGATATCTCAATTTGACAAGTACAATGGTAAAGGAGATCCTAGCAATCATATATCGGCATATACAGCCTTGTGTAGTGACTTCATTTTTTAAGATAAACTCCTAGCTAAATTTTTTCCTAGGTCATTGAAAGACATGGCTCTAGAATAGTTTTTTTCATTATCGAATAACTCAATCCACTCCTTCAATGAACTTTTTGAGGCCTTCCTCCAACATTTACAAGAAAAAATTAAACCTCAAATTACATTAACTGACTTTGTGTGATGTAAATAAGAGCAAAATGAAAAGGTCACATACTTCATAGGATGTTATCAGTTGCTTTATTGACAAATAAATCTTACTCTAACTGATGTGGATGTCCAATGAGTGTTCATTAAAAAATTTCAAGCTAACATAACAGATAAAATCTTATTAATGAAATATCCATAATTTATTCATTTGTGTATGACCCTTTGTGATTATCAAAATTTGATTAGTTTGTATGAAGAGACATCTTCATCTACTCCTATTGGGAAATCCAAACTAATACCTAAACAATACTATCAATCATTCAAGAAGGAAAACAAAAAAAATATCAAGTTATATACACTTGAAACAACCAACCACATTGAACCTCAAGATACTGTCATAAGTCCAACTCCATACAAATTTAGACCAAAATATAGAAAATTTACCTAGTTATCTAGCACCCTCCATTCAATCATGTTAAAAATTTGAATAAGAACTTAATCTATTTGCCTCTCATTAGAGTTGTGAGCCTAGTGTTTTACCCTAGCCTAAGTATGAAAAATAACTAAAATGCAAGAATCACTTCAAATGATTAGCCTAAGGGATAAAACAAAAAATAAAGATGATAAAGAAAAACAATGATTATACCTTTTTTGCAACTCCTTGGTTGGCCCTTGATGTTGATGACTTGTGTGCTCCTTGGATGGTTGTGTGATGAAGATAGGTGCAATATGAACAATGTGGATGCACTAGGATTTGAATGCTAATGCAAATGGACAATGCTTGGAATGGCTTGGTAAATGGAGGATAATGCTTGCAAAATGACTAGACAATTTTATAGCATGAGGGTGCAAAAATGACTAAGTATTCTAAATACATTAGAAGAGGGGGTATTTATAAAGGAAATTGAATTTTGTAGACAATTCAATCATCAAGATTGAGCCACCATGGCCAAGATTAAGGGATATGGTGAGTTGAGGACTCACAAGCCCTCAGATCTTTACATGTGGAAGGTGAAGTGCCCAAGGATGTGATGAGGTGTAAGTGAGGTGGAAGAAGGACATGTGATGTGGAGGAAGGACAAGTACTTGGGAGATGAGAATATTTTCTCAAAAAGTAACTTCTTGTCCCCAAGTGAGAATGAAAGTGACACTTGAGGAATTTTAGAATTCTTCAAAAATCTCCACGGGGAAGAGGAAAGTAGTTGGAAAAATAAATGTGAATTAAAAATTCACATGATTGGAAGAATATAGTGGATAAGACAAGCTTTCCAAAGAGGTAGGATTTTGACACATGTGGGTGATGTGAGATGTCAAAGGCTCTAGAAGACTTTAGCACATGTGAGTGATTTGACAAGTCAAATTTTCTAGAACTTAGAAAGGGATAAGGAGCCTTGGAAGGATAAATGTGAATTAAAAATTCACATGGGGAAGAGAGGAATCTTGGATGAATAAATGTGAATTAAAAATTCACATGGGAAATAGGGTCAATGCCAAACATGGAATATGTAAGAGGTTGACCAAAATGGTATGCTAAATGTGGCAAGATGGTTAGATTATGGCTATGCAAATGCATAATTAAGAAAATTAACAAGGGATTAGAAGCAAGTGGCAAAAGTTGGAGGATGTGACATTAATCCTTGATTAAGGGTGTGCACATCTTAATCATGAATTAATTAAATTAATCTAGATTAGAAGAGTATTATGGAGGATGTAACAAGGAGAGATAAAAAGTAGGAATTTAAAATTTATTTTAAAAGGCCAAATGACTAAATTAAATAAAATTGACATGTTTATTTAATTTAGAGAGGAAAAGGGGGGGTAAGGTAAAGCATTTAATTATTCAATTAAATACTTTAGGAACCTTAGGAAAAAGATGAAATATTAATTAAATAAATCATTTAATTAATATTGATGAAATGCATGAATAGAGTAAATGATTTTGACCATGTGGAAGTGGTCAAATTTAGATGTCTACAAGAGATATAGACACAACTAAGCCTCTACCACCAAGTTATAATCCAAACACCTTTTTTCAATATCATCACACAAGTGGTCATGATACAAAGTGATGCATGCATCTTAAACATTAAGCTCAAGACCTCATTGATTCTAATGACATCCAATTGGGTGGTGTTAATGATCAAGGGAATAAGTTTGTTGCCTAGCCTAACCAAAAATTGCAAATTTTTACCAATCCAATGTCAAACCATTCATCCAACTTTGTGCAAGCTTGTGATGATATGAGTGATGAAAAGAATGATAATGACAATGTTATTAAGAAGGAAGTAGATAGAATGATTGATTTAATATATGTTCAACATTGTAAGGGCCAAACCACTATATTACCCAACATTGCTTCCACTAATAGTGACACATCCATATGTGCACCCAATGGTCCTCTCTATATCATCAAACATATCAAAGAAATACCTATACAAGGAATACTCATTGATACCATGTGTGTAGAGAATATGATCACAAAGGAATTATTGTATGTGCATGAGCTTTATCAAGATTCTTATGAACAATTGAAAACATGATTGAAAACTCACAATGGTTTTTCTCGCCCTACGATATGTTTGATCACTCTTCCTCTTAAATTTGGACCAGAACAATTAGATTTATCATTCTCCATCATCCCAATGTCAAGCCAGTTCTATGTGAAGCTAGGTTGCCCATGGCTATGCTCCATAATGTCATCTCATTGGTTATTCACAAGTGCATAAAGTTCCCATGTGAAACCCAAATTTTTACAACACACATCATAGTGGGTTTAATCATTTGTTCCCTTGTGGAAACTTTTCATTATATTTCTCTTTGCCTCAACCTATAGAACCTATCAAGCCTTGTGAGGATTTCTTTTTTAGGTCATACCAAAAGTTTAAGGAAAACTACATAACAGAGTTATCTCTTACTAATTTTCCTAAAAAAGATAAGACCATGGGTTTTCCTCCTCCACCAGTTTTGAATGAACCCATGCCCCAAGAAAAGACCCTTCAAATTAACCAAGGTAAATATGTCATAGTTCCTCCACCCATATCATATAAAAGACCAAGAGACAATCAAACGATTCCTTTTGTGCCTCCAAATATAAAACAAGTGTATAGACCTAAGGAGACAGTGATTTCCCAACCCCTAGTGGTTCCTTCAGTTCCTCCCTTAAGGGAAGAAAAGATATCAATCGTCAAGAAACCCACTCCTACCCCATCTCAAATTAAAAATTGTGCCTAAAGAAACCAAAATTCTAAAGAGCGTAGGCATAGGTGTCATGCTATTGCTTGTCAATTAGAAGAAAAGAATGAAACAATGCATGATAATCCAACACCTATGCAAAAAAATAAAGAATAATTACAACTTTCATCAAAACAAGATATGGAAATAAAATGAGAAGTGAAACAACATACAACAAACATTGTCATAAATCCTACCATTATGATTAATTTAGATGATGAAGATGAAATTTGGTAAAATTGATCAACAAGTCCGTAATGAGCTTAATGTGTTATTTCAAAGAAAATGAATTTAGATGTTGGAAAGGTTTCCCTCCTAATTAGAGTTACCCACCACATGTTGAACTTAGAGATGCTCCTATTATGAAACTATGTATTCCCTTTATCTAGTTGTCTACCTTCCCTATATAATGAGTAAGATTGGGATGTAGAAGACTTGCTTTAGGTTGGCTCACATGTACAATACTCCATTGTTTTTTCTCTATGTGGTCTTTGTGTTTACATGCATGTGATGTGATCCCACATGTTGTGTTGCTTGACATGTCTTTATGTTTTTGAGTTTTCTTTGGATGACCCTTGTTGCTCTATTGGTGTAGGATATAAAGAAAACAATTTTTTCATGACATTCTTCTATATATTAAATCAAATTTGTTCTTTTCTATGTTTTTACCTTTGGGGATGATGCAAGGTGTTGAGACATTTAGGTCTCTTCCCTATTGACCCAATTTTATTTTTGTCTTTTCTCTCTACGTGTCATTCCTCCATTGTTTTTATTTTTCCATGAGTATTTTGTGAATGATGTCAATTTTGAGCTCCATTATATCACTGTAGTAAAGATGTATACTGATCCTAAATTTGTGGATCCATTATGTTCTAATTTTTATTTTATTTTTTCATTAAATTTGGGGGTAACCCCTTATCATGATGCAACTTTATTTAGAAACATATTATTGGAATAGCTTGCTTCCCAAATAAGCTTTCATGTCCTCTTATCACATGCAATTTTTTCTACCTTAAAGTAATTTCTCACAACATGGTGTTTATAAATTCCTCTAAGGTGGGGGCATAAATTAGCATTATTTGCTTCACTTTGTTCACATACATTGAACTTAGTGGTACATTGGCATTGCCATTTTTTGCTTCACTTTATTCATAGGCATTAAACTTAGTGTTGTGTTTGAGTAGAATTTTGATCATTTTGTAGCACCTTATCAATGTTATCAAGGAGTATAACTCTTCGTATGGTTGGCATGGGTGCACACCTAGTGAATATTGGACTTCACTAGACCTAGTGTGTTTCTCATTTTGATACCTTGTCATGGGTGCACACCTAGTGAATAGTGGACTTCACTAAACATAGTGTGTTTCTCATTTTACCTTGTCTTGGGGGCTCACCTAGTGAATATCGAACTTCACTAGCATGTTTTTCCTTCCTAATCGTGATTCACCTAGAAAATATTGGACTTTACTTTTGTGTGAGTCATGAACGCCTTTGGTGTGGATCCTAGGATAACAAATCTTGTCAACTCTTAGTTATCCATACCCTCCTTTTTGTATTTCATTGTGGCATTGTATGTTTGTGTATGTTATCTTGTTGCATATCATACATGGTGTTACTTTGTGCTTCTATTGGTTTTCCATGGGATATTAGATCTTGGGAGATTTCTTACCCCCCTAGATCCTTAGTCATCCTATATCTTCAATATTTAGACAATTAGACCCCTCTTTGAAATAGATTTTCTACTTTAGTGTGAGTTTGAATGTAATTTCATACTCTCACTAAATTTGGGACTAAATGTAGCATCATAAATTGTCACCCTTGATAATTTCGCACTTTGTTTTATCCCCCCCAAATAATTGAGCCTAATTAGGTCCCTAATTTCCTAAATTATGCATTCCATAGCCCATTTGTACCATTTTATGACAAATTGCAAGCATTGAACAAATACATCTAGTTATTATTTTTCCCTTGACACGTAATGTGCTACAAAATAAGGCCAATACCCATTCTCCCTAGGGAATATGGGTCCCCTATTTTTTTGGGGAACAATTTTAGATATGTCAGTGTTGGAATTTTAACATTCAAAATTCAACTTGCAAATGTCAGCTATTAAGATTTAATTCTTGTGAAATTAGAGAAATGCCTATAAATACCTAGTTATTGCATCATTTGAAATATAACAAGCATTAAGTAAAATTATCGAGAGACAAGTGAACATCAAGAGCATTTTCAAGCAAGTCAAGAGCAACATTTTAGAGCTTTATTGTAGCAAATCAAGATCCAAACATGTAAAATTTTACGTGAGTTTGTTTGTGTTCAAGTCATCATTGCTTTGCGAACGATAACACTTTTGTAGGTCTCCAAAGAAATTCAAGAAATAAAGCAAGCAAGATCAAGACCTCAAGGTGATGTGCATGACTTAATTCCTTCAAGGAAGCCATTGAAGGGTGGTGATTTGTAGCACTTTGTGATTTCATCATTCCTTCTTATCATTTATCCATTTATCATTGAAATTGCCATCGTGGAAATGGAAACACTAACATGGGGTTTGACCAAGGAAAGCCCCTAAATGGCACAACATTTCTTTGCTTTGTGAATCTTTCAATTTTAGGTTTGAAGAGGATTGAAGGGAGCTTGAAGATAAATTGTTTAGTGCTGAATTTGAATCCCTACATCTTTTGAACTCATGAAAACTCACCTACAAAATTATTTGATAGTGTTCTAACAACTTTGCAACTAGGAATCACAAGATTAGATATATCATTAGAGGACCTCAAAAGCATAGTAGAAGAATCCTAAAAAGACCCATATTCCCTTGGGTGAATCAATCCTCCTATGAACATTTAAACCAATATTTTAGGATAGGTACATAATCCTCCGCACTTCCCAAATCTTCCTACAAGTTACTGTTTCAATCTATTAATTGTATTCTTACATTTTCCATATTAGGTCATATAGTATAATTAGGTTAATCATAGAAAATCGATTCCAATCCATTCCTAGGCTCAATAAGATGCAATTCTAGGTCTAATTGGCTCACCTTAATGGTTGAAAGTCAATCTACACACCTTTTTGATCTCCATATTAAAGAAACAATAGAAAAACATCCCACACCCAAAACATTTGAATCCGAGGTATACACATTAGACCTAGGGTTCCATTTTTATTTATTTTAGATACAAGGATCTTTCATTATCTTTTTAAATGGTTATTCTTCATCTTATTCTTAGGTTATCCCAAATAATTTCATCTAGCAAACTCATACAAACTTTGCATTTTGCAACTTTAAATTTGGCTTTTATACCTCTATGTTAATAAAAATCACAATGTTTACCTTTTCTCACTTGCTTGTATCATGTGTAATGTTATATACCTCTATACATGCATGGAATTTTATCATTTTATAAGTTGTATGATTGTTCTTATCTTTTGTAAGTGTTGATTGTGGGTAATTTGTACCCTTTTACGAGCTTTTAGACCCTAGCCTTCATACTTTCTTGTAAGACTAATGAAATAGAGAACAATCTAAGTTTGTTTCTATGGTTTTGTTGATAATCTATGCAATCACAGGAAAGAATAAACATCTCTATCTTTGGTACATATCACCTCCCCTTCCCCCTTTTATGCAATTCCTTCTCTCCCTTTTCCTAGGACTAGTAATAGGATTTCATATTCTATGTTGGACCAACATATTTGCACTTAGATTAGAAAACTAATTTGGCATTCTCCAAAGATATAACCTCAATTTCCAAGTCCCACACATTTATGTTATTTCCATTATGTCATTGGAATGTTGAGCCTATGTTCAACAAGGTGCAACTTAATGTGACAACATTTTTTGGCACACCCAATGGGACCAATTTAGTGAGACCAATTTCATTCTACTAAAAACATTGGTGTGTTTCTTAACCATTATAGTAATTGGACAATAATATAAGAACCTGGTGACTTTGCATAAAATTTGGGTGACTATGTTGGTATGTACCCATTTCCTCTAGTTGAGTAGACCTTTAAACCTATTCTAAAAAAATTGTAAATGTTTTACAACTATCCCTATGCTCAAACATGTTAAGATATGATGGAAATCATATGTTCACTCCTCCATTTCATGAGAATACTAATTTAACACCTCCCTACCAACAATATCAAGTTGTAAATGCTACTATTTTTCTTCATGGTGTTCTAATGTAGTAAGTTGTCAATATTTTTCAACTACTTTCCTCCCACCCACCCTTTCCTAGCCTTCTTGTCATACTGCACCTTCATATCAGCAACACCAAGAGGCTCATTATTTTCCCAATGCACATGCTTATCCTCCTACTCAGTCATGGAACATGGGCAACTTGGAACATAAGAGTATACAAGACATGTTAAATTTCCAAGAATAGTTAGAGGCTATTAAAAGGGAGCAGTACTATTTTTGATAGCAGGATAAGCTTACCCATCAAACTCATTTTCACCAACAAAAGATGGAAGCTCAGTGGAGATATGATAAACAAATGAATGTATAAATAAATAATCATGAATAATGTCCTACAAAGTAGATTTATACTAAGGTGAAGTATATGAATCATTTTCTTACCCAGAAATAAAGGCTACAAGCTCAATCAACCCCTTATGTTCCTCATTTTAGGAAATAATTCCAATCACCCTCTTACACTTTTGATCAACCTATGAAGGAGGAGGTTTGTAGGTATAGTTTTCAAAGTTTCAAGCAAGCTAATCCTCTTGCACCTTCTACCAAGTCTCTTGAGTTTAAAATTCCAAGTTTTAGGAGTTTTCACCCTTTACAAGACCTTGAACCTAAACAGGCTCAACCTATCATTCCTTACGATCAACCCCTTACAAAATCCCAACAATACTTTCAAATGCTTCTTGATCATTTTGTTTTCCTTGATGCTATTTAACTTTATAAAGGTTGACCTGTTATTTGGTGAGCTATCTAGCAAGAAGAAAAAAAAAGAGGGAGTTGTTTCAGGCAGCCTAAGGAGCAACCTATTGTTTGTGAGCTCTCATATGCTCAAAAAAATGAATTTTTTGACCCTTCAAAAGATAAATTTTAATCTTATCAATTGTAATGAGAGAAAATTGAACAAGTGGGGAATGATGATCAAGGAGAGGAAATGATCCTCCCATTTGATGAGCTACCTTGTTTCATTCATAATGAGGAGGAGAGCTTACACATGATTGCATCAATAGAGGCCTCTGAATAACATGATTCCAACTTGAGGATCTGGAGTGAGGATGAATTCAATGATTTGGGGAAGCAAGCATTCTTATTTGCACTGATGTAGAAAATGAAGCTCCCAAGTCTATTGAATCTTGCAGCTCCTTGGAAGAAGATATTATAAAGAGTGATGTTGTGGTAGTAGAGGACATGTAGGAAAAATCATTCCATAGTTATGAGATGACTTCAACCAATCACCAAGAAGAAGTAAAGATAGATAGACAACTTGAAGTATTTAGTTCTTCATCTAAAGTGTCTCATAAGCTTGAGGTATGTGTTGATGAGGTGTGCATCAATACATGTAATTATGATGTATGTGAGTTCTCTACTATCCTTGAATGTGATAATGTTGAATATGAGGTCTTCATTCAAGATGAAAATGTGACCTTGTGAATTGGGAATAAGGCACATGAGTTAGAATGTTTCACATGGGACTAGAATATTAAAAAGTCCATCGTTGAGCAAAAAAACATGTGTTAGGACAGTAATTCTCTCATTTGTCAACTTGATAATATGCTAGAGCTCCTAATATTTTCATTTGAGATACATGAGGAGGAATTTCCCTGTGTAGATCAACAAGTGAGCTTGGCATATTTTGTATCACCATGTGAGCTGGAAACTTTCTTATTTTGCATCACCATGTGAGATCATCAATAATGGTTGTAGCTTACCCTTGTATGAGTAGAAATCATTTCCTTCTATAGGTGGTTTTCTCCAAAAAACTAACATATTCCTAGAAATTTTCACCCCTACTGATATATGTTCACCTAGGACACCATTATTAGATGAATCTAACACTTACATTATATGGCATCCCAACAATGACAAATTTTATAGTAAAATGATTCTTCACCATGTAGTTAGTGTGTACAATTTCTCGCATATACAAAGATATTTTCAATGGTTGCATCTAGGTGAAGAATGGAACTATCATCTGAGGGAGATCAACTCCTTCCATTAAGTTTATCTTTGACAAAGGTAAATTTTTGCAGTTTGCATTTTGTAAATTTTTTTTACATATTAGTTTTTCTTTCCAAGAAGTCTTGCTACACACTTTTCATTCTCTTTAAGGGAATACATGATCTAAGTTTTTTCATTTTTTCTCCAAGTGAAAGCCTACACATGTTGCTTTGTTTTTTCTAAGTCAACCCATTTTTTGCAAATTCTCTTTTTACTCTATGCCCACTAGATTGGTAAATCCTACAAATTCAATGATTAGTAGGAAATAATCCCACAAAATTTTCCAAAATATTTCCACTCTATGCCTCCCCTTTAGGTATATGTCTGAGAAAGTGAAAAAAGTTGTCAAAATTGCAAAGTAATTTTTCGTAAACCCTAGATAGAACTATGCCAACTCCCTAAGTTCATGTTTACACTTTACTTCTATTTCTTCATTGACCTATCTGGCTAGTGACTCATGACTTAAGTTCCTCACTCAAGCCTCTCACAACATCCATTTACTAGCCCTTTATCCTAGCATACTAACCTGACAGGTTTTCTACATGTGTAAATTTGAATGACTTAAGTGACTACTCCCTCTAGGCCCTTCCTAGACATGCATCAAAATTTGGAAAGACCATGAGCTCACTCTCTACTTGCCCCATATAATTTACAAGCATGCAGTATTATGACATCTAGTGGAATTCTATCGCAGTACTTTTCCCTATGTCCAGTGCCAAAATTTCATAATGTTGAGTGCATAAAAAATTTGTGCTATCCTTTAGAATTCCCAAAAATGAATGGGAATATGTCTACTTTACATTAGAGCATACATTTTTCTTCATATTATACTCTGTAGAACATATATAAATTATGGTGACTTGACTTTGACTAAGTAGGATGCATGTATACTTCCCATTAGAGCATGAAATCCTTTTGCATCACATTTTCTAATTATCAATACATAAAACAATTTATGCTTTCCTTATATTTTCGAAGAGGCTAGCACTTGTCAATTGCTCATTTATTCCTTCTACAACACATTTTTACATCTTGAATATTCCTCCCACAATGTGTTGATGCCTTAGCAATTAAAAGATAATGGACACATCCATTCCACACTCTAGCACATGATAACAATACACCACATTTTTCCTAGAGATATTTTTAAATCACTTATGCAATACACCTTGCAATATGCTATCCATATATCATAGCATGAAAATTCAATATCATAAAATGAAAGTTCAATATTAATGGCTCATGTTCAAACTTGAGCAACGAATAATGGAATGATCCCAATTCATGCAAACAAAGTAGTAATGTTTTACGAACTTCTCCAACTACTAGATCTAATTCTTGAGGCTACAACGATAAATATTAATGGAAAAGCAACACCATGCTATACTTATTTCTTGAAAATTACATTTTGTTAGAGGACCATCCCTAGCCATAATTTCTTCTACAAATTTTGTGGGGGTTTTCGCTCTTCATTCAAACACTCATCAATATGGAGGCATGACTATGATTTCAAGGCCTTTATGGAAAGCTTTCAGCTCAAAATTTGAGGTCCACATGTTTGCACTTGATTTACAAGGATTTTTAGCTAGGGTTTCTTGCCCAATCACATGCCCTATCTTCTAATTTAACCTATAGATGATTTAAAGAACTTTTATGATTTTTTTAAATGGTTCTTCTTCTTCCTAGGTCCCCAAAAGTAATTTTATCAAGAAAAATTATGTAATATTTTCATTCTAAAACTTTAAATTTGTATTTTATGCCTGCATATTAATAAAATCATAATTTTTACCTTTTCTCACTTCTTGTATCTTGTGTAATGTTATATAACTCTATACATGCATGTACTCTTATCATTTTGTGAGATGTATGATTGTGCTTATCTTCTATAAGTGTTTATTATGGGTAATGTGTACCCCTTTATGAGCTTTCAAAACTTAGCATTCATTATTTCCTATAAAATTAATGAAATAGAGAACTATGTAAGTTTGTTTCAGTGTTTTTGTTGATACTCTGTGAAATCACAAGTAGAAATGAACATCTCTATCTTTCGTGTATCACCTTCGCTTCCCATTTTTATGAAATTATTTTTCTCCCTTTTCCTCTATGAGTTGGTAGATTAAGACTAGTAATAGGATATCATATTTTTGGTTGGACCAACATATCCTCACCTAGGTTACAAAAGGAACTCGACCTTCTCTAGAGATCTAACCTCAAAATACAAGGTCTCACACCTTGAGGCTATTTCTATTGTATCATTGGAATTTTGAACCTATGTTCATCAAGGTGCAATTTCATGTGACAACAATTATCATACCCAATAATGAACCATTTAGGTGAGGAGGTGCTATGGAACTTGGAAAATAAAAATCTTATTGAAGGGTTTATTAGCTATATTCTTGAATTTTATTTCTACAACATTTCATGTATGATAAATAGAATTATATTAAATTTCATTTTATGTTTGATAAAATTATTGATTATTTGGACTTCATTCGTTTAGATATATTTCTTCATGTTAATATTCCTTCAATATCTAAATCTTGTATTAAATACCATTCATTGATGATTGTTCTAGAATAAAATGTGTATATTTTCTCAGAATTAAATCCAAAGTGTTTAATAGGTAGTTTAAGGAATCATGTAAGTACCTTTTGGAAAATCAACTAGTAGGAATATTAGTGTGTTGAGCATTGATAATGTTGGTGGTTTTATAGAGTTTTGTAGGTTTCGTGTACATGAAAAAGAGAACATAGGAGATAAGCATAAAGTAATTTGAAGTAACACTTAAAATAAGCATTAAGAAGATAAAATAAAATTTAAATTCATGTAATTATACCTTAGATATGTTGTGTTGTTGCACCAACATGGGGAGGATATGCTCAAAGAGTTTCTTTGATGGATTTTATTTGATATGTTAAGTGATCATAATATGGTAAGTTGGACTCTCAATTTATATAATTTTGGTCCAATGGATGAATGGTGATAATTAAAATTGAAGACTTCTATCAATCACTCACATTGCATGGGACCTCTTGAAGGATGGGGATATGAAAAATCATACATATTGATTGTTGAGAATGAAAGGTTCCAAGATTGACCAGAGGAAGATCAATAGTGGGAGATGGGATTTGGAAAAATGTGAATGATGAGGATGTTGAGGTACTTTGGTAGCACCTTAAAAAGTTGACTATTGGGATCCTTTTCATGCCTCAAGTACATGGGTTGAATTTAAAATTTCTCATGTCTCATTTCTCTAGTACATGGGAGGAATTAAAAATTATTATTTTGGAAGAATAAAAGATATGTCCAATGCAAAAATTTATTAAAATAAGTACACATTATGTCAACTAATCCACATGGGGAAATGGCCAAATAATTCTTGACTAATCATTAATTAGTCATGCAAAAGTAATTAGTAGTGTTGCAAGTATGTTGTAGATGTTTTCATTGATGTCAATCATTGAAGTTTGTTGATGATGGTTTTTTTGTCAAAAAATTGGTGGCATGTGGATGGTTGTGTATGTTGTAATCGGGATGTTGGTCACCAAGTACTATGTATGATGTTGTATTTCATAAGCTGCTATAATAGTTACTCTATCAGTTTTTCTATATTTCTTGTTGTTCATGTATAAGTAAATGATGTTTCGAATGTTGAATTCATTATTTTTTTATGTAAAATGTATAAAAGAATTTCTTACAGTCAGTGGTTCAAGAAGTTCCACTAAAAATATTCATAGAATTTTTTGCATTCCTTAACATCTAAAGATACAATACTACATTTTGGAAGGTAACAAAAATCAAGTATGAAGCATGTATGTTCTTTTTTTTTAAACATAAAAGTTAACACATAAATTTTCTTGAGTAAGCATAGTGAAGACTATGTTGATGCAGTCATGGAAGGTTCAGAAAAATGCTTTACATTTTTTCCTAGTTGTTGTGGTGTTGTAATTTAGAGGATGAGTTTTACATATCTATCTATTGTCTCTGTTTGAGTTCTAGTTGTTGAAGTGTATCATAAGTCAAGTTGTCAAAGTTATATCTCAAGACTATGTTGTTTGGGTTTGCAATAGATATTAGTTATGTTTATGTTTTCTTGTGCCTGCATAATATTGTATGAAGTTATGAAATAAGGGCATGGAAATATTCTTGAATATCATTTGATGGTTGTGATGTAATCCACATGATGCTACCTTTTCTCTCTGGTACCCCTTATGTTCTAGAGTTAATATTTTGAGAGTTGAGTGTTTGTTGGGATTATTTAGTACTTAAGTTTTTTGCACCAAATTTTTGTAGCCATGCACCAGCATGGGAATGTGTGTAAAGTTAAAATTGGTTTGGCTTATCTCTTGGATTGGACCACATTGAATTTACCTCTCCCATGGATATTTTAGAGTTGACTCAATATGTCCATTACATGTTTCATGCTCATGCATTTCAATGTGGCCAACAAGGAGAAACTCTTTGATGATTTTGGAAGGTATAAATGAAATATCAAGTGTGTGATCAAAGTGTACAAGTGTTTAATGAGTGATTAATGTAATTTTCCAAAATCAGTGCACTAAAGGTAGAGGTATGAGTGAGAATTTGTAGAGAAGTATGTGAAGTATGCTAGAGGTAGTGAGTTGAAAGCAGAAGAGTATAAGTAAACTGTGAAAGGTAGTGAGTTAGTCAAAGTGTGTAAGTAAGTGTTGGAGGCAATGAATTGAACGTAGAAGTGCAAGTGTGTATGCTAGAGGAAGTGAGCCAAAAGTAGGAGTACAAGTGCTAAAGGGAGTGAGTTGGAGGCAAGAAAAGTGTTGTGGTGGTGGTTGATCATCTAATACATCAAGGTATTGTATTCTAAGGTTGTTTCCTTATTTTGTAAGTGTTTAATAGGGAGCTATAAACTTACTTAGGTTAAATGCCTTAAAACCTATTGCAACCATCGTTTAATTTTGTGAGACTAGATTTGGATAGTATCTCCAAGTAGATTTCTCACTATGGCTTTTCCCTTGCCGATTTTTCCACGTAAATCTAGTTTTGTGGTTTTCTGCTCTTGCTTTGAATTTTATATCTAGTTAAGGTGGCTATAAGTTTTTATTGATAAGTTTGAATGTAATTAATTTGAGGTACATACTAATTCACCCCCTCTAAGTATATCTGTGTGTTCTAACAATTGGTATCATATTTGAGTTCCTTGGTGCAACCTAAGAACTAAAGGTAGATCTTAGTTTAGAATACATGGCTCAAAAGGAGTCTTCTTCTTTAGAAGGCACCACATTTTGATGGAAATAACTATTCCTTCTAGAGTGTGACGATGGTTGGCTATTTCTTATCGCTAGGCTATGATGTTTGGAGAGCTTCCAAGGATGATTATGTTGAGCCTAATCATCCTATCACAAGTTCAAATGCAAAAAAGGCTCATGAGGACAATTATAAAGAAACGAATGCTATCCTAAGTGGGTTAGAAAATTCTAAATTTATCATGGTAGTGCAACACAAGAATGCAAAGGAGATATGGGATAATTTCAAGAATCTCTATGAAGGAAATGACAATGTGAAGAAATAAAACTTGCAATCCTATAGAACATTGTTTGAGAATCTGAAGATGAAAGAAGATAATAACATAGCCATTAGGTTGGATGGTGTCCACTATTAGAATTATGCTACCACTAAGTTGCCAAGAAGGTGTGGATGATGAGAAAAATTCTCTTCGTAAGATAGAGGGGTTGGTCATATGATGTGACCACCTCCGACTATGGTACTACATGCACAATACCCTATAATAATAGATTTTTTATTATTTTGAAAGAAAAAATTCCTAGTATAAAATATAAAAAACCAAAAATTATTATTTTTAACCAACATATACGAACACAAAATTTAATGGTTGATTTAGGTGTAGGGACATATGGATCTATATGCCTTTAAAAAAAATCATAATTTAAACTTCTCTTATTTTGATGAATTGACAAGTAGTCCTTATGTTTTTGGCTACTCTGTATCCAACGATGATGCCCATATTTCTCTAACATTAGCTAATTTTTCCCTCAAGATTAGATCTCTTAGAGTTCGAACTAAAATTTACATATCTAATGCTTTGATACCATTTTGGAGTTAATGGTGAACCCCGCAACTCCCATAAATCACCTACAACCAAAACACCTATCACAAAGAGAGAACAAACAACTGATTTTCTATCCAACTATGAGAAAATATCTGATCCAGTGAAGCATCTAATATTCCTTCTGTATTGAATAATAAATACATGGATATATTATAATATACAAATGAACTCTTATAGAAATAAAAAGCAACCTATATGAAACCCTAGGTGAGAATTAAGTTAGATCATGATAATTGTCCTCATCTTATGGTTTAAGACAACATAACCTAAATATATAACCTAATCTAATAATAAAAAATACTCCTAAGTTTAGCTTAAGTGAATAAAGCAAATGAGGTCTAATAGTTAATTAATGATCAATTAATTAATAGGCGATTTTCCTATTTACTTCAACAAAAAAACTACAAATTCATAGCAAGGCATGATTCTAAGAAAAAAGAGATTAAATCAAATAACATAACTTGAATCATTGGTCACTTAAAAATAACAATAAAATTTGCATTCAAGTGTTGAAGAATAGTTTCCTATGAAATTTGAATGTAAAGAAAATCAATCAAAATCTTAAAGATTATTTGAAATCACTCTCTAATTTTTTTAAATGGTTCCACTACATTCTACAAGAAGGTATTGTATATACATATCAATATTATTTTATATCAAAACATGTAATAATAGTTTCAAATAGAAAGAAGGATATTCAACAACCCTCATCAACCATTTCTCATTGTGTAAAGTGTTAGAGGAAAGGATATAGGTTTTTACTAATCTTCTATCCATGACACATATAATAATAGTTTTAGATAGAAGAATATTAGCACCCAAGTTACACATTATTGTGTGCATTTCAAGTATGTTTACAAGTGTTTGTTTTATTGACTATAATTTATTTTATTTGAGCTTAATTTCTCAAACTTTACTTTGTGTAAATGCCAAATTTTCAATACTCTAACCACCAATATTATCATAGGTGGAACCCATAGATTAAAGCTTAAATAGGTCAAAAAAAATGATTTTCCTAATTATAGAGTTGGTCAAGAGGATTTGTTTCGAGTTAAGGCATCCACCTCTTACATATGGTATTGTTGTGAAATGAATCTATAATTTATTCCTTTTAGAAATAAAATTTATAGTTAAATCGATAGATAGCATTTACAAAAATTGATTATTAGCACATATAATTTAATCATCTCACTTAAATTCTTAAAAAACTAAATGATGATTCAGACTTACATATAAAATAGACAATAAATTAAAACAGACTACAAACAACTTCACATAAAAATAAAAACTAAAAGATATGATAGTTACTTCATTCTTTTAAACATACTTTACAAATTAGAAACAACATATAATCCAGACTACTTGTTTCTTTTAGAAGACCTTCTAACATATTAAAAAACTATTAACCATATCTTCCTTCCCTTCATAATGAGAATAGAGTATTCCAAATTTTAGTTTCAATGGTATAATCATATACATAGGGTTTAGTTACTAAAATCAAACCCTTGAATGGAAAATAGAATCAATATATACCACTACGTGACACAGTTGAATAAGAGTGATAACAACATATGTCAGCCAATACTTGTCAACATTAGATTAATGACTGTTGAATGCAATAATTATGGTTGAGCATCAAAGCCATATGATACCTGCGTGCTGTATAGGTTGCTTCACTCACCAGGATAAAATCTGATAAACATGGCCAAACTCTTGAGAGTTCAGTCATACATTGACTGACCTCCTCTTGTTTCAGGTAGCCTAAGGAGCAACCTATTGTTTGTGAGCTCTCATATGCTCCAAAAAATGAATGTTTTGACCCACCACAAGATAAATTTGAATCTCACCAATTGTAACGAGAGAACATTGAACAAGTGGGGAATGATGATCAAGGAGAGGAAGCGATCCTCCTATTTGATGAGCTACCTTGTTTCATTGATAATGAGGAGGAGAGCTTACACATGCTTGCATCAATAGAGGCCTCTAAATAACATGATTCCAACTTGAGGATCTAGAGTGAGGATGAATTCAATGATTTGGGGAAGCAAGCATTCTTATTTGCACTGATGTAGAAAATGAAGCTACCAAGTCTATTGAATATTGTAGCTCCTTGGAAAAATAGATTATACAGATTGATGTTGTAGTAGTAGTGGAAATGTAGGAAAAATCATTCCATAGTTATGAGATGGCTTCAACCAATCACCAAGAAGAAGTAAAGATAGAGAGACAACTTGAAGTATTTAGTTCTTCATCTAAAGTGTCTCATAAGCCTGAGGTATGTGTTGATGAGGTGTGCATCAATACATGTAATTATGATGTATGTGAGTTCTCTACTATCCTTGAATGCGATAATGTTGAATATGAGGTCTTCATTCAAGATGAATATGTGACCTTGTGAATTGGGAATAAGCCACATGAGTTAGAATGTTTCACATGGGACTAGAATACTAAAAATTCCATCGTTGAGCAAAAACACATGCATTAGGAGAGTAATTCTCTCATTTCTCAACTTGATAATATCTTAGAGCTCCTAATATTTTTATTTGAGGTACATGAGGAGGAATTTCCCTGTGTAGATCAACAAGTGAGCTTGGCATATTTTGCATCATCATGTGAGCTGGAAAATTTCTTATTTTGTTTTAGTTCATTGAATGAGGAGATCATCAATAATGGTTGTAGCTTACCCTTGTATGAGTAGAAATCCTTTCCTTGTATAGGTGGTTTTCTCCCAAAAACTAACATATTCCTAGAAAGTTTCACCCCTACTGATATATGTTCACCTAGGACACCATTGTCAGATGAATCTAACACTTACATTATATGGCTTCCCAACAATGACAAATTTTATAGTAAAATGATTCTTCACCATGTAGTTAGTGTGTACAATTTCTCGCATATACGAAGATATTTTCAATGGTTGCATCTAGGTGAAGAATGGAACTATCATTTGAGGGAGATCAACTCCTTCCATTAAGTTTATCTTTGACAAAGGTAAATTTTTTTTACATATTAGTTTTTCTTTCCAAGAAGTGTTGCTACAAACTTTTCATTCTCTTTAAGGGAATGCATGATCTATGTTTTTTTATTTTTTCTCCAAGTGAAAGCCTACACATATTGCTTTAATTTTTCTAAGTCAACCCATTTTTCACAAATTCTCATTTTACTCTATGCCCACTAGATTGGTAAGGCTTGTAAATTCAATGATTAGTAGGAAATAATCCCACAAAAGTTGCCAAAATATTGCCACTCTATGCTTCCCCTTTAGGTATAT
The DNA here is from genome assembly GCA_007258455.2 of Sequoia sempervirens. Classification (NCBI taxonomy): domain Eukaryota; kingdom Viridiplantae; phylum Streptophyta; class Pinopsida; order Cupressales; family Cupressaceae; genus Sequoia; species Sequoia sempervirens. The sequence continues at coordinate 191,909,130 of VDFB02086081.1, read as the reverse complement.
GTCTAAGAAAGTGCAAAAAGTTGTCAAAAGTGCACAAAGTTGTCAAAATTGCAAAGTAATTTTTCTTAAATCCTAGATAGAACTATGCCTAAACCCTAAGTTCATGTTTGTACTTTACTTCTATTTCTTCATTGACCTATTTGGCTAGTGACTCATAACTTAAGTTCCTCACTCAAGCCTCTCACAATAGCCATTTACTAGCCCTTAATCCTAGCATACTAACCTGACAGGTTTCTAAATGAGTAAATTTGAATGACTTAAGTGACTGCTCCCTCCAGGCCCTTCCTAGACATGCATAAAAATTTGGCAAGACCATGAGCTCACTCTCTACTTTCCCCATAAAATTTACAAGCATGCAGTATTATGACATCTAGTGGAATTCTATCGTAGTACTTTTCCCTATGTCCAGTGCAAAAATTTCATAATGTCGAGTGCATAAAAAATTTGTGCTAGCCTTTAGAATTCCCAAAAAGGAATGGGCATATGTCTACTTTCCATTAGAGCATACATTTTCTTCATATTATACTTTGTAGAAAATATATAAATTATGGTGACTTGACTTTGACTAAGTTGGATGCGTGTCTACTTCCCATTAGAGCATGAAATCCTCTTGCATCACATTTTCTAATTATCAATACATAAAACAATTTATGCTTTCCCTATATTTTCTAAGAGGCTAGCACTTGTCAATTTCTCATGTATTCCTTCTCCAACACATTTTTACATCTTGAATATTCCTCCCACAATGTGTTGATGCCTTAGCAATTAAAAGATAATGGGCACATCCATTCCACACTCTAGCGCATGATAACAATACACCACATTTTCCTAGATATTTTTAAATCACTTATGCAATACACCTTGCAATATGCTATCCATATATCATAGCATGCAAATTCAAGATCATACCACGAAAGTTCAATATTAATGGCTCATGTTCAAACTTGAGCAATGAATAATGGAATGATCCCAATTCATGCAAACAAAGTAGTAATGTTGTACCAACTTCTCCAACTACTAGATCTAATTCTTGAGGCTACAAGGATAAATATAAATGGAAAAGCAACACCATGCTATACTTATTGCTTGAAAATTACCTTTTGTTAGAGGACCATCCCTAGCCATAATTACTTCTACAAATTTTGTGGGGGTTTTCGCTCTTCATTCAAACACTCATCAATATGGAGGCATGACTATGATTTCAAGGCCTTTATGGAAATCTTTCAACTCAAAATTTGAGGTCCACATGTTTGCACTTGATTTACAAGGATTTTTAGCTAGGGTTTCTTGCCCAATCACATGCCCTATCTTCTAATTTAACCTATAGATGATATAAGGAACTTTTGTGCTTTTTTTAAATGGTTCTTCTTCTTCCTAGGTCCCCAAAAATAATTTTATCTTGAAAAATTATGTAATATTTTCGTTCTAAAACTTTAAATTTGGATTTTATGCCTACATATTAATAAAATCATAATTTTTACCTTTTCTCACTTCTTGTATCTTGTGTAATGTTATATAACTCTATACATGAATGTACTCTTATCATTTTGTGAGATGTATGATTGTGCTTATCTTCTATAAGTGTTTATTATGGGTAATGTGTACCCCTTTATGAGCTTTCAAAACTTAGGATTCATGATTTCCTATAAAACTAATGAAATAGAGAACTATGTAAGTTTGTTTCAGTGTTTTTGCTGATACTCTATGAAATCACAAGTACAAATGAACATCTCTATCTTTGGTGTATCACCTTCCCTTCCCATTTTTATGAAATTATTTTTCTCCCTTTTCCTCTATGAGTTGGTAGATTAAGACTAGTAATAGGATATCATATTTTGGGTTGGACCAACATATCCTCACCTAGGCTACAAAAGGAACTCTACCTTCTCTAGAGATCTAACCTCAAAATACAAGGTCTCACACCTTGAGGTTAGTTCCATTGTGTCATTGGAATTTTGAACCTATGTTCATCAAGGTGCAATTTCATGTGACAACAATTATCATACTCAATAATGAACCATTTAGGTGAGGAGGTCCTATGGTACTTGGAAAATAAAAATCTTATTGAAGGGTTTATTAGCTATATTCTTGAATTTTATTTCTACAACATTTCATGTATGAGAAATAGAATTATATTAAATTTCATTGTATTTTTGATAAAATTATTGATTATTTGGACTTCATTCGTTTAGATATATTTCTTCATGTTAATATTCCTTCAATATCTAAATCTTGTATTAAATACCATTCATTGATAATTATTCTAGAATAAAATGTGTATTTTTTCTTAGAATTAAATCCAAAGTGTTTAATAGGTAGTTTAAGGAATGTAAGTACCTTTTGGAAAATCAAACTAGTAGGAATATTAGTGTGTTGAGCATTGATAATGTTGGTGGTTTTATAGAGTTTTGTAGGTTTCATGTACATGAAAAATAGAACATAGGAGATAAGCATAAAGTAATTTAAAGTAACCCTTAAAATAGGGATTAAGAGATAAAATAAAATTTAAATTCATGTAATTATACCTTAAATATGTTGTGTTGTTGCACCAACATGGGGAGGATATGCTCAAAGAGTTGCTTTGATGGATTTTATTTGATATGTCAAGTGATCATAATATGGTAAGTTGGACTCTCAATTTATATAATTTTGGTCCAAGGGATGGATGGTGATAATTAAAATTGAAGATCAATCACTCACATTGCTTGGGACCTCTTGAAGGATGGGGATATGAAAAATCATACATATTGATTGTTGAGGATGAAAGGTTCCAAGATTGATCATTGGAAGATCAATAGTGGGAGATGGGATTTGGACAAATGTGAATGATGAGGATGTTGAGGTACTTTGGTAGCACCTTAAAAATTTGACTATTGGGATCCTTTTCATGCCTCGAGTACATGTGTTGAATTTAAAATTTCTCATGTCTCATTTCTCTAGTACATGGAAGGATTTAAATTTTCTTTTTGGAAGAATAGAAGATATGGCCAATGCCATAATTTATTAAAATAAGTACACATTATGTCAACTAATCCACATGGGGAAATGGCCAAATAACTGTTGACTAATCATTAATTAGTCATGCAAAATCAATTAGTAGTGTTGCAAGTATGTTGTAGATGTTGTCATTGATGTCAATAGTATGAAGTTTGTTGATGATTTTTTTTTTGTCAACAAATTGATGGCATGTGGATGGTTGTGTATGTTGCAATCAGGATGTTGGTCACCAAGTACTATGTATGATGTTTTATTTCATGAGCTACTATAATAGTTATTCTATATTTCTTGTTGATCATGTATAAGTAAATGATGTTTCGAATTTTGCATTCATTTTTTTTTATGTAAAATCTATAAAAGAATTTCTTATAGTCAGTGGCTCAAGAAGTTCCACTAAAAATATTCATAGAATGCTTTGCATTCCTTAACATCTAAAGATATAGTACTACATTTTGGAAGGTAGAAAAAATCAATTATGAAGCATGTATGTTCTTTTTTTCAAACATAAATGAAGTTAACACAAATTTTCTTGAGTAAGCATAGTGAAGACTATGTTGTTACAGTCATGGAAGGTTCAAAGAAATTCTTTACATTTTTTCCTAGTTGTTGTGGTCTTGCAATTTAGAGGATAAGTTTTACATATCTATATATTGTCTCTCTTTGACTTTTAGTTGTTGAAGTGTATTGTAAGTCAAGTTGTCAAAGTTATATCTCAAGACTATGTTGTTTGGGTTTGCAATAGATATTGTATGAAGTTATGAAATAAGGGCATGGAAATATTCTTGAATATCATTTGATGGTTGTGATGTAATCCACATGATGCTACCTTTTCTCTCTTGTACCCCTTATGTTCTAGAGTTAATATTTTGAGAGTTGAGTGTTTGTTGGGATGATTTAGTACATTATGTTTTTTTAACCAACTTTTTGTAGCCATGCACTAGCATGGGAATGCGTGTAAAGTTAAAATTGATTCGGCTTATCTCCTGGCTTGGACCACATTGAATTTACTTCTCCCATGGATATTTTAGAGTTGACTCAATATGTCCATTACATGTTTCATGCTCATACATTTCAATGTGGCTGGGAAGGAGGAAATCTTTGATGATTTTGGAAGGTATAAATGAAATATCAAGTGTGTGATCAAAGTGTACAAGTGTTTAGTGAGTGATTAATGTAATTTTCCAAAATCAGTGCACTAAAGGTAGAGGTATGAGTGAGAATTTGTAGAGAAGTATGTGAAGTATGAAATAGGTAGTGAGCCGAAAGCAGAAGAGTATAAGTAAATTGTGAAAGGTAGTGAGTTAGTAAAAGTGTGTAAGTAAGTGTTGGAGGCAATGAGTTTAAGGTAGAAGTGCAAGTGTGTATGCTATAGGAAGTGAGCCAAAAGTAGAGGAGTGTAAGTGATAAAGGGAGTGAGCTAGAGGCAAGAAAAGTGTTGTGGTGGTGGTTGATCATCTAATACATCAAAGTATTGTATTCTAAGGTTGTTGCCTTATTTTGTAAGTGTTTAATAGGGAGCTATAAACTTACTTAGGTTAAATGCCTTAAAACCTATTCTAACCATTGCTTCATTTTTTGAGACTAGATTTGGATAGTATCTCTAAGTATATTTCTCACTATGGCTTTTCCCTTGCTGAGTTTTCCACGTAAATCTAGTTTTGTGGTTTTGTGCTCTTGCTTTGAATTTTATATCTAGTTAAGGTAGCTATAAGTTTTTATTGATAAGTTTCAAATGTAATTAATTTGAGGTACATATTGATTCACCCCCTCTAAGTATATCTGTGTGTTCTAACAATTGGTATCATATTTGAGTTCCTTAGTACAACCTAACAACTAAAGGTAGATCTTAGTTTAGAATACATGGCTCAAAAGGAGTATTCTTCTTTAGAAGGCACCACATTTTGATGGAAATAACTATTCCTTCTGGAGTGTGAGGATGGTTGGCTATTTCTTATCACTAGGCTATGATGTTTGGAGAGCTTCCAAGGATGATTATGTTGAACCTGCTCACCCTATCACTAGTTCAAGTGCAAAAAGGGCTCATGAGGACAATTATAAAGAAACGAATGTTATCCTAAGTGGGGTAGAAAATTCTAAATTTATCATGGTAGTGCAGCGTAAGACTGCAAAGGAGATATGGGATAAGTTCAAGAATCTCTATGAAGGAAATGATAGTGTGAAGAAATAAAAATTGCAATCCTATAGAACATTGTTTGAGAATCTAAAGATGAAAGAAGATAATAACATAGCCATTAGGTTGGATGGTGTCCACTGTTAGAATTATGCTACCACTAAGTTGCCAAGAAGGTGTGGATTATAAGAAAAATGTGCTTCATAAGATAGAGGGGTTGGTCATATGATGTGACCACCTCTGACCAGGGTACCGCATGCACAATATCCTATAATAATAGATTTATTATTATTATTATTATTTTGAAAGCAAAAATTCCTAGTATAAAATATAAAAAACCAAAAATTAATTTTTTTAACCAACATGTACTAACACAAAATTTAATGGTTGATTTAGGTGTAGGGACATATGGATCTATATGCCTTTAGTAGTCCTTATGTTTTTGGCTACTCTGGATCCAATGATGATGCCCATTTTTCTCTAACATGAGCTAATTTTTCCCTCAAGACTAGATCTCTTAGAGTTCGGACTGAAAGTTACATATCTAATGTTTTGATACCATTTTGGAGTTAATGGTGAACCCCACAACTCCCATAAATCACCTACAACCAAAACACCTATCACAAAGAGAGAACAAACAACTGATTTACTATCCGACTATGAGAAAATATCTGATCCAATGAAGCATCTAATATTCCTTTTGTATTGAATAATAAATACATGGATAGATTATAATATACAAATGAATTCTTATAGAAATAAAAAGCAACCTAGATGAAACCCTAGGTGAGAATTAAGTTAGATCATGACAATTGTCCTCATCTTATGGTTTAAGCCAACATGACCTAAATATATAACCTAATCTAATAATAAAAATACTCCTAATTTTAGGTTAAGTGAATAAAGCAAAGGAGGTCTAATAGTTAATTAATGATCAATTAATTAATAGGCAATTTTCCTATTTACTTCAACAAAAAAACTACAAATTCATAGCAAGGCATAATTCTAAGAAAAAAGAGATTAAATCAAATAACATAACTTGAACCATTGGTCACTTAAAAATAACAATAAAACTTGCATTCAAGTGTTGAAGAATAGCTTTCTATTAAATTTCAATGTAAAGCAAATCAATCAAAATCTTAAAGATTATTTGAAATCACTCTCTAAATTTTTTAAATGGTTCCACTACATTCTACAAGAAGGTATCGTATATACATATCAATATTATTTTCTTATCAAAACATATAATAATAGTTTCAAATAGAAAGAAGGATATTCAACAACCCTCATCAACCATTTCTCATTGTGTAAAGTGTTAAGAGGAAAGGATAGAGGTTGGTACTAATCTTCAATCCATGACACATATAATAATAGTTTTAGATAGAAGAATATTAGCACCCAAGTTACACATTATTGTGTGCATTTCAAGTATGTTTACAAGTGTTTGTTTTATTGACTATAATTTCTTTTATTTTAGCTTAACTTCTCAAACTTTACTTTGTGTAAATGTCAAATTTTCAATACTCTAACCACCAATATTATCATAGGTGGAACCCATAGATTAAAGGTTAAATAGGTCAAAAAAAAATGATTTTCCTAATTATAGAGTTGGTCAAGAGGATTTGTTTTGAGTTAAGGCATCCACCTCTTACATATGGTATTGTTGTGACATGAATTTATAATTTATTCCTTTTAGAAATAAAATTTATAGTTAAATCGATAGATAGCATTTACAAAAATTGATTATTAACACATATAATTTAATCATCTCATTTCAATTCTTAAAAAGCTAAATAATGATTCAGACTTACATATAAAATAGACAATAAAATAAAACAAACTACAAACAACTTCATATAAAAATAAAAACTAAAAGATATGATAGTTACTTCCTTCTTTTAAACATACTTTACAAATTAGAAACAACATATAATCCAGACTACTTGTTTCTTTTAGAAGACTTTCTAACATATTAAAAAACTATTAACCATATCTTCCTTCCCTTCATGATGAGAATAGAGTATTCCAAATTTTAGTTTCAATGGTATAATCATGTACGTAGGGTTTAGTTACTAAAATCAAACCCTCGAATGGAAAATAGAATCAATATATACCACTACGTGACACAGTTGAATAAGAGTGATAACAACATATGTCAGCCAATACTTGTCAACATTAGATTAATGACTGTTTAATGCAATAATTATGGTTGAGCATCAAAGCCATATGATACCCGCGTGCTGTATAGGTTGCTACGCTCACCAGGATAAAATCTGATAGACATGGCCAAACTCTTGAGAGTTCAGTCATACATTGACCGACCTCCTCTTCTTTCTCATCATATCTTTGTTTCCATTGTAAAACGCTACAAGTTGACAGGAGGCGTGGCGAGCACAGTATGAATCAGAGATAAGATGCCAATTCTTTTAGCTTCCCTGTCAGTTGCTAATGAGAAGATTGTATAGATACACCAAACAGAATAATATCTTCTTTTGATGTAGCTGAGAATATTGCAACAGTCCAAGGAAGCCACTTGACAGTTACACCCAACAACAGAACAAGACAATTGCATTATTGGAGTATGCCGTAATGAGGTGGGAATCTAGGAAATTGTATGGTTCAGGATTTCTCTGGGACGGAATTAAAACCAGGTTGAAGACAGTTCTGATTTATCCTTTAAACGCGTGAAGAAAAGTCTGTTGGGATTTGTGATATATTATATGTGCTTTACACGCATGCAAGGAAAGACTGTTCGAAATGGTAGAGCTTAAGTCGTCAGTATGCTGTAATTTCAACTATCAATGGTTGTTTGTAAATATGTGTATGTATACTGGAATTAGTTTGGTCATAGTCGTTGAAATTGACCAGGGGAAGGATGGAAGATTTTTATATAACCAATACAACAGCGTACTACATTCCAAATAACAATTGGCAATTGTTTTGCCACTCAAAATCAAAGTTAAAATATGAGAATAGATTTGATGCTGAAGAAATCAATCGAATCACACAAATATAGATTACACAGATATATGTGGTTCGGCCGTAGCCTACATCTACGGAAAAGAGAGAGAGATTGATATTATTCATCGGTGTGTTTTAAGATTACAATCCCTTCTGTATATAAAGAGATACACAACCTTTAATTAGAAGGCAGCAAGGATTAGGACGAATCCCACAATTTATGCTTTCTCCAGTACAAATAGATATAAATCCCGAAAATCTCTCTCTTCTCCAACACTCCCCCTCAAGTTGGTGCGAAAATGTCAATAGAGCCCAACTTGGACAGTACTTCTCGAAACTTGAGAGCTGGAAGACCTTTTGTAAATATATCCGCCAATTGCTGAGTTGTAGGGACAAAGGTTGTGCGGATGACATTGGCTTGCACATTCTCTCGAACAAAATGGCAGTCAACTTCAATATGTTTAGTGCGCTCATGAAACACTGGATTTGAAGCGATATGCATAGCAGCCTGATTATCACAGAATAATTGAGTTGGAAGAGATGAACCATAACCAAGGTCCTGCAACAGAGCTCGAAGCCATATAATTTCACTGGTAGTTGATGCCATTGCTCTATATTCTGCTTCAGCACTTGAACGAGCAACAACACTCTGTTTTTTACTTTTCCATGTGACCAAGTTACCTCCAACAAAGGTACAATATCCAGTTGTAGACCGTCGATCAACAGGAGATCCTGCCCAATCAGCATCAGTATAGGCAGTAATAGAAGTATGACCAGTCTTACGCATCCATATACCTCTGCCTGGGGATCCTTTTAGATACTATAAAATTCTGGTGACAGCTTGCATATGTTGAGCCTTGGGAGCATGCATAAAACGACTTACCAAACTTACTGCATAAGAAAGATTAGGTCGAGTAATGGTTAAATAGATTAACCTACCGACCAACCTTTGAAACTGACCAATATCAGACAACAATGGACCAGTATCATCCAATTTTCCTCCGCTAACTGTTGGCGTATCTGATGGTTTGATTCCCAATTTACCAATTTCTTGTAACAAATCCAACACATACTTTCGTTGATTAAGAAAGATGTCGTTTTTTGAGTAGGCAACTTCTAATCCTAGAAAGTACTTCAAAGTTCCCAAATCTTTAATGGCAAATCTATTGTGTAGCAGAATTTTTAGCTTAGAGATTGCATTTTGATCATCACCAGTAATGACTATATCATCAACATAAATCAGCACAACAACAATACCAGAGTTACTCCTTTTAACAAATAGAGAAGGATCTGCATTACTTTGTTTTAGCCCATTCAACATAAGGATAGAACTAAGCTTAGCATACCAAGCCCGTGGAGATTGTTTAAGCCCGTAGATTGCCTTTTTTAATTTACACACTAAACCAAACTTGGCCTCTTGCGGATGCCCAGGTGGGATGCTCATGTAAACTTCTTCTGTAAGGTCACCATGCAAGAAGGCATTTTTGACATCCATTTGAAACAATTTCCAATCTTGATTGACGGCAAGAGAAACGAGGACCCGAAATGTGTTCATCTTTGCAACAGGCGCAAAAGTTTCTTGGTAATCTACGCCATATGTTTGTGTGAATCCTCTAGCAACAAGTCTGGCCTTATGTCGTTCTAAGGAACAATCACTATTGTATTTATTTTTGTACACCCAACGGCATCCGACTGTTTTCCTTCTTGGAGGTAGCTTAACAATCTCCCATGTGTGATTGTCATCAAGAGCTTGTAGCTCGTCTTGCATAGACTTCCTCCAAACTGCAATGGAATTAGCTTCTCTAAAAGTCTTAGGTTCCTGATTATGATCAACGGTACTCAAGAAAGCTAGGTGAGACTGAGAAATATTATTATAAGACAGGTGATCCTATATAGGATAAGATGTAGCATGATAAGTGAAGAAATCTTTCATCCGTTCTGGAGGACGAGTTGCTCTACTCGATCGTCGAGTAGCTTGAGGAGATGCGGGGATTGGTGTTGCTTCAGGAACTTCTGTATCGTGATCAAGAACAACATCCTCATTGGTAATGGTAGGAAGCGGAACCGGGTGAGACACAGACTCCCCCTGTGATCGACTCCCAGATTCAACACAAGCTTGAAAAAAAGATTCAGACTCCACAAACTTGACATCACGTGAAACAACAATTTTATGAGTGACAGGATCATAACATATGTACCCTTTCTTAGTGGAAGAATATCCAAAAAATACACACCGAGTAGAACGAGCTTCTAACTTATCTCTGTGTATTGCTTGCAAGTGCACATAACAGACACATCCAAATACCCTCAAGTGTGAGATGTCAGGTGTCCTATTTCGGAGTCTTTCCAATGGTGACTTGAACTTAATAACACGGCTGGGAAGACGGTTGATCAAATATGCAGCGGTCAATACACCATGAGACCAATATTGTTTTGGGACCTTTGTTTGAAACATAAGGGCCCGTGCAGTTTCAAGGATGTGTCAATTCTTTCTTTCGGCCACCCCATTTTGTTGTGGAGTTCCAACACAACTTGTTTGATGAATAATGCCTTGGCTTTGAAGATATTCTGAAAAAGATCCTTTAACATATTCGGTACCATTATCATACCTAAAAGTTTTAATTTTAGCACCAAACTGATTACACACCATAGTATGAAACTCTTTGAAAACAGAAGTAACTTCAATTTTTGATTTTAACAAGTATAACCAGGTAGCACGAGAAAAATCATCAATGAACAACACAAAATATTTATATCCATCATAAGAATCAATAGGCGCAGGTCCCCATAAGTCAGAGTGAACTAATTCAAACAACTCAGTAGACATAGAAGATGAATTGACAAAAGGTAAACACGTTTGTTTAGAAAATTGACAAACATCACAGACATCAAAATTAACAGAGGCAGATGGACAAAGTCTTGACAAGATACAATTGAATGGATGTCCAAGCCGTTTATGTAAAGTGTGACTTTCAATTACATCACTGGCATGACATGCCTTATTGAGGGAGTTTAGAAAATAAAGTCCATGTGAGTATGTTCCTTTACCAATCGTCTTCTTCGACTTTCGATCCTGAAAGATGACAGATGTTGGAGAAAATATGACATCACAATTTAAAGAATTAGTAATTTTTCCAACAGACATAAGTTGAACAGGGAAGGATGGAACAACCAGAGCATCAGATGTAGCATTATCAGGAAAGAAACTAATTTTACCACTTCCTACGGCTGAAACATTACTTCCATTTGCAACAGATATATCATGCTTATCAGTTTTCGGAATAAAATTGATTACTGAAGAAGGACTATTGGCCATATGATCGGTAGCTCCGGAATCAATAATCCAGGAATTAAATTTGGAATTGGAAGTAAGATAGGCATGAAAATTACCTGACACGTGAGAGGAAGTGGATGGACTGTTGCCAGAAGAGACAGTCTTACTGAGTTGTTGAAGAAGATGACCCAACTGGTTGATTGAAAAAGAAGTTTCGGCTACAGCCGCATGATCCTTCCGACCCTTATATTCAGATTTGAGATGAGGATGTAATTCCCAGCAGCGATCCTTGGTATGCCCAGTTTTCTTGCAGTGATCACATTGATAGGGTTCCTTCTTACCCTTGTAGCGAGAAGCATTCCTGTTTTTGTCAGAAAAATGAGGCTTTCTTTTATCATCCTTTTCGGCCAAAAGGACATGAGATTCAATCTTCTCTGTTGAAGTTTTGGATTCTGAGCCCATAGTCTTTCTTCGAGTTTCCTCTCGCTGAATAATAGCACAAACACCAGCGAGCGTGGGCAATGTGGCATCCATCAGAAGATTGCGCCTTATGTATTCATACTCAGGCTTCAGACTATGAAGAAGTGAGAAAATTTTATCCTCCTCAGCTCGTTTCAAAAGAGTTTGAGCATCAGTGGTATGTGGACGATACAGGTTCAATTCGTCCCACAGTTTTTTAAGATTACCAAGATGTTCACTGAAGGTTTTCTCACCTTGTTGGGCTGCAGCAATTTCACGAGTGAGTTCAAAAATACGGGCAGCATTATTTTGGTTCCCGTATAATTCAGTGATGGAATCCCACATTTCTTTTGCTGAATTCGAAAAGGTGAAAATTTCGGCAATATGAGTTTCCATTGAATTGAGTAACCATGATCGAACAAGCTGATCATTGGATATCCAATCCTCATATCCCGATTCAGTAGTTTGAGGACACTGTTTATCACCGTTAACGAAACCAAATTTTTTCTTGCCACCAAGCGACAAAGTAACAGCTCTAGACCATGCAACATAATTGATTCCATTTAACAGAACTGATGAAAGTCTCCAACTAGGATTCGAATCGAACTCAGCCATGGAAAGAGGAAGACATAAAAGAAAAAAACACTTAGAGGTTTCTAAAAAAAACACCAGATGGAGCGAACTAGACTTTGTGTTTTATTGCAGCTGTGGTTGGCTGTAGTTCCAACAGCTCTCACACCAAATCCTTCACACCAAATCCGCGAATCTTCACACCAAAGCCCGTCCCTTGCAGCCTGCTGGCATCCAATAATCAGACTTTACGTAGGCAGATGCTGTGGATCTAAGCCCTTTCAAGAGCTCAACGTCGGCCCAAAGGAAGACACGATGAGGAAGAGGTGCGGCAGTTGTGGAAGAGGTCAGCGGCAGCAGAGAACCCCAAACAATGGCGCGCCACACAGAACAGAACAGATGAGTCCAGATCGTGCACTTGGGGAACAGAAAAAGTCTCAGAAAAAACACGGAAAAGCAGCCGCGGGTCTGAGAGGCCAGATCACGCGTTTGGAAGCCCAGAAAATGGCTCAGAAAGAGCACAAAAAATAGCCACACCCTTGATTCAGCTCAGGAACAAGTGTGGGATCTGGCAGGATTATGAAAAAAGATGAATTGAACAGAGTCTAAAGCAAACTAAGACCTGCTCTGATACCATGAAGAAATCAATCGAATCACACAAATATAGATTACACAGATATATGTGGTTCGGTCGTAGCCTACATCCACAGAGAAGAGAGAGAGATTGATATTATTCATCGGTGTGTTTTAAGATTACAATCCCTTCTGTATATAAAGAGATACACAACCTTTAATTAGAAGGCAGCAAGGATTAGGACGAATCCCACAATTTATGCTTTCTCCAATACAAATAGATATAAATCCCGAAAATCTCTCTCTTCTCCAACAGATGCGTACATAAATTATTTAGATTGATTTGTTACAAGGCTTGTTCCTATCAAAGTGAAGTTGCATGGGAAAGAAAGAAAATAATCTCGAAAATGGTTAGACTGGACATTTTGTTTATTTCACCATGAAATAGTTCAGATTAATAAATCTAAATGATAATGAGAGGGATAGGATGGTGTTTCGTCATTTCTTGTAATTTGGCTCTTGCCATAATTAATGTGTTTTGGATCCACTCTTTAGGTTATAGAGTGATCTTCATGAAGAGGATGGTAGTCACAATGAACATCTCTTATTGCTAATAGATGTTATAAGACCAATTTTCCTGAAAATGATAAGACCATGGTTGTTCCTCCTCCACCAGTTTTGAATGAACCCATGCCCAAGCAAAGACCCTTCAAATTAACCAAGGTAAATATGTCACAATTCCTCCACCCATATCATATAAAAGACCAAGAGACAATCAAACGATTCCTTTTGTGCCTCCAAATATAAAACAAGTGTATAAACCTAAGGAGACAATGATTTCCCAACCCTTGGTGGTTCCTTCAGTTCCTCCCTTAAGGGAAGAAAAGATATCAATCATTGAGAAACCCACTCCTACCCCATCTCAAATTAAAAATTGTTCCTAAAGAAAGCAAAATTCTAAAGAGCGTAGGCGTAGGTGTCATGCTATTGCTTGTCAGTTAGAAGAAAAGAATGAAATACTGCATGATAATCCAACACCTATGCAAAAAAATAAAGAATAATTACAACTTTCACCAAAACAAGTTATGGAACTAAAATGAGAAGTGAAACAACATAGAATACATATTGTCATAAAACCTACCATTATCATTAATCTAGATGATGTAGATGAAATTGCTAAAATTGATGAACAAGTCTGAAATGAGCTTAATGTGTTATTTCAAATAAAATGAATTTATATGGGGGAAAGGTTTCCCTCCTAATTAAAGTGACCACCACATGTTGAACCTGGTGATGCTCCTATTATGAAACTATGTAGTCCCTTTATCTAGTTGTCTTCCTTCCCTATATAATGAGCAAGATTGGGATGTAGAAGACCTACTTTAGGTTGGCTCACATGTAGGATACTCCATTGTGTTTTCTTTATGTAGTCTTTGTGTTTACATGCATGTAATGTGATCCCACATGTTGTGTTGCTTCTCATGTCTTTATGTTTCTAAGTTTTCTTTTGATGACCCTTGTTGCTCTATTGGCATAGGATATAAAGAAAACAAATTTGTCATGGCATTCTTCTATTTGCATCTCCATTCTTCTATATATTATCAAATTTGTTCCTTTCTATGTTTTTACCTTTGGGGATGATGCAAGGTGTTGAGACATTTAGGTCTCTTCCCTGTTGACCCAAAATTTTGTTTGTCTTTTCTCTCTGCATGTCATTCCTCCATTGTTTTCATTGTTCCATGAATATTTGGGGAATGATGTCAATTTTGAGCTCTATTATATCATTGTAGTAAAGATGTATACTGATCCTAAATTTGTGGATCCATTATATTCTAAAATTCTTTTTTTTTTGTTGCATTACATTTAGGGGTAACCCCATATCACGATGCAGCTTTATTTAGAAACATATCATTGGAATAGTCCACTTTCCAAATAAGATTTCATGTTCTTTTATCACATGGAATTTTTTCTACCTTAAAGTAATTTCTTGCAACATGGTGTTTAGAAATTCCTCTAAGGTGGGGGCAGAAATTAGCATTATTTGCTTCACTTTGTTCACATACATTGAACTTAGTGGTACATTGGCATTGTCATTTTTTGCTTCACTTTATTCATTGGCATTAAACTTAGTGTTGTGTTTGAGTAGAATTTTGATCATTTTGTAGCACCTTATCAAAGTTATAAAGGAGTATAACTCTTCGTATGGCTGGCATGGGTGCACACCTAGTGAATATTGGACTTCACTAGACCTAGTGTGTTTCTCATTTTGATACCTTGTCATGGGTGCACACCTAGTGAATAGTGGACTTCACTAAACGTAGTGTGTTTCTCATTTTACCTTGTCTTGGGGGCTCACCTAGTGAATAACGAACTTAACTAGCACTTGTTTCCTTCCTATTCATTATTCACCTAGAAAGTATTTGACTTTACTTTTGTGTGAGTCATAAATGCCTTTGTTGTGGATCCTAGGATAACAAATCTTGTCAGCTCTCAGTTATCCATATCCTCCTTTTTGTATTTCATTGTGGCATTGTATGTTTGTGTATGTTATCTTGTTGCATTTCATACATGGTGTTACTTTGTGCTTCTATTGGTTTTCCATGGGATCTTAGATCTTGGGAGATTTCTCACCCCACTAGATCCTTAGTCATCCTATATCTTCAATATTTAGACAATCAAACCCCTCTTTGAAATAGATTTTCTACTTTAGTGTGAGTTTTAATGTAATTTCATACTCTTAGTAAATTTGGGACTAAATTTAGCATCATAAATTGTCACCCTTGATAATTTCGCACTTTGTTTTATCCCCCCTAAATTATTGAGCTTAATCAGGTCCCTAATTTCCTAAATTATGCATTCTATAGCCCATTTGTACCATTTTATGACAAATTGCAAGCATTGAAAAAATACATCTAGTTATTATTTTTCCCCTGACACATAATGTGTTAGAAAATAGGGCCAATACCCATTCTCCCTAGGGCATATGGGTTCCCCTATTTTTTGGGGGAATAATTTTAGATATGTTAATGTTGGCATTTTAACATTCAAAATTCAACTTGTAAATGTCGGCTATTGAGATTTAATTCTTGGAAAATTAGAGAAATGCCAATAAATACCTAATTATTACATCATTTGAAATCTAACAAGCATTAAGTAAAATTATTTAGAGACAAGTGAACATCAAGAGAATTATCAAGGAAGTCAAGAGCAACATTTTAGAGCTTTATTGCAGCAACTCAAGATCTAAACAACATGTCAAATCTTATGTGAGTTTGTTTGTGTTCAAGTCATCATTGTTTTGTGAAGGATAACACTTTTGTAGGTCTCCAAAGAAATTCAAGAAATAAAGCAAGCAAGATCAAGACCTCAAGGTGATGTGCATGACTTAATTCCTTCAAGGAAGCCATTGAGGGGTGGTGAGTTGTCGCGCTTTTTGATTTCATCATTCCTTCTTATCATTTATCCATTTATCATTGAAACTGCCATCGTGCAAGTGGAAACACTAACATGGGGTTTGACCAAGGAAATCCCATTAATGGCATAACATTTCTTTGCTTTGTGAATCTTTCAGTTTCAGATTTGAAGAGGATTGAAGGGAGCTTGAAGATAAATTGTCTAGTGCTGAATTTGAATCCCTACATCTTTTGAACTCATGAAAACTCACCTACAAAATTATTTGATAGTGTTCTAACAACTTTACAACTAGGAATCAAAAGATTAGAGCTATCATTAGAGGACCTCAAAAGCATAATAGAAGAATCCTACAAAGACCCATATTTCCTTGGGTGAATCAATCCTCCTATGCACACTGAAACCAAATTTTTAGGGTAGGTACAGTAAGTTGTCAATATTTTTCAACTTCTTTCCTCCCACTCACCCTTTCCTAGCCTTCTTGTCATACTAGACCTTCCTATCAGCAACCCAAAGAGGCTCATTATTTTCCCAATGCACGTGCTTATCCTCCTACTCAGTCATGGAACATGGACAACTTGGAACATAAGAGTATAAAAGACATGTTAAATTTCCAAGAATAGTTAGAGGCTATTAAAAGGTCGCAATACTATTTTTCATAGCAGGATAAACTTATCCATCAAACTCATTTTCACAGTTCAACAAGAAATGGAAGCTCAGTGGAGATATAATAAAAAAATGAATGTATAAATAAATAATCATGAATAATGTCCGACAAAGTAGATTTATGCTAAGGTGAAGTAGATGAATCTTTTTCTTACCGAGAAACAAAGGTTACAAGCTCAATCAACCCCTTGTGTTCCTCATTTTAGGAAATAATTCCAATCACCCTCTTACACTTTTGATCAACCTATGAAGGAGGAGGTTTGTAAGTATAGTTTTCAAAGTTTCAAGCAAGCTAATCCTCTTGCACCTTCTACCAAGTCTCTTGAGTTTAAAATTCCAAGTTTAAGGAGTTTTCACCCTTTGCAAGACCTTGAACCTAAGCAGGCTCAACCTATCATTCCTTAGGATCAACCCCTTACAAAATCCCAACAATACTTTTGAATGCTTCTTGATCATTTTGTTTTCCTTGATGCTATTTAACTTTATAAAGGTTGACCTGTTATTTGGTGAGCTAGCTAGCTAGAAGAAAAAAAGAGGGAGTTGTTTCAGGCAGCCTAAGGAGCAACCTATTGTTTGTGAGCTCTTATATGCTCAAAAAAAGAATGTTTTGACCCACCACAAGATAAATTTGAATCTTATCAATTGTAATGAGAGAACATTGAACAAGTGGGGAATGATGATCAAGGAGAGGAAGTGATCCTCCTATTTGATGCGCTACCATGTTTCATTCATAATGAGGAGGAGAGCTTACACATGATTGCATCAATAGAGGCCTCTGAATAACATGATTCCAACTTGAGGATCTAGAGTGAGGATGAATTCAATGATTTGGGGAAGCGAGCATTCTTATTTGCACTAATGTAGAAAATGAACCTCCCAAGTCTATTGAATCTTACAGCTCCTTGGAAGAAGAGATTATAAAGAGTGATGTTGTGGTAGTAGTGGAGATGTAGGAAAAATCATTCCATAGTTATGAGATGGCTTCAACCAATCACCAAAAAGAACAAGTAAAGATAGAGAGACAACTTGAAATATTTAGTTCTTCATCTAAAGTGTCTCATAAGCCTGAGGTATGTGTTGATGAGGTGTGCATCAATACATGTAATTATGATGTATGTGAGTTCTCTACTATCCTTCAATGTGATAATTTTGAATATGAGGTCTTCATTCAAGATGAATATGTAACCTTTTGAATTGGGAATAAGGAACATGAGTTAGAATGTTTCACATGGGACTAGAATACTAAAAATTCCAATGTTGAGCAAAAAAACATGCGTTAGGAGAGTAATTCTCTCATTTCTCAACTTGATAATATGCTAGAGCTCCTAATAATTTCATTTGAGGTACATGAGGAGGAATTTCCTTGTGTAGATCAAAAAGTGAGCTTGGAATATTTTGCATCACCATGTGAGCTGGAAACTTTCTTATTTTGTTTCAGTTCATTGAATGAGGAGATCATCAATTATGGTTGTAGCTTACCCTTGTTTGAGAAGAAATCCTTTCCTTCTATAGGTGGTTTTCTCCCAAAAACTAACATACTCCTAGAAAGTTTCACCCCTACCAATATATGTTCACCTAGGACACCATTGTCAGATGAATTTAACACTTACATTATATTGCTTTCCAACAATGAAATTTTTTATAATAAAATGATTTGTCACCATGTAGTTAGTGTGTACAATTTCTCGCATATACAAAGATATTTTCAATGGTTGCATCTAGGTGAAGAATGGAACTATCGTATGAGGGAGATCAACTCCTTCCTTTACGTTTATCTTTGACAAAGGTAAATTTTTGCAATTTGCATTTTGCAAATTGTGTTTACATATTAGTTTTTCTTTAAAAGAAGTGTTGCTACACACTTTTCATTTTGTTTAAGGGAATGCATGATGTAAGTTTTTTTTCTTTTTTTTCTCCAAGTGCAAGCCTACACATGTTGCTTTGTTTTTTCTAAGTCAACCCATTTTTTTGCAAATTATCTTTTTACTTTATGCCCACTAGATTGGTAAGGCCTATAAATTCAATTATTAGAAGGAAATAATCCCACAAAATTTGCCAAAATATTTGCACTCTATGCCTCCCCTTTAGTTCTATGTTTGAGAAAGTGCAAAAAGTTGTCAAAAGTGCACAAAGTTGTCAAAATTGCAAAGTAATTTTTCTTAAACCCTAGATAGAACTATGCCAAAACCCTAAGTTCATGTTTTCACTTTACTTGTATTTCTTCATTTTTTTTTGATAAAATTATTGATTATTTTGACTTGATTCGTTTAGATATATTTCTTCATGTTAATATTCCTTCAATATCTAAATCTTGTATTAAATACCATTGATTGATGATTATTCTAGAATAAAATGTGTATATTTTCTTACAATTAAATACAAAGTGTTTAATAGGTAGTTTAAGGAATGTAAGTACCTTTTGGAAAATCAAACTAGTAGGAATATTAGTGTGTTGAGGATTGATAATGTTGGTGGTTTTATAGAGCTTTGTAGGTTTCATGTACATGAAAAAGAGAACATAGGAGATAAGCATAAAGTAATTTCAAGTAACCCTTAAAATAAGGATTAAGAAGATATAATAAAATTTAAATTCATGTAATTATACCTTAGATATGTTGTGTTGTTGCACCAATATGGGGAGGATATGCTCAAAGAGTTGCTTTGATGGAATTTATTTGATATGCTAAGTGATCACAATATGGTAAGTTGGACTCTCAATTTATATAATTTTGGTCCAAGGGATGGATGGTGATAATTAAAATTGAAGATCAATCACTCACATTGCATGGGACCTCTTGAAGGATGGGGATATGACAAATCGTACATATTGATTGTTGAGGATGAAAGGTTCCAAGATTGACCAGTGGAAGATCAATAGTGGGAGATGGGATTTGGAAAAATGTGAATGATGAGGATGTTGAGGTACTTTGCTAGCACCTTAAAAAGTTGACTATTGGGATCCTTTTCATGCCTGAAGTACATGGGTTGAATTTAAAATTTCTCATGTCTCATTTCTCTAGTACATGGAAGGAATTAAAAAATTATTATTTTGGAAGAATAGAAGATATGGCCAATGCCACAATTTATTAAAATAAGTACACATCATGTCAACTAATCCACATGGGGAAATGGCCAAATAATTGTTGACTAATCATTAATTAGTCATGCAAAAGTAATTAGTAGTGGTGCAAGTATGTTGTAGATGTTGTCATTGATGTCAATAGTTGAAGTTTGTTGATGATGTTTTTTTGGTCAAAAAATTGGTGGCATGTGGATGGTTGTGTATATTGCAATCGAGATGTTGCTCACCAAGTACTATGTATGATGTATTTCATGAGCTACTATAATAGTTACTCTATCAGTTTTTCTATATTGCTTGTTGCTCATGCATAAGTAAATGATGTTTCAAATGTTGCATTCATTATTTTTTTATGTAAAATGTATAAAAGAATTTCCTATAGTCAGTGGCTCAAGAAGTTCCGCTAAAAATATTCATAGAATGCTTTGCATTCCTTAACATCTAAAGATACAGTACTACATTTTGGAAGGTAGAAAAAATAAAGTAAGAAGCATGTATGCTCTTTTTTTTTAAACACAAAAGTTAACACATAAATTTTCTTCAGTAAGCATAGTGAAGACTATGTTGTTGCAGTCATGGAAGGTTCAGAGGAATGATTTACATTCTTTCCTATTTGTTGTGGTCTTGCAATTTAGAGGATGAATTTTACATATCTATCTATTGTCTCTCTTTGAGTTTTAGTTGTTGAAGTGTATCGTAAGTCAAGTTGTCAAAGTTATATCTCAAGACTATGTTGTTTAGGTTTTTAATAGATATTAGTTATGTTTATGTTTTCTTGCGCCTGCATAATATTGTATGAAATTAAGAAATAAGGGCATGAAAATATTCTTGAATATCATGTAATGGTTGTGATGTAATCCACATGATGCTACCTTTCCTCTCTGGTACCCCTTATGTTCTAGAGTTAATATTTTGAGAGTTGAGTGTTTGTTGGGATTATTTAGTACTTTATGTTTTTTGCACCAACTTTTTGCAGCCGTGCACTAGCATGGGAATGCGTGTAAAGTTAAAATTTGTTCGGCTTATCTCCTGGCTTGGACCGCATTGAATTTACTTCTCCCATGGATATTTTATATTTGACTCAATATGTCCATTACATGTTTCATGCTCATAGATTTCAATGTGGCTGACAAGGAGAAACTCTTTGATGATTTTGGAAGGTATAAATGAAATATCAAGTGTGTGATCAAAGTGTACAAGTGTTTAATGAGTGATTAATGTAATTTTCCAAAATTAGTGCACTGAAGGTAGAGGTATGAGTGAGAATTTGTAGAGAAGTATGTGAAGTATGCTAGAGGTAGTGAGCCGAAAGCATAAGATTATAAGTAAACTGTGAAAGGTAGTGAGTTAGTCAAAGTGTGTAAGTAAGCGTTGGAGGCAATGAATTGAACGTAGAAGTGCAAGTGTGTATGCTAGAGGAAGTGAGACAAAACTAGAGGAGTGTAAGTGCTAAAGGGAGTGAGCTGGAGGCAATAAAAGTGTTGTGGTGGGGGTTGATCATCTAATTCATCAAAGTATTGTATTCTAAGGTTGTTGCCTTATTTTGTAAGTGTTTAATAGGGAGCTATAAACTTACTTAGGTTAAATGCCTTAAAACCTATTGTAACCATTGTTTAATTTTGTGAGACTAGATTTGGACAATATCTCCAAGTAGATTTCTCACTATGGTTTTTCCCTTGCCGATTTTTCCTCGTAAATCTAGTTTTGTGGTTTTGTGCTCTTGCTTTGAATTTTATATCTAGTTAAGGAAGCTATAAGTTTGAATGTAATTAATTTGAGGTACATAGTGATTCATTCCCTCTAAGTATATCTATGTGCTCGAACAATTGTTATCATATTTGAGTTCCTTGGTACAACCTAACAACTAAAGGTAGATCTTAGTTTAGAATACATGGCTCAAAAGGAGTCTTCTTCTTTAGAAGGCACCACATTTTGATGGAAATAACTATTCCTTCTAGAGTGTGATGATGGTTGGCTATTTCTTATCGCTAGGCTATGATGTTTGGAGAGCTTCCAAGGATGATTATGTTGAACCTGCTCACCCTATCACTAGTTCAAATGCAAAAATGGCTCATGAGGACAATTCTAAAGAAATGAATGCTATCTTAAGTGGGTTAGAAAAATCTAAATTTATCATGGTAGTGCAACGCAAGACTGCAAAGGAGATATGGGATAAGTTCAAGAATCTCTATGAAGGAAATGACAATGTGAAGAAATAATACTTGCAATTCTATAGAACATTGTTTGAGAATCTGAAGATGAAAGAAGATAATAACATAGCCATTAGGTTGGATGGTCTCCACTATTAGAATTATGCTACCACTAATTTGCCAAGAAGGTGTGGATGATAAGAAAAATGCGCTTCGTAAGTTAGAGGGGTTGGTCATATGATGTGACCACCTCCGACTAGGGTACTACATGCACAATACCCTATAATAATAGATTTTTTAATTTTTTTTTATTATTTTGAAAGAAAAAATTCCTAGTATAAAATATAAAAAACCAATTTTTTTTTTTTTTAACCAACATGTACTAACATAAAACTTAATGGTTGATTTAGGTGTAGGGACATATGGATCTATATGCCTTTAAAAAAAATCATAATTTAAACTTCTCTTATTTTGATGAATTCACAAGTAGTCCTTATATTTTTGGCTACTCTGGATCCAACGATGATGCCCTTTTTCTCTAACATGAGCTAATTTTTCCCTCAAGACTAGTTGTCTTAGAGTTTGAACTGAAAGTTACATATCTAATGCTTTAATACCATTTTTGAGTTAATGGTAAACCCCGCAACTCCCATAAATCACCTACAACCAAAACACCTATCATAAAGAGAGAACAAACAACTGATTTGCTATCCGACTATGAGAAAATATTTGATCCAATGAAGCATCTAATATTCCTTCTGTATTGAATAATAAATACATGGATAGATTATAATATACAAATGAATTCTTATAGAAATAAAAAGCAACCTAGATGAAACCCTAGGTGAGAATTAAGTTAGATCATGACGATTGTCCTCATCTTATGGCTTAAGACAACATGACCTAAATATCTAACCTAATCTAATAATAAAAATACTCCTAATTTTATCTGAAGTCAATAAAGCAAATGAGGTCTAATAATTAATTAACGATCAATTAATTAATAGGCGATTTTCCTATTTACTTCAACAAAAAAACTACAAATTCATAGTAAGGCATAATTCTAAGAAAAAAGAGATTAAATCAAATAACATAACTTGAACCATTGGTCACTTAAAAATAACAATAAAACTTGCATTCAAGTGTTGAAGAATAGCTTTCTATTAAATTTTAATGTAAAGAAAATCAATCAAAATCTTAAAGATTATTTGAAATCACTCTCTAAATTTTTTAAATGGTTCCACTACATTCTACAAGAAGGTATCGTATATACATATCAATATTATTTTTTATCAAAATATATAATAATAGTTTCAAATAGAAAGAAGGATTATCAACAACCCTCATCAACCATTTCTCATTGTGTAAAGTGTTAGAGGAAAGGATAGAGGTTGGTACTAATCTTCAATCCATGACACATATAATAATAGTTTTAGATAGAAGAATATTAGCACCCAAGTTACACATTATTGTGTGCATTTCAAGTATGTTTACAAGTGTTTGTTTTATTGACTATAATTTATTTTATTTGAGCTTAATTTCTCAAACTTTACTTTGTGTAAATGTCAAATTTTCAATACTCTAACCACCAATATTATCATAGGTGGAACCCATAGATTAAAGCTTAAATAGGTCAAAAAAAATGATTTTCCTAATTATAGAGTTGGTCAAGAGGATTTGTTTTGAGTTAAGAAATCCACCTCTTACATATGCTATTGTTGTGACATGAATCTATATTTTATTCCTTATAGAAATAAAACTTATAGTTAAATCGATAGATAGCATTTACAAAAATTGATTATTAGCACATATAATTTAATCATCTCACTTAATTTCTTAAAAAACTAAATGATGATTCATACATACGTATAAAATAGACAATAAAATAAAACAAACTACAAACAACTTCAAATAAAAATAAAAACTAAAAGATATGATAGTTACTTCCTTGTTTTAAACATACTTTACAAATTAGAAACAACATATAATCTAGACTACTTGTTTCTTTTAGAAGACCACCTAACATATTAAAAAACTATTAACCATATCTTCCTTCCCTTCATGATGGGAATAGAGTATTGCAAATTCTAGTTTCAATGGTATAATCATATACATAGGGTTTAGTTACTAAAATCAAACCCTCGAATGGAAAATAGAATCAATATATACCACTACGTGACACAGTTGAATAAGAGTGATAACAACATATGTCAGCCAATACTTGTCAACATTAGATTAATGACTGTTTAATGCAATAATTATGGTTGAGCATCAAAGCCATATGATACCCGCGTGCTGTGTACGTTGCTTCGCTCACCAGGAAAAAATCTGATAGACATGGCCAAAGTCCTGAGAGGTCAGTCATACATTGACCGACCTCCTCTTCTTTTTCATCATATCTTTGTTTCCATTGTAAAACGCTACAAGTTGACAGGAGGCGTGGGGGAGCGCAGTATGAATCAGAGATAAGATTTTGGACCCGCAGTCTATCTTGACAAATGATACATCTGATCATATTGTTACACCCAACAACACAACAAGACAATTACATTATTGGAGTATGCCGTAATGAGGTGGGACTCTAGGAAATTGTATGGTTCAGGATTTCTCTGGGACGGAATTAAAACCAGGTTGTAGACAGTTCTGATTTATCCTTTAAACGCGTGAAGAAAAGTCTGTTGGGATTTGTGATATATTATATGTGCTTTACGCGCATGCAAGGAAAGACTGTTCGAAACGGTAGAGCTTAAGTCGTCAGTATGCTGTAATTTCAAGTATCAATGGTTGTTTGTAAATATGTGTATGTATACTGGAATTAGTTTGGTCATAGTCGTTGAAATTGACAAGTTGAAGGATGGAAGATTTTTATATAATCAATACTACATTCCAAATAACAATTGGCAATTGTTTTGCCACTCAAAATCAAAGTTGAAATATGAGAATAGAATTGATTCGTACAGAAATTATTTAAATTGTTTTGTTTCAACAAAACTCTTCCCATCCAATACATCAGACTTGAAAAATTACCCAAAACATACGGTTGGAAATGCCTGCAAGGCCTGTTCCTATCAAAGTGAAGTTGCATGGGAAAGAAAGAAAATTATCTCGAAAATGGTTAGACTGGAGATTTTGTTTATTTCACCATGAAATAGTTGAGATTAATAAATCTAAATGATAATGAGAGGGATAGAATGGAGTTTTTTCATTTCTTGTAATTTGGTTCTTGCCATAATTAATGTGCTTTGTGTGATGCAATAGAATCTAGATCAAGTAATGAAACAGTTATTAAAAAAGTTATAGAGAGACTGGTTTGGAATTTTCTAACATTATAAACAGATCCGCATCTGCAGTTTGATCTTACTTGCACGGTCCTGTCTTGCTACCACAGATTTGTCATCTACTTCTATCCACTTGTGGAATTCACTCATTTAGAATATTGGCTGTGTTGGAAAACATATTTGGAGGCTTATTCAGAGCTAAAAGGATAATGAACTCAATAATTTGTCTCAATTATGTGTCAAACCTCTAAGCTGATGTACAAAATTAAGAAGCATCATAAATGCAATGATACGATGTATGTAAAATAAATAAAATGATGGTTGCTAATTAATACCAAATTGTGTGATGTTTATTGCATGCAACTACTCAATAATGATTCTCTTTAATGGTTGATACTTGGCTCATTCATAATCCTAACAATAACCCAAGGAGATGCCTATAATACAAGACTTAAGTCACTCAATTCAAAGTCAATGTCATGCTAATGTTGTAATGCTTATAATCTTGAAAAAATAGTTCAATGAGAAAGAATTTAAATTTTGAATTTAGATATGCTAAACTATGTTTCTGATTTTGATCTAAGGACATGATTATGCCTACATCATATTCATAATAATGGAAATGGTGTGAGTGTTGGATGTATAAGAATCATAAATATTTGAGACCCAAGTTGACTTATGTGAATTAGGATAGGAGTTAGTTAGTGTGGCATATAAGTCAAATCAAATTTTGTAACCATATTTTATGAGGTTGTAGCAAATTGACATAAGATAAAAGGTGTAAGTATGTATGATATTCAATTTTATACCTAACATTTTTCTCTATTTTTCCCATATAAAACTACATGAATCATACATGCAAAGTAAGGTATGTGCAAAATAAAATAGCAAAGAAATGTAAGATATGGGTAATGGGTGACATCTCACATACCTATAAAGTAGCATCCACGACACCTACAAACACAATATTATTAGTTGTCAAGGGTGCACAATCTACTAAAAAGGGGAGGGGATCAGTAAATCTAATCAATTCAAAACTCTTAACATCAACTCAAAATATCATATCCTACAATTTGAATCTTCACTACTGCTAATCAAGCATTGAGCACACATTCACACAATTGAACAATAGATATACATGGAAACCCAAGATGGGAAAAAACATGGTCAGAATAAATTCTTGAATCTATTGTCTGAAGCTAACTCACAAAGCCAAAATGTATAAGTGAATTTTACAATATGAAGTAGGCACCAACCTACTGGAGACACCAATCCCATAATGTATTTTTAGGCACCAACCTACTAGAGACACCAATCCCCAACTAAATATTACAAATGGTAGAACACCAGTCCTACTAGATTACAGAGATAAAGCTTGCTCATCTTCTATATAGTTGAATACATCTCATACACGTGCCAAAGTTATAGCTAACACTCTTCCACACTACATATGATCTTCTGATACTAGCACACACACTAAAATATAATTCTCCCTTTCTATATTCGCCGCCTTCTCTTCAATTTGCACCTGCAGCCAAATTTTCTTCACATCGATGTAATTTTACTTCACCTTATGCATTTGTATGTCTGAGATTTATATATACATGACATTGCATTAACACTCTCCTATGTCATTCAGGGATCCACAAATAACTAGGATGGCATAAGGTGGACCTAAATTCAAATTACATGAAATGTGTAACATGTTGGTCCAAAATTAAATTTTGTTGTAGCCAAAAAAACATGATCTGTCATGCGCTACCACAAGAACCTTAACCAAGTCCTATCTTGACACCACACACAAGACTTGAATTCTTCATGCTACTAGTTGTTGTCACACATGTCTCAAACACCAACTAGTTAACAAACAGACACATAGACTTCAATCTTTCTACATGTTGAGCATATCCTTCATAAACTCTAGAATATGATAGAAAAAGTGTAGGTATACTCACCTTTCAAACCAAAAATCCTATAATTCCTCCACAACAGGACCTAAGAAACACTGAACCAACACTAAACTGAAACATTCTAGTATAACCTTTTGGATCACCTCTATCACTATGAATAGATACAAGCATACAACAATCACACCAACTTCCAAAAAACTAACACTCTTCATAATCTAATAATCTATACATTTCTTGATTTAGTGATATGATTGATGTGATAGTATAATTACCAACACATATAGGTATGCAACCAAATTGATCTTCTAACATACAACATACTTCCAAAAATAGAACTAGTAATATATATTTTTGCAAATATCTACAACTCAAAATGATATGATAGGGGAATATAATGATAATTCATGTACTACTTAGCCTTACACCCTTGACATAGAGAACTTCATTGACATTAATCCTCTTACAACATCAATGACAATCTTTGACATCGATGACAACCTTTGTTCAACAATCTCCCCCTTTATCATTGACGAAAAACAAAAAAATGTTGGGCCACCCATAAAACCAATCAGTCACACACAAAGACATTTATACCTTTAGGTTGATTTCTCCCCTTCAAAGATATAACATTTTTGAGTTCAATTTCTTCCCCTTTTACACCAATGGTAAAGTTCAACAGTCCCCCTTGTGTATTTCTAGTACTTTGCATAATCCAGAAATGTGTTTCCCTGATAGAATCCCTTGAGTCCATGCTTCACTACTTTTGAAAGTATTTTGCAAGACCACCCAACCTTCTTGCAATAGGGAGATAAAATTGCCCCTCAACATGTACTTCCTCTTGTCTCAAGAGGAGGGACCAATAACTCTCAGATTCTACTAGAGAAACTCAAATGTCTCCTTAGGAAGTGGTTTTGTGAAGATGTTTGCCTTTTTCTCTTTTGTCTCAATATACTCCAAATTCACCTCCTTGATTGCAATGTGCTTTTTCCTTGAGTTGACTACTATAATCTTTGAAATAATTATGATACTAGTGTTATCACAAAGAATGGAAATAGGCTCACCAAACTCAAAATTCATCTCCTTTAGATTTTGCTTCATCTACAACACTTTAGTACAACATGAGGCCTTATTAATGTATTCCATTTCTATGATAGAAAAAGAAACTGAGTCATATTTCTAGCTCAATTGGGACACCATACTATTGTTAGAGTAATAGGTTAATTACTTAATTGATTTAATCATACTGATTAAAATTAATTAAGTTACCTTTACTTTATTTTTCACTTAAGCTAAACTTAGGCACGTTTATAATTATTTAATAATTCTTTTATTAAATCCTATAGTTCACTTTAGGGTTTTGATCTCCTTTCTTAAGGATTGATGTCTTTGTAATTATTAATTCTTTTTTATGCAATTTTACTCTCTTGGTTTGTAGAGCAATATAATTGTGTTTTTTGAATCTCTTCTACATGAAAGGTTATTTTGCTTGTAGGTGATCACTAGGTTCTGTGAAGTTGGCTTTTACAACTTCAACATGGTATCAAAGCTTTAGATTTGCAGCTTCAAGTTCATCTTTTGAGGGATTCAAGCCTTGAAAGAGTATTTTGGTGCATCTTGAATCATTTTTTATCACACAATTACATTCAAAGTGCTGGAAATAGTCAAGATTGGCCTTTGTTTTGTCAATTTTGGACTCATGGGCTCAAATCTGCAAGGGTTTTTGTGAGTGCCTTTTTTTCTCAAATCCAAATGATACCTGCAATTTTGGAGCATTTTTAGCCCAAACGGACCTCACCATCATGCTCAACAGATCCGAGAACCTATAAATCAACAATAAATTTTTCAAATTTGGCCACAATGAACTTCAGCGCAAAATATTTTACTTCTTGAGTTGTACGGTGCCATACAGGCCATACCATATAGCTCTATACAAAAAACATGCCAAAAAAAAAATCAGGCCTGTCAAAGGCCGAAATGGTCAAGGCAGGGCAGTGAGTTTATTTTTACGTGGTCACATATTGTAGTTCCCAAACATGCCACCGATAATCTTAAACCTGACACCTCTCCACCGACCACCACCCTATCGACACTTAGTCACCGCCCCAAAATCACCATCGAGACACTGTCGCTACCCAATTGGGTCACCACTACCACACAGCCCAATTGCCATCATTGCTCATCTAGGTCACCACCAGTTTGAGCAGTGCCACATTGTCGCTGCCATAGAGCCACCAGGGCTCCATTTTTTTCCTTTTTAGATCTATTTTGGGAAAACGAGCGTCATTTTCGCCTACAAAATTAGTTTTTTGCAAACAAATAGGTGTTGGAAAGATAGTTCCAAGCCCAATCCAATGGCATAGGTGTTTTTTTTTTCTATTTTTTTGCATTTTTACCAATCAAATCAGCATTTTTGTGCTTTTTGGGGCATGACTATTGCATACAACCTCCATTTTTTACAAATGAATAGGTGTTGGAAAGGTCTTGTAGTGCTCTTTTCAAATCTGCAAAGTATTTCATTAGAAAATTTACTAGGTACATAGAGAATTATCTAAAGTTTTTTATGTTTTTTTAAGCTTTCCATCTTTCAGATTTGTATTGGGGTTTGGTTTTTTGAGTTGTGGGGGTTATTTTTTCTTTCTTTTTTTATATACACAATCAGAAAATCAAAATATCTTCCAAAACATATTTCTAAACATTAAACATCATGGTGGATAACACTTCAATTGACCATCTTACCCCACATAACTATCACATCTGGAAGGAATATCTGACCAGACTACTCATGTCCAAGGTCTCATGGTCTACTTCGGATGCAACACAACTAGTGTTGAAACATTAGTTTGAAATTTTACAGCATAGTAACAAAATGGGTGAGACCATGGTTTGATATATTTTCATGTTTCAGACAACCTACTCTTTCACTTTGAGAGTTACACAACTCCTTTTGCAATGTGGACCAAGTTTATTGATTTATTTGGCACCATCAATGAGTTTAAAGAACTTCAAATTGAGGCAGAATTGACTTCCTTGGTACCTAATTTATTTCCCTCTATTAAGGATTTCCTAATCAAATTCAAATCACTACGCTCACTTTTACAGGGTTGTTGCAAGAACAAGACTAACATAGAGTGTATTTACCTAATTATGTCTAAGCTTCAAGCACCCTTTTAGGTGTTCTCTTCTACATTTTATTCCACCATGGATGCATTGGTTGCAGCTTTTACTATGCATGCCTTTGAGATTTTTTGTGATTGTTTGACTAGGGAGCAGGCCAAGCTTACACATTTGGATGCTCTTACAGGATCAAAGAACTATGCCTTGGTAGCTCAACCATCTAAGGGGGAAAAAAAGAAGACACAAAAGCCTAGGTCAGATTCATCAAGGAGAGATATTTCCTCCAAGATGCCTCCTAAGTTAGATTCAAAACCACATTTTAATCCTAAGGAGAAGTATTCTAAGTCTGGTGACTCTTCCTCCAAGACAAAGACAAAATTAGGTGATCCCTGTAGTTTTTGTGGCAAGGAAGGACATCCAGTTACTAGGTGTTGGAAGAGATTAGAGGCTTTAGAAGAGGCCATGAAGTAACATCATATATCTGCACCTCAGTATTCTTCCCAACAGAAAGGGAAAGGTCATGTGCTCTTTCTACATGGGGCTTACCTTCAACATCCACATGAATTATAGATTATGGTACTTCTCACCACATGACACATACTTAGAAGTTTGTTACTACACTAGCTAGTTGTGGCACTTCACAGACTACAATTGGAAACTCTACATAACTTATAGTTATGGGATTAGGTCTTGTTCCATTAGATGGTGGTTGTCTTCAGGATGTTCTTGTTGTTCCTAACATTTTGACAACCCTCCTTACTATTTATCAAATTCGCTATTCTGGCTTTGGTAAGACATTTGATTTCTCACCACATGATGTGGTTATTTGATACCTCAATGATCCTAATCAATTTTGGCCATTAGGAGTATTGATCCTACATCCTGCTTATATATATTTGATGGATTTCAAGGCTCAAATGGTTTTTGTTCATCTCTTATTGCACATATAGATATCGTGAGTAGCCTTTGGCATGAGTGTTTTCGCCATGTCAATTACAAATATCTATATAAAATAAGTACAAAGGAACTTATGTTTTGGCTCCCTAAGATTTCATGTACTGATGGTGTTTGTCGAGGTTGTGTTATTGGAAAACATCACTGGGATTCCTTTCCTACGAGTAGAGCCACGCATGCTAAGGAACCCCTAGAGTTGGTACCTAGAGTTGGTACATAGTGACCTCAAGTCCTTTCTGAATCCTTCGTTTTTAGGGGACAAATATGTGCTCACATTTATTGATGACTTCTCTAGGATTACATGGGTGTACTTTCTTAAGTACAAGTATGATGTCTTTGATTCATTCAAGATCTTTAAGAAATTTGTGGAGAAGCAGTTTGGACTTCCTATCAGGAGGATATGCACATATAATGGGGGGAGTATGTTAATCATGCTTTTAGGGATTTGTGCACTGAGCATGTTTTGCAACATCAGTTTATAGTTCCTTACACCCCTCAGTAGAATGGTGTTGCTAAGAGAAAGAAAAGAACTTTACAGGAGATGGCTAATTATATGATATAGTCTCAAGCTATTGATTCTTCATTCTGGGCTGAGGCAATCAATTGTGCCAATTATATTCAAAATCAAATGCCTCATAAGGCATTACAACATATGACTCTTGAGGAGGCTCAGATCAATGTCAAGCCTGATGTTTCTACATTTAGAGTTTTTAGTAGTGAGGCTTGGGCATACATTTATGATGCTCAATGGAAAGCCATGGAGAGGAAAAGCTAACAACTCATATTTTTTGGCTACTATGAAGATGTTAAGGTGTACAGGTTGTTTGATCCTAATTCTAGAGAGGTCTTGTTTTGGTGAGATGTCTAGTTTTGTGAGTGCTTTCCTCAAATGGATTCTCCATCACCAGCTTCTCCCTCATTTCCTACTCCTCCCTCTTCATCTCTTGATGATTTCTTATCTCTTGAGGATGATGTAGATGTTGATCCACCTTCCCCACCATCACCAGATACTCAAGATTTTCCGAAGTGAGCCATCTTTACTATTGAGGTAGCTAGATCTTTGGCAGGTGATCCTTCAAATTCATGTCAAACCTGTGCACAACCATCAAGTGCTAATCTTTTGAGTCATGCAATTTCAAATGATCCTTAGAATTTTTTAGAGGTGGTGGGTACTCCTATGTAGGATAGAGCTATGGAGGAGGAGTATTCTTCTTTGATTAAGAATAATACTTGGGATCTTGTTCATCTTCCTAAGGAAAGAAAGTTGGTTCGGTGCAAGTGGGTGTACTGTACCAAGTTTGCTACAAATGGTTTGATTGATAAGTACAAGGCTTGTCTTTTTCTGAAGGGGTTTTCTCAAGTTGAGGGTATTGATTACTCTAAGACCTTTGATCATGTTTTAAAGATGAATTCTATTTGCTTTGTACTTTCACTAGTAGCTTCACAGGGATGGACAATTTTTCAGATGGATGTGAAGCGTGTCTTCTTGCATGGAGACCTACATGAGGAGATCTA
This sequence comes from Sequoia sempervirens, assembly GCA_007258455.2. Lineage (NCBI taxonomy): Eukaryota > Viridiplantae > Streptophyta > Pinopsida > Cupressales > Cupressaceae > Sequoia > Sequoia sempervirens. Next base: position 191,876,088 of record VDFB02086081.1, on the reverse strand, counting down.
TATGGAGAAGCCTTAGGGATTTGTGTAGGACACTTATTTCATTTGTAGACTTTTGCATTCATTACATATGGTATCAAACAATCCCCTTTGTCTTGCTATGAGAAGATGGACTCTTTTTTGTTTTCCTCTCACTTCACACATTGTCATTTAGATCCCACATTGTACATTCAATGTCAAGAGGGTGATCTTTTGATCCTTTTACTATATTTTGATGATCTCATTCTTATAGGTAGCTCATCCTCCATGGTTTAGAGTGTTCAAAGAGCTTTGATGGAAATTTGAGATGACAGATCTCAGTCTTCTACACTATTTTCTTAGTCTATAGGTTATTCAATCTTCAAATGGGATTTCTATACTTCAACAGAAGTATGCTCTTGATATGCTCCATAGATTTAGCATGCTTTATTTCAAGCATTCCCCCACACCATTTCATTCAGGTCTTGTCTTTTCTTCCAATTTCTCTACTCCTTCAATAGATTCTACATTATACACATAGTTGCTTGGTAGTTTGTACCTGACACATTTGTGTCTTAATCTTTCCTTTGTGATTGGCCTTGTCTCTCAGTTCTCACATGATCCACATGAGAGCCATTGGTAAGTTTCCAAACATATCTTGAGGTACATTTAGGGAACCACACATTATGGAATTCACTACACATTAGGAGCCCCTCACATTTTTGGATTCAGTAACTCATATTGGGTCGATGATGTCAATGATGGAAACTCTACTTCTAGATTTATTTATTTTCCTTGGTTCTGGTCCTATTACATGGTCTTGCAAGAATCAATCTTCTATTGCATTATCATCTATAGAGTTTGAGTACCGAGCAATGGTGTTGGCTAGTCAGGAAATTTTACGGCTTTGGAAATTGATGACAGAGTTTGGGTTTCCTCCTGATAGGCACATTATTCTTTGGTGTGAAATTCAGAGTGCTATACACATTTCTTGCAATCCAATGGAGCATGAGAGGACTAAGCACATTGAGATCCACATGCACTTTATCAAGCAGTTGATTTAGGATGGGTCTCTCATCTTGGAGTACATTCCTATAGAGAGTAGGTTGCAAACATCTTCATGAAACCTTTGGAATCGCCGCACTATCTTCAATTATGATCTATGCTTAGGTTGAAGGAATTTTTCCTTGGGGGATCTTTGTAAGGCCTTCCTTCCCTCATGTTTTTTCAGCTTGCTTTCATCTCTTTTTGGAGAGGAGGTTTTTCCCACTGGGTTTTTTCCTTTTCTCTACTTTACAGAGATTTGGTTGTATTTGGGTACCTCATCAGGCCTTGTTGTTAGGACCCATCTTTTCTTTCATGCATTTTGTCCTTAGTTTTTTAGATTCTCCCTAAGTTCATCTTAAGGGGGGGTGTTAGAGTAATAGGTTAATTACTTAATTAATTTAATCATATTGATTAATTAATTAAGTCACCTTTACTTTATTTTTCACTTAAGCTAAACTTAGGAACTTTTATAATTATATAATAATTCTTTTATTAAATCCTAGGGTTCACTTTAGGGTTTTGATCTCCTTTCTTAAGGATTGAGCTCTTTGTAAGTATTAATTCTTGTTTATGGAATTTTACTCTCTTGGTTTGTAGATCAATATCTTTGTGTTGTTTGAATCTCTCCTATGTGATAGGTTATTTTTCTTTTAGGTGATCACTGGGTTTTGTGAGGTTGGATTTTACAACTTCAACAATTATCACCAAGAAAGAAAGCTCCACTGCTTGTTCTTTTTCGGTCATCTATGTTTCCTACCCAATCTGTATTTGTGTATGTAGCTAGAGTGAAATTTTCACTCTTTGGATACCACAATCCAAAATTTATTGTAGCCTTCAAATATTTGAATATCTTTACTTCTTTGACATGAGTTTGCTTAGGTGCTTCCTGAAATCTAGCTACCACTCCAACTACCTACATTATATCTAGTCTAGATGTTGTCACATACAACAAACTACCAATCATATATTTGTACAAGGTTTGGTCTACATAATAAGATTCATCATCTTTACTCAACTTATATCTTGTAACCATAGGTGTACCCACTAGTTTGTAGTCTTCCATCCTAAACTTACTTAGCATCTCATTTATGTACATTTTTGGGAAATGAGTATACCTTTGTTTAATTGTGCAATCTGTAACCAAATAAGGAAAGATAATTCATCTAAAATTGATATTTCACTTCCTTCTAAAACACCTTACACATAAAATCACTACTACCAAGGTACGTGCAGGATCATGATGGGCCAAAAAGTGGCAATTTGATGGGTATGTGACTGACGACCTTTTTTTAACCCAAAATTGATAAAATGAAAAGGGTTTTTAAAGGACATTCTAAGCTTTCCACCAATATAAATTATGCTTTAATTTGAATTTAATAAGTAATTATTATTCATTTTCTATTCAAATTATGACTAAAGTCTTGATTGGTAGGCTGATTGAAAAACATCTATAGCTTTCAAACAATATCACATTTTTTTAATCCAAAACATGTGTCACATTCTATGCTTCGCATACTATAGGATTAAAAAAAAATGAATTTCATGAAGTTTTGACCAAGTTAAGGTGGTCGACATACAATTTTTTATATTTTTAAAAGTTGTAATAAAAATTCATAATTAATTATTTACTTGGAAAAAAATTACAAAAAAATATGCATCACATCGAGACATGAGTCTTATACTTATATCTAAAATCTTATAAAAAAATATTATCATTTTATTGTGGTTAGGGTGGTCAGATAGACACCTACTTATTTTTTCCCTAAAATTTAAGTACTATTCCATTGAAATTTCAAATTTTCACCATATAGATTTAAAAAAAAAACCTAGTAGTTTAGAAACTTTAATATGCTATAGATTCTATTTTTACATATTTTTGAAATAATATAGATAAATTACTCAATTCTTTTACTTCAAGTTGCCTAACTCTGATTTTTCTAAATTTTTTTCCACTTAAGGGCTTGTTTTTTCCATGATGATCCTACACATACCCACCACCAAAAATAATATCATCTACATGGACCACAACTATCAACAGTTTATCACCTTCTATTTTTATGTACATATTACTATTTGCACTTCCTCTCTAAAACCCTTGTTGCTACAAGAATCCATCCAACCTTGAATACCAAGCTCTTGGGGCTTGTTTGAGTACATAAAGTGCCTTCTACAATCTTCACACACAATCTGGATTGTCAGAACATTGAAACCCTTTCAATTGTTCAATTTAGACATTTTCTTCTAGCTGTCCATTTAAAAATGCTAATTTAACATCCATCTAGTATACATTGAAATTCTTGAATGTTGAAAGAGCCAAAAACATCCTAATTACTTCTAGTCTTGCTACCGTAGCAAATGTATCTTAAAAATATACACCTTCAAGCTAACCATATCATTTCCACACAAGTCTAGCCTTGTTCTAGATCAATTCATCTTCTTCATTTAGTTTATTTATGAAATCCCACTTGGTTCCAATCACATTCTTTTCCTTAGGTATTGCAGCCAATTTCCAAGTTTCATTCTTCTTGATCTGATTCATCTCTTGCTCCATAGCTTTTATCCAACCTTTCTCTTTTCTTTCTTCTTTATAAGAATTTTGTTCTATCTTTGATAGTAATGCAAAGTGTACTTACTCATTTTCCTTCTCAAGTATCCTCCAAGTCTAAACCCTAGTATCTTTATCTCCTATAATCTAGTCTTCAAAATGATTCTCTTAAACATATTTTGCTAGAGTTTTTGTAACAACTTTTGAATTTTCATCACTATTGCAAATTGGTTCTTCATCATCTTCTACTTACAAAGTACCAGTAGAATGGATTGTTTCATAATCTTTCACATTTTCACTTTCCATAATCCTCTCCAATCTTTTGTTATAACATCTATATTCTTTACTTTTCAAAGAGTAACCAAGAAAAATACCTTCATCGGATCCAAAATCAATCTTACTTGAATTTTCTTTATTCATTTTAATGTATAACTTGCTTCCAAATATCCTGAGACGTCTAAATAAAGTTGGTCTTCCTTTCAATGACTCATATGGTGTATGATCAGTCTTACATCTGATTTGAACTCTATTTAGGATATATACCACAATTTGAACTGCTTTTCTCCAATACGTATTTGGCAGATTTTCTTGACACAACATTATTCTTTCCATCTCCTATATAGTTTGGTTCTTCCTTTTCACAACTTTTTTTTGCTATAGATTCCTAGGAGTAGAAAATTGTATCCAAATCCCATGCTCTTCACAAAAATTTTCATACTTTTTAGAAGTGAATTCTCCACCTCTATCTGATCTCAAAACCTTGATTATGCTTTTATTTTCATTCTCTACTAATGCCTTGAATTCCTTAGACTTCTCAAACACCTTTGACTTCTATTTTGAAAAATAATCCAAGTGATTCTAGTGTAATCATAAATAAGCATCATGAAATACTTGTCTCCTTATAGACTCTTTATCTTCATAGGTTTGCATAGATTTGTATGGACCAAATCCAATGGTTTTGATTTAGAATATGAGCCTTAGTAAGAAATCTTATTTTTTTCTTTTTTTCCTTCATGACATGGTTTGCACCTAGTAGATTGAGGCTTCTTAATATTTGTCATATCCTAGACCATTCTTCCTGAGCTAACATTTATAATGTCATCAAAATTAATATGTCCCAACCTTTTGTGCCAAACCCAACTTTCTTCTCTCTGCATAGCAAGACAATTTTTTCCACTCAACTCATTGAGATGATATATGTCACTGTTTGTCCTTATTCCTTCCACAATCAGTTCTTTGATACTTGATTTCCTAATTTCATAGTCTTCAGCACTAAAGCATAGCTTGTTACCTTTTATCACATATTTGACTTACACTTAAAACATTGTGTTTTATTCCTCCAACATATAAAATATCATGTGCCTTTGTCCTACCACCATCAAGACTCAAAGTACCATTACTAGTGATTTTGTCAATAGAATTATTTCCAAGAGTCATAGAACCTCCTTCAAATTTCTTGAAATTCATAAACTTACTTTTAACTCTAGTCATGTGACTTGAGTATTCGTTGTCTATGATCCATAGATTCTTCTCTTTCTAAGCATGTAGAGCAATTTGAGAAATCATTCATTTCTCTAACTTTTTCTCTTCTGGAATATTCTTCTAGACTTTATCTAATTCATGACTTCTACATTATGATCCTTTTCTTCATATTTCTGGAAGAGAACTCACAAAATTGCTTTTGCATTTCCTAGCAATGTGTCCAAAATTAATGCATTTGTAGAAAATGATATTAAAATTGTACAAAGGTGTAAATGCATTATTGTTAACAAAGTTATTTCTTCCTGCTGGATCATTTCTATAGTCCACAACCTTATAACTAAAATTATTACAATTAAAGTAGTAATAAAAAAAGAATAATTAAACCTAGTGATGTATCTCTATCTTTCAAACCTTCTGCTCTTCTTCTCAACTTGAATAAAGCCATCATTCTATGTCTTTCTTTTATCACTTGCAATAAATATTTTAGAAGAAATGGTATATGATCCACAATACTTGAGTCACTTTTAGACTTGCATTAGAAGGTTGCACTAAATATTTTGTCCCCTTATTCTTCTAATCATCAAAACCAATTTCAGTTTTGATATGTGGAGATCTTTGATATCCCAATATCTTATCTAGAGTATCAATACTCTTTCCAAACTTCATTTGTAATTTTTGATTCACCTTCTCAAGCTCTTTTCTTATTAACAATTCTTCTTCAAGCTTCTCACGGTCGTTTTGTTTTGACAACAATTTTTTAGGTTATAATTTCTTCAATCCTTTTTTCTTCTTTTGCATAGGTTTGTAGTTCAACAATCATCTTCTCTACTTTCTCCATATCCAAAGATACCTTTTCTTTAGCCTTCACTTCTTCTACAATTCTCTTCTTTAGTCTTTTAATCTCTTCTCCAACACATATCAATTCTTCCACAAGATCTACTTCTTCTTCATTGTTTCTAAAATATGTTTTTGCATCTTCTTAAGTAGTTTCAAAAGCCAAGAATACAACCTTTTCTTTTTCATCTCCAAATATATCTTCATATTCTTCATCAGTAGATTAGTCTTCATCAGTTGTGTAGAAACTATTTTGTTTCCTTTGATCTTTATTCCTTCTCTAAAATAATTTATTTCCATACTTTTTCTCAACATTGTTAGAATCCTTATGGAGAAATTTAGCCATAAAATGTCTTACTTTATTGCAATTAAAACACTTAAAAGGTAACTTTCCTTTATACTTACTAGAACCTCTTTGTAGCTTTCTAATAAAATTATCTTCGTCCAGATCTAATCCACTATCAAAATCTAGATCAAATTGCTTCTTAGATACTCTAAATTTTGCCTCTTTCCTTATAGAACCCTTGTTAGCAACACAAGGATAGACAACTGAGAGAGGAGGGGTGAATCAATTATCACCGAATTTCAAACTTATTAAACTTATTAATCCTTATTCTCATATTTGATCAATATCAATGAAAGCATTAATGAACAGCAAATCAGAAACACACATAACACCAAGATTTTTATGTGGAAACCCTATTAGGGGAAAAACCATGGTGGAGGTTAGTCCACAAGATTATACCCTGCTAAAAGTATAAGAAATATGAATGGGGAATTATGCACATGCATTCAGGCACACTATCTAGAGCTCACTGCTCAATTACAAAGGAAGACACATTGTCTTATAGAAAGGTTCTAATTAAATCCATTAGACTTTGAATTGAGAAAATAGCATTTGTGAATGCTTGGTTACAGTTTTAGTTAAGCTCATGAACACTTTTTCACTCTTCTTCACTCTTCTTCACACTCTACTCTCCCTTCATATGATCTAAAAAATATTCACACATAGGACTCACACATTTCACACACTCACTCATCCAAATGATAAAATAATCACTCTTGTATATTTGCAACAAGAAATTACATCGCTATAAGTTGGCTCCAACAAAAGAATATAAAGAATATAAATAGTCAGCTCATATCATTAAAGATTATTCATGTGAATCAACCAAGGTTGACCATAGCATAGTTAAGACCCAAAATAACATCCTCTAACACAAACCACTCCAATTAATTAATCCTCGAAGATCCACAACATGCTTCAACACCTTGTCAGTTAGGAACATGAAAAACATGAACATGCAAGAGAAAATTTCGGATCGCAAGTGCAATGAACAATGTAGATGTGCAAAATAGATAGAGCACAAACTAGAAACATCCAAAAAAATTATGAAACACCAAAGAAGCATCCACAGCAACTGAACTTACTGAAATTACATGATCTTCATTCGGGAACACAAACATAATTAACATAAAAACTGTCAAAATACAAATCTTCATAACTCGATCAAATCTTCGCGCAGATTTCTGAAACTTGACATGGATAAACTAAATATACTCAACAAGAAACCATTTATTCCACAACCTCTAAACACCAACGAATTGAACTCATCGACAAAATGAACTTCACTTCACCACTGCCAACCTACAACACTTCTTATTACAATTTTCTCAATATCCTCGACATATACAGCTTCTAGTGCATTAATGCTAATAATGTTGACATCAATGACAACCACATATCAGCAACACAACCACAATATCCAATAATCTCCCCCTTTGTAATTGATGGAAACACATGATGTGAAAAATACCATCAACACAACAACACAACTCTTCTCCCCACAAGGTTCTTCTCTCTCAGAAAGTTTTCACATTACTCTTCTCCCCCTTTGACATAAATGGAAAATATATACATTACAAGCTCTTGAACCACATACCTAAACTCCTAAACATTTGACTACTCCCCCTGAGTATTAACCACCATAACATCAATCTGGATCAAAATATGATCATGAAATGCACAGATTGATGCAAATCAATGGATCTTAGTTCTGATTAGGAGGGGCAATCACCCCTAACTTCCCTTTGAGATACTAAAAAGTATCCTTAGGCAATAGCTTGGTAAATATTTTTGCAATCTACTCCTTAGTAGGCACATACTCTGATCTGACTTCCTTTTCACTTACTTTCTCCCTCAAAAAGTGAAACTTGATAGATATATGCTTGGTCTTGGAATGCAAAATCAGATTCTTAGAGATGTTAATAGCACTTGAGTTATCACATAATATAACAATAGGCTCATCATACACAACTCTGATATCCTTTATCATTTGTTTCATCCACAATACTTGAGTACAATTATTAGCAGCAACAATGTATTTTTCATCTGCAGTAGATAAGGAAATAGAATTCTTCTTTTTGCTGAAGCATGAAATCAACTTCTTTCCTAAGAAAAATGCTCCACCACTAGTACTTTTCCTATCATTCACATATCCTTCCCAATCAGCATCAGTAAAGGTACTCAAAGTAAGATCATTATCTTTAGAATACCACAACCCAAAATCAATTGTCCCTTTCAAGTATTTGAAAATCCTCTTCACAACAATCACATGAGATTCTTTAGGATCAGCTTGAAATCTTGCAACAATACATACAACATTCATGATATTAGGCCTTGTTTGAGTGAAATAAAGTAATCCACTAATCATTAATTTTTATCTAGTATGATTTTCCTTCGAAGAATCATCATTAGTTGTCAACTTGCATCCAGCCACCATGGGTGTACCAACTGGCTTTGAATCCACCATACCAAATTTCTTCAGCAATTCTTTCACATACTTGGATTGAGATATAAAGATCCCTTTATCTAACTGAGTAATTTGCAATCCCAAGAAAAATTTCATCTCTCTAATCATTAACATCTCAAACTCATTTTTCATCTTATTAGAAAACTTCATGCACAAGCTATCATCTGCTCCAAATATAATATCATCAACAAAATATTCAACAATCAAATCTTTATCATCGTTCTTGAAATACAAATTACTATTAGTAGTACCTTTTTTAAATCCAAGCTTCACCAAGTACTTATCCAATCTAGCATACCATGCTCTAGGGGCTTTCTTAAGTCCATACAATGCTTTTTTCAACCGACAAAACATATCTCCCTGATCAATCAACTGAAATCCATCAAGTTTTTCAACATACACTTCTTCTTCCAACTCACCATTTAGAAAATCTGACTTGACATCCATTTGACAAACCTTGTAGTCTTTGTAAGTAGCACAAGCAAGAAACAATCTCACAACTTCAATTCTAGCAACAGGGGCAAAGGTTTCTTCAAAATCAATACATTCCATATGTGAATATCCCTTACATACCAATCATGATTTTTTTCTAACCACTTCACCTTGCTCATTCAATTTGTTTCTAAAGACACATTTAGTTCCAATTACATTTTTATCCTTAGGTCTGGGAACAATAATCCATGTATTATTCTTTTTAATTTGTTGTAGTTCCTCTTTCATTGCTTCAACCCAATGTTCATTACATGCTTCATTCACATTGTTAGGCTCAGTCTTTGAAATCAAGAAATATTCTTTTGCAATCTTTCTCCTAGTTTGGACACCTTTGTTCTTATCACCTATGATCTGATTCTCTAAATGATTCAACCTTACATACCTCAGAGTCTTCTTAGAATGTTCTTCAACTTTAGACTCTTTTGATCTCTCCTTCTTCTTGATCTCCTTGATTCATAGTAATTATTTGCAATTGATTTGAAGTTTGACCTTGCTTTCCTTGGTTTGTACTATCAATCTGATCATCGGAATCATATCCACAGGTTTTGGATTGTGCGGTTATGTCTTCATCAACCTTAACATTTGCACTTTCAACCATTTTCTTCAATCTCTTATTGTAACACTGGTAGGCCTTGCTATTAGTAGAATAACCCAAAAAAATTCCTTCATCACTCCTAGCATCAAACTTTCCTATATCTTCATCTCTTTTGATATAACACTTGCTTCCAAAGATTTTGAAATATTTAATAGTAGGCTTATGATCAGTCCATAGCTCAAAATATGTCTTACCAGTATCACTTTTGATTTGTACCTGGTTAAGTGTGTACACAGTAGTACTCGCAACTTTTCTCCAGTATATATGAGGTACATTTCCTTCCAACATCATGGTTCTAGCAACATCTAAAATTGTTTTGTTCTTCCTTTCCACAACTCCATTTTGTTGAGGGGTCTATGGTGAATATAATTGCCTCTTTATTCCATGTTCTTCACAAAAAGAATTAAACTCACCAAAAGTGAATTCACCACCTCTATCTAATCTCAAACATGTAATCTTCAGACTTGTCTTTGTCTCAACTCTAGCCTTAAAGATCTTGAACTTTTCCAAAGCTTTAGATTTCTCCCTTAAGAAAGCAACCCACATCATTCTTGAATAATCATCAATAAGAAACATGAAATATTTGTAACCTTGTAAACTTATGACTCTAGTAGGACCACATAAATCAATATGCACAAGATCCAACAATCCATTTGAATTTTTTTGTTTACTTTGAAATGAAATTCTTGTTTGCTTCCCCAATTGAAATTCTTTGCATATGGCATTAGTATATTTCATCAACTTAGGAATATCTCTCATAGCCTTTGTAGAAATTATCTTGACAATATTATCAAAGTTAACATGACACATTCTCCTATGCCACAACCAACTTTCATCAACTTGAGCAATCAAGCAAATTTTACTAGTACTTAGGTGAAAAATATTACCTTTTTTTTTGTGCCTGATACAATCATATTTCCAAAATTTCCCAATATCTTGCACTTACTATCCTTGAACTGAAGATTGTATCCCTTATCAACCATTTGTCTAGCACTTAAAATATTATGCTCCAAACCTTCAACATACAAGAAATCATCAGTATTATGCTTACCATCAAAAGAAATACATCCTCTTCCATGGATCACACTAGCTTTGTCATCACCAAATCTCACAACACCACCATCATACTTTTCCAAACTCACATACTTTTATCTCCTATCATATGAAGTGAAAAACCATTGTCAATTACCCTTTCATCTTTCTCTTCAACTCGAGCAGCTAGGGGTTTCTCCACATTTGTACAATTAGTAGATTCAATAGACATAGGATTATTTTCCTTGATAGAAATAAATACTAATTCATCTTCACTTGCATTTCTTTTATCAGATTCATAATCTGTCACACCTTCCTCAGTAGCATAGTAACACTTCTTTTGGAATTTAGGCTTATTATATCTTGGATTGGAAACTCTCTTAGGATAGCTTGATGCAAAATGACCTATCTTATTGCAAGAGAAACATTCAATAGAAAACTTTCCCTTATACTTACCTTGTCCTCTAGCTTATCTCTTCATAATCAATGCTTCAAGCTCGTCTAGCTCTCTTTCTTCTTCATCAAGTTGTTTCATTTCATCCTCAAATTTGAATGTCTTTCTTGATGAACTTTCACCCAGATCATATCTCTATTTATCTCTTCCAAAAGTAGTAGCCTTAAATTCAGATTTAACCTTAGGAAGGGCATCACCAAATTCACTCAACTCAAAATTGGTAAGCTTACCAATCAACATATCTCTGGTAACAGTTGTCATAGTCCGGAGCTCTTCAATAGCACTAGCTTTCACTTTGTAAGAATCAAGCAAGGATCTAAGCACTTTAGCAACAATCTTTGATTCATCTATCTGTCCACTAGCACATCTGATACCACACACAAGTTCATTCACTCTTTGCATGAAAGTAGTAATATTTTCATCATCACCCATTTTCAATTTTTCATATTTCCCTTTCAGACTTTGTAGCTTAGCAATCTTCACATTAGCATCACCTTCATACAAGGTCTCCAAATTTTTCTAGATCTCATAAGCAGTATTCAGATCCATCACATTTGTCATATCAGTATTAGTCAAAGCACTCAACAATGCTTCCTCAGCCCTGATATTACACTCAGCATCCATGATCTCAGCAAAAGTAATAGGACCATTTTGTGGAATAACATATATATTTTTTGTAATGCTCTAGTAGAGTTCACCAATGCATCTCAAATGGCACTCCATTCAAGTCTTCCACAAAGAATAATTTATTCCATCAAATCTAGGACTATTCTTATTATAAGTCACCATCCCAGATCACCTCAAGCTATCAAACTTCTTCCAAGGAACCTAGCTCTGATACCAATTTTTGGAAACACAAGGATAGACAACTGAGAGGGGGGGTTGAATCAGTTGTCACCAAATTTCAAAATTATTAAACTTATTAATCCTTATTCTTAGATTTGATCAATATCAATGAAAGCATAAATGAACAATAGATCAGAAACACACATAACACCAAGATTTTTATGTGGAAACCCTGTTAGGGGAAAAACCACGATGGAGGTTAGTCCACAAGATTATACCCAGCTAAAAGTATAAGAAATATGAATGGGGAATGCATATGCATTCAGGAACACTGCCTAGATCTCACTACTCAATTACAAAGGGAGACACACTATCTTACAAAAAGGTTTTGGTTAAATCCATCAGACTTTTAACTAAGAAAATAGCATCTGCTAATGCCTAGTTACAGTTCCGATTAAGCTCATGAACACTTCTTCACTCTTCTTCACTCTTCTTCACACTCTACTCTTCCTTCATATGATATGAACAATATTAACACATAGGACTTGCACACTTCACACAATCACTCATCCAAATGATAAAAAAATTGCTCTTATACATTCGCAACAAGAAATTGCATTGCTATAATTCAGCTCCAAAAAAAGAATAAAAACAATATAAATAGATGGCTTAGATCAATAAAGATTATTCATGCAAATCGACCAAGGTTGGCCATAACATAGTTAAGACCCAAAATAACATCCTTGAGCACAAACCACTCCAATTAATTACTCCTTGAAGATCCACAACACACTTCAACACCTTGTCGGCTAGGAACATTAAAAACATGAACACACAAGAGAAAATCTCGATCGTGAGCACAAAAAAAAATGCAAACATGCAACACAGATAGAGCATGAACTAGAAACATCCACAAACATTATGAAACACAAGAGAAGCATTTACAACAACTGAACTTACTAAAATCACATGATCTTCATTCAAGAACACAAACAAAATTAACAAAAAAATTGTCAGAATACAAATCTTCATAACTTGATCAAATCTTCACATAGATCTCTAAAACTTGACTTGGATAAACTAGATATACTCAACAAGAAACCCTTTAGTCCAGAACCTTTGAACACCAACCAACTATACTCACCGACAGAATGAACTTCACTTCACCACTAACAACCTGCACCACTTCTTACTACAATTTTCTCAATATCCTCAACATATACAACTTCTAGTGCATTCATTCTAATAGTTTTGACATCAATGAAAACCACATATCAGCAACACAACCACAATATCCAACAACCCTCACTTTCAAATATCATTTCAAAAGTAGTTAGAATTCCATGCAGTTCAGTCATCTTCAAAACATTTAGATCCTTAGCTCTTCAATTGCATATACTTTGGAATCAAACCTTCTAGGAAGATCTAAGTACCTTTTTCACAACATTAATTTGTTTCAATTCCTCACCAAGACCTCAAATAGAGTTGAAAATTTCATCAAGCTGAAGCAAGAATGTGAAAATATTTCCATCTTTCATCTTCAAGCTTTCAAATTGAGATCTATGATTTTGCAGCTTTTCCTCTTTGACGTTGTTATCACCTTCATAGATGGTATGAAATTTTTACCATATTTCCTTCATTTTTTTGCATTAAATCACTTTCAAAAATTCAAATTTATTCAATCCACATAAAATAGCATTCATTTCCTTAGCATTAATATTGCAAGCACTCTTTTTGGCATGGTCCCTAGGAGGGTTTTTCAAGAATATCATATTCCTCTAATTTAACTAACATCCAAGTATCAAGTCCTAGAGCCATCAAGTAGGACTCCATCCTAACTTTCCAAAATACAAAATTGGATCCATCAAAGAGTGGTGCTTTATTTTCAAAGAATACTTCTTGAGCAATTGAGTGTGAAATACCAAAACTACCTTAATTTTTTAGGCTTCTTCAAAGTAATTTAACTATGATACCAATTGAAGGGTATAAAATCTACTTAGAGGGGGGTGGATCAGTAGATCTAATCAATTCAAAACTATTAACTTCAACTCAAAATATAAGATCATGAAACATGAATATTCAATACTACTAATCAAGAATTAAGCACACATTCAAACAATTGAACACCATATATACGTGGAAACACAAGATGGGAAAAACCACCTTGAGAATAGCTACTTGGATCTACTATCCAAATCCAACCTCACAAAGCATAAATATACAAGTGACTTTTACAATATGAAGTAGGCACCAACCTACCATAGACACCAATCCCCTAATGTGTTTATAGTCACCAACCTACTAGAGGCACCAATCCCCAACTAAAAAATACAAGAGGTATAACAACAATCCTACCAGATTACAATGATAAAGCTTGCAAATCTTCTATATAGTTGAATACATCTCATACATATGCCAAAGTTACAACTGACACTCTTCCACACTGCATATGATCTTCTCATATTAGCACACAAACTAAAATGCAACTCTCCCTTTTATATTCACCACCTTCTCTTCAATTTACACCTACAACCAACTTTTCTTCACACTGGTGTAATTCTACTTCACCTTATGCATGTATACACTTGAGAAATATATACATGGAATTGCATTAACACTTTTCTATGTGGGACATGGATCCAAAAATAACCAAGATGACATAAGATGGACCTAAATTCAAATTACATGAAAGATGGAACACACTAGTCCGAAATCAAATTTTGTGGCTACCAAAGAACATGATGTCATGTGCTACTACATGAACCTTAACTAGGTCTTACCTTGACACCACATGCAATATTTTTATTTCGCATTCTACTCGTCATTATTACATAGGTCTCAAACACCAACTATTTGATAGATAGAAACATAGAACACGCTATCACTTCAATCTATCTGCATGTTGAACATATCCTCTGGAAACTCTAGAATATGATAAAACAAGTTTAGGCATACTCTCCTTTCAAACCACATATCCTACAATACCTCCACAAAGTAGACCTATGAAACATTGAACCAACACTGAACTAAAACATTCTAGTACAACCTTCTACATCACCCCTATCACTGTGAATAGATGCAAGAATACATCAGTCACACCAAATTTCAAAAAATAAACACTCCTCAGAATCTAATAATGTTTGTTTCTTGATTTAGTGATATGATTGATATGACAGTACAATTACCAACACAGATAGGTATGCAACCACATTGATCTTCTAACATACAACATACTTCTAGAAATATAACTAGTAATATATATTTTTGCAAATATCTGCAACAAAAAATGATATGATAGGGGAATAGAATGATAATTCATGTACAATTTAGCCTTACACCCTTGAAACAGAGAAATATTTTGAAATCAATCCTCTTACTACATCAATGACTAATGACAACCTTTGTTTAACAAGTTATAATTATAAAATAGTGTAGTGACTATAATAATATTTAATTATCATCATAAATGTTATAGGTATAAAAGAACTCTTTGTAAAAGGTGTAAAAACTAGTGTGAATAGAAACATGATGTATTATATGTTGATGGGTGTTTTAGAACTACTCAACATAGATAAAACAAGAATGCTTTATCTCTCTTGAAAGGTGAATTTCTTCAAAAAACACTTCAAAAAATAACCTCAAGGTCTCTAAAGTCAAGTCCTGACAATGCAAAACAACTCAGTGGTAATGTGTTATGTTGGTAATCACAAAGGGAATTTATGGTTTATAAGGATGAAAAATTATGGGACTGGGATGAGGGTTTAATAAAATTTGAAGATAAGGATAAACCATAATCAAACTTTCTATATTGGAATTCTAGAAACAATATGACCATCAAATACAACAATTATAGTGATGCTTTTATCCTAAAACAAACACAAATTCAAATAAATCATAAAAGATTCAAGGGTTTAGAGAGATTCTAATTTAAAACCAAAGTGCAATCATGTAAATAACAACATTCAAAGTGAGAAAATCCCCAATAAACCAATTTTTGACTAACCAAGACAACTCTACAGTATCATAGAGATGGTGCTATCTTCAAAGGAATATCAAAATATTTTCAAACTATAAATAATTAAACATACACCTAGAATCTTACATAATATGAATAACATTCATAGTTGAACCATTGCATAAAATATGGCCTAGGTTAACTATACAAAGTGACTTACAATCAAGAATCCATAAATAGTATGGGAAACAGATTCATCTAACACCTCTAATGCTTTTCCATGCACATGAAAGAACTGCAACTAAATTTGAAACTAAGGAATTGAAGTAACTTGGAAACTCAAGAACCATGCAATAAAAAGAAACCACAAAGAATAGAACACAAAATCACTGTATCCTTATATTAGCTTCATTAAAAGGCTACAAAAATTCCAAATTCAACTTTTAAAATGAGGAAAAACCTCATAATTATAGTTTTTTCCAAGAAAATAGGGTTTTAGATCAACAGTTGAGATTGCATCTTACATGGGCACCCTAATTAGGTTAACCAAAATAGGTTAACAACATGTGATACTAGTTCCCAGTTAAAATAAAATATTAAAATATTAAAATCATGTTTTTACACTAAAATCCTATTTAAATTTAAAATAGAATGCCCCTAGCATTGATTCCAAGGTCACCTAGCCTTTCCTTTAGTGTGTTGATGAAGATTGGCAAAAAAATTGAGGTGGATTTTCATTTATTCTCCCTCCTTGTCTATTTGTTGCCTCTTATAAAATTCTTGGAATTTATGTAGGACATTATTTAAATTTTATGGCTAGGAATTGGGATAAACTTTATTCTAAAAGCTACAAACTCCAACTCAGCCTCATACATTTTCAACACCTTGTCCCATTCCAACTTGGACTCTTGATACTTATACATCATGTTGATGTACATTATTGCTTCTTCTAGATGATTTTTTATGACATTACCATCATCATCTTGGAGAAAATTCTCCTTCCACCACTTCTTTAGTAAGTCAATTTTCATGTATTCTTTGCTCAGGGACCTTCCAGTCATGACTTCCATGAATAGAGAACAACTTGTTGAAATATCATCCAATTCAAACTTTAACAAGTTGTTCCAAGGCTCCCTCCATGATTTACCTTTTAAACTTAAAGGCTTCCATCCATTCTCTAGGTTCAACAATAGTTTTAGCAATGAGGACTTTTTCTACAATTATAATCTCCTTGAGGACCTCAAGTAACATGTTCAATCTGACCATAGATTTGTCATCTAGAGAACTACCTTCTTTTGTAATCTTTTGAACCCTATCCTTGCAATTAAAGAATATCATATAATTAAAGGATTTTAGAAGCAAGGGGAATTCCTTTCTCATACACTCTTTCTACCCAATTCTAAGCAACTTGAGCAGAGGACTTCATCTTTTCTAATTCATTTATAGCATCATTGGAGAGAATGCTAGGTTGTGCAGAGGTACTAACCTCAGTCTATAGAGGTTTTACCAAGTGTTTGATGTATCCTTGTAGCTCATCTACTTGCTTTTGTAGCTCTTCCTTAGCCTTTACTTCTTTATCCAACCTTTGTAGAACATCTATAGATCCTCTTAGTTCCTCTTTTTCCTACTTATTCATTGAGGATCCCAGTTTAATATTCTTTTCATATTATATTCTTCTAGAGGAATTTCCTCATTATTTTCTACAACAAGGGTACAACAATGTGCAACATCCATTTATTTGAATCATCTTTAGTTATTCAGGAAATTACCCAAGATTTATTCTTTTCTTTAGGCTTATTTAAACCAATTAGAAACTCATCCCGATTGGGAGTTTCCTCTTCAATTATGGGCTTGGGTTTAAGGCTCTGTTTGAGCCAATCTAGAGCTATAGACACTTTAGTGTTGGTGTCCAATTCTCGATTATCGTTCTCCTCTCAAAGGTTCTCTTCTTTATTCATGTCAATATTCTTAGGTTGTTCGTCCTCTTTATTCAAATCCTCCTCTTCTCATCATCCTCCTATTGCAACTAATCATTATTTTATTATTGTTACTGATTGTTTCTTACTAGCTACTCTATATCCTACCCAACTGTCTTTTCAATGTCAACTTATGATGCAAGATCCTTGGAAACATCTTCGAATGTGACTTCTTTTCTTTCTACATCCACCCCCTTCTCAAAATAAAAATCTTCTTGTGGCTTCTTAGGTGGAATGTTCTCTATTATTTCTTCTTCTACACCCTTTTCTCTTTTAGAAGATGTTTCTTGAGCAACCCTTTCAAGATTGGCTATCAAATTTTCTATATTATTCATATTAGGAAATAGGATTCCCCAAATCTAGGAGAAGCTTTCCTTTGATATGCCTAAGTCTTTTCTTCAAAACTTTAAAAAATTATTGTCTCTTCTTGTGTTCCTCCCTTAGTTTTATCTTGAGATATTTCCTCACTTTCTTTCTATTGCTTCTTGGGAGGGTAATCAATAGAAGCGCCCTTACCTTTTCCCCTTACTAATCTTCTTCTCTTGGGAGGGGATGTTTCTTTAGTGATGGTCTTGGTGGGTTTCTCCTTCTTTTGGATTGGTTGCCTCTAAGTTTCCTCTGATTTAACCTTGGTCTTTTGTTTAGCTTTTTCTCTTTTAATTACCAAAGGTTTCTCTTCTTCTAACTCCTCTTCCTCGGTAACCTTATCCTCTTCCTTATATGATTCTTCTCTTGAAGAGTACTATTACTCAAAATATACCACTAATTCATATGTGAATTTGACTTCATCAGCCTCCAGTTTTAGTATTTTATGCTTTTCCCATTGTTTGGAGTACTTGATAGTAGAGGCAGTGACCTCTGTGAGGTCTGTTGTTTCTTCTTTAGCACAATCAATAGGAGGGAGAGGTTTATTTGACACCTCCATGTAGTCATGATACTAAATCACATCTTCATCATCCTCAATTTGGTTTGGAATCCCCATGATTCGATATAATCTCATCATTTTCAGTGACAACCAGGAGAACCTTCTCTTATATACTTCCAACTCATCCTGATAGTTAGCCTAGTAGTCCTCAATGTTAACTTTGTGCCTATAGTTCCTAGTGGTTTCCTTTTGAGCTACTCCATGTGGGTCAAAAGGACTCTTGAAAGTTTGTGTAAATAGGTGAAGATATTCCATTTTTGTCTCTAAGTGTTGGGAACTTTGAAAATATGGACAAGCCACCCAATCATTATTCTTCAACTAGGGGAATTCCCCTCCAATCCTTGTCTTATGCAAATTTTTCTATACATTTTCAAAAGCCACCAACTATCTTGTCACTTCCAATAATACCAATTTGTTACCTAGGAAGCCTATATGGTACCAAAGGGTAGCCTTGAATGCTGATATATGAGAACTACAAGAACTACAAGAACCAGTACCCATATTTCCTCACTAGCTCCATTGCATCAGCTGACAATCTGGCATGGAAATATTATGAAAAGTTTTGATTATATACATTATAAATGTATTTTTGACCCTTCTATAGTGGCAAGTGCTAGAGAGATTCAATTTTTTTGTAAATTTCAGAGACTTTACTCTCCCTAATGGTGCCCTTGCAACTCATACCCCTATAATTGAAATTCTTGGCAAGCATATATACAATTTAAGAAGTCATTGTAAACTTATTAGTATCTTGTACTTCCTATAGCTAGTTGTCCATGTTTTCACTTATCAGGCCAACTGTATGGTAATTGGTTCCCCTAAAAAATCAAGTAATAATGTAAAGTATCCATTCCTAAAACACAGAGGCTTTCTCTAATCTCATAAATCTGCTAAGGAGAGTGATCATATCATTATATTTGACCTTGAAGTCACTTTTGTGTAATATTTTAGGAAATTTTGAGAAATTTTATCTTGTCTTGTCAATCCATGAAGCATTCATAATCTCCAAGGCCTTCTATGGATTTTCAATGTAAAACTTCTTTACTAAATCAATCATAAATTTCACTAGCTTATGGTGGGAGTGGATCTCAAAGGCCTCAGCTAGAGATTCTTAAGGAATGTTGGCCATTATCCTTCCTTGGGGGCCAATTATCATCCTCCTATCTAAATCATAGTGCTTTTAACACTTTAATATTAGCTCAAGGCATTGGGTTGAAGGGGGAAGTCAACAACTTGTGACAATCTAGTTCTGACCAATCTTGAAGCCAACTCGGTAGGGGCTACACAATACATCATCTTCTTGAAATCCTTTAGATCAATGTGGCCTAAGTTGGTGTCTCTAACCTCTCCCCAGTATGATGTGATCCTAAAATTTGAAAACTTACACTCTTGAAATCATGCTTCATTTTATCAACTCTTGAGAGTTCTTCCTTTTCTGCCATTAAGGTCTTCTTTTCCTTCCCTAAATTTCCCTTGCTTGATTCTACCTACATCTGTTAGCCAATATACTATAATCACTTGAAATTCTAAAAGATTTGAATCACTAAAGAAATAAGGTTAGCAAAATCAAGGTACTCCAATTGGAAATATATATAGTTACATATGCCAAATAAAAAAGGTTCACAACCCTCAAATTGAATCTCTAAACAATCATCGGGTTTAAGAATCTCACAAGAAATCTAGGAAATTCACCTCTATAGGAAATCTATGGATTTGATCAACCCAAAAAAATTGTGACATAACATCAATTCAAAATTTCAGGATGATAAGAAATTTGTGAGGTTAAGAAGGGTGTTATCAAAGTTTCATTTTAGGTTCACCATTCATGTGTGTAATTTTTCCATTTAACCCATATAACATCCTTATGTTATAATATTTGATCTTTAAACAACCTAAATCATGAGCTCTATAGCACCCTAGGAAAATCAAGCACTCAAGAAATTTGTGGCACAAAAACTAAGGATTTCATCTTGATGAGAAATCCATGACAAACAAAGTTGTCAGGGATTTCTAGGATGCAGTAATTCAATGGCAAGCACACCATGGAATTCATGATAGGTAGGTTTGTCGGGTATTTCGCAAGCACAATTATCTAGCAATTCACACTTCTATCAAATATTTCATGAGGCCACAAAATCCATGAGATTAGGTTCATCAAAAATTTCACTAAGGTGAGAATTCCATGACATCGAGCATTTCATGATATTATGAATTTGGTGATAAGAACACACCATTGGGTTTTTCCAAGGCATGTGAAATCAAGGATGTAATACTTATCAGACTTTTCATGGGCTTAAGGATTCCATGATGAGAGGCTTTCTCAAATATTTTAAAGTGGATGGAATATATCAATGGAGTTTTGAACTTGAATTCGACTAAGTTTTTAAGTATTTGTTTGTGCAAAAACATGTGGGGGATTTTGAGGATGTTCAAATGCATGAAATGAAATGGAAATATTATGAAAATGCATCTCATTCCTAAAAAGACCAAAATACCACCCTTTGAAACTGCATAAAGACCCTCAATCAAATTAACATCCTTGCTTCATTATTTGCAATCGAACAAGAAATACTAGGGTTCCCAAATAAACACATACAAATCAACCAAGTATTGAATCTTACTCAAAAATAAGATTGCATGAGGGCTCAAATGTACAATCAAACCAAATCAAACCCTAATTTCAATATACCCACCCATTTCATGGTAAATGTAAATGTTTGCTAATCCCTCAAGTTAAATTCAACATAGTTTTTAGGCTATTAGTGTGAATTCTAACCAGTTACAACTCGCCCTGAACCTAGTTCATGGAATACCAATGCAAAACTTGATGCCCTAGTTTTGATGAAACTCAAATAGGATAAAAGACTCAATAACAAGTAGGAAAATGATCAATTTGAAAAAAGAATGAAAGCGTCAACAAATACTATAATTAATCAAATCATTCATAGTTTCAACTGCAATGAAATGCAAGAAGGTATGCGACCCTACCTTTGATCTCAAATGGTGAAGAAATGAAATGCAAATGAGTTAACCAATTCCAGTCCACCATGAAGATTCCACACAAATCATCCAAACCCTAGCTCTCAATCACTTTAAATGCTCAAATCTCAAAATCTCTACCCCACAAATGACAATGACAAATATGAAATAAGGAAATAACATCAAAACAATGTTTAAACCCATTCAATTCGTCACCATTAATGACCTCGTACATGTTGTGGATTGAATTAAATTCTCAACCAGAACTTTCTATAGCATTCGAGAATTCATGACCACATGAACTTTGTGACGAAAGGATTCATCAGGGAATCCAAGGGGATGCAAAATCCACAATATTAAAAGAGTCGAGGAATCCTTCCATGCATGAATTCCACTAGGGGAGATTCCCAGGTATTTCAAATGGTTAAGAATTCCCCAAACTTGGGCCAAGCTAAACATGAGGCCTCTTTAACACAAACATAGTGTTGCACACCTCACTCACTCTTTAATTTAGATATTATTACAAGAGTGACATCATCAAAATTCAAAGGACCCCTCCCTTAAGGGGAGCAAGAGCAACCTAAAGCAAAAATTGAAAGAAGGTGTCCCCATCTAGTTGGGGTGTGTGTGAAAAATTCACAATATTATATAAGTAAACCATATATTTTTAACAATTTTCCCCCTAGAACATGAACTTGTGGACACCAGAAATGGATGCTTCACCTCCTTGTCCACATAAAATGGGAAGAAGGAGGCGGGATCCGATTTCACAATGTTCACATTCAAGAATACCTTAGAGATCTCAACCCAATGAAGGATGTGAGAGATATTACTATAAGATATACTTGGAGATAAATGGAGACAAGAAATGGGTTCACTGCCAATTGTAAACTTGGAAAATACAAAATATTTGAAAACACGGTGTGATATGCAAAAAGACCTAGAAAGATAAATTGAATGCACAATAAAATAAAATAGGAAAATACAAACATAAAATGTGCACCTGGAAACTTGTACAGGCCAGACTGAAGACTAGGAAATTACTTTGAAATTCTAGAAAATCTAACTTTTTGGCCTACTGGAACTCATTCAACAATCTAAGCGAATTAGTCCTAGATCAGGGTTTCTACCTAGAAAGTTATTTTAGGGAAAAGGGTATTGGAATCTACAAATAGGTCTAACAGAAACCTTCACTGGGACTCATTTTCCATTAATGGTGAATCAATCCCATTCCGCTTTTATAGAAACTATAAATTGATATGCACTCCAATAACTACACTTTCCTTCCAAACTGCTTTTCAAATCCAAACCTATAAAAATACTTGCAAAACATAATAAAACTATATTTTCTAATGGTGGGTTATCCTTGTTCAAACCCTTAGTTTTGTAATTAATCCTTGAAGAGAATAATGAAATGTGCATACAAACCCTAGCCTTAAGTGTGTCTAAGACTAAGAAATATGAAACATGATGCAATCCTATTCTAATGTGCAAGAACAAGATGCATAAAAGAACTTGATTGATGTAGGCTTCACTTTAGTAGATCTCTAATCACCTCAAATGAACCACAATGATTTTTGAACCTTCCTTAGGTTGAACATAGAGTGACAATGGAAGATGGAATCACCTAGAAAACAAGTTCTTAGATTTGGCTTGATGGCTAGTTGCACCTCCCCAATCTAGAATTCTTCATGATTCACCATAGGCATCCATGATCAACCCTTGAAAATACTAGATCTTAAATGAGAGTGAGCCTTGAAGACCTACAAAAACACTTGAATGATGCTCCAAAGCTTCAACTTTGTTTCAAATAGACTTGTGAATGCTCTTGTGAAAGATTCTCAACTTTAACTCTTGAATTTGCTTGCTCAAAGGGCTTAGAATTATGCTTGAATTGATTAGATTATGTGAAAATGATTTAGAAACATTTATTTATAGGAATTGACACCTAATTGACCATTATTTAGACCTCAAAGGCCGACATCCACCAAAATTTTGAATTAAATTAGTGAATTTCCTGCTCAAACTTGAAAAATGCCCTAAAAGGGACTCATTCGCCACCCTTGGCGAATGGGTCCCACCAAAGGGGACTCATTCTCCCAAGGTGGAAAATGAGTCCCACCTAAGGTTTTTGAGGTGAGTTTTTGGGATTTGAATGTTTTAAATGCTTTTTGTTAGGATTTTATATGATTTTTCAGTGGAATAAGCCTCAAGGTCCAAAATAATGGGTCCTAGGGGCCTATAAATGCTAATTTAAGGGATAATTAATTCAAGGGTGCCCAAGATAGGTCCAAATTAGACCAAGGATTGCACTATCTTCAAGAAGGGAGTACAATTCCAATGTCCACATTTAGCCCCCACTTTAGTGCCCATATGACTCTACGTGCATACACAAGCTAAAGGACTCTAAACAATACACTTTATCTCATAAAAGGATACTCATTCAATAGATGGGAATAAGAAGCCCCCAATGTAGTTATCTGCAAAATGACAACATTAGGAACTGCATCCTACAACACAAATTCATTAGTTTTCTAAAAATCCTCTTATCTAGAACTTTTTTGAAATCAAATTTGAGGGTAGATGTATACCCCCCCTTGATTCCACTTGCTTACAGAGGTGGAATCAAGGTAGCAATCTAGCCACGTTGAATAGGGTAAGTCATATTAAAGGGAATTTCCAAGTACCATGCCACATAATGATAGATGGTTGGTAATGTCGAGAGTGGAATCACAATTCCAAAGCAACAAATGACGTCGAAAATGGAGCTCTCTAGCACCTGTTATGTTAACTTGAATGAAAGAGCACTTGTTAACCCTAATATAGTAAAAAACCTAGTTTTGACATACATGAGAGAAAAAAGTGAAGTAAATTCTTAATTTTTCTTTTACCTTTTTGTAGCTTGAGATCAATTAAAGAATATTGAAAGATGTCGAGCATACGAGGCTATAGGATTTTGAGACTGGATGTACTGCAAGACCAGGTGGCACACAACGAACGTCATCATGAGGTCAGTTGATTCTACTACCTTTTCTTTGTCTTTGTGTGGTTATTTTATGAATTTAGAACATTTCTAGGTTAATTTAGGGTCTTGGAAAAAAACATTCATAGAGTGTCCCCTTTTTTCATGAAGTGTCCCATTGTTTCACAAAGTGTCCCTTTTGTTTGCAAAGTGTCCCACTTTTTTGCAAAGAGTCTCATTTCTTTGCAAATTGTCCAAAAAAGAGGCTAAAGTGTCTAGGGCCTTTAGGAAAGAACACTAGAGTAACTCTAGTACACTTTTATGATAATTAATGTAGAAATTGAAAAATTTAGACTACTTATAGGACATATTTTTGCTTTTTATGTTAGGTACCCACCTGTTCGCGTCAGCATCTGGGTGGTAGACAACTTAGCTTTCTCAAAATCTTAGCCCCCAAACTTTTAGCAAAGGACACAAAGCTATTAAAGGATGTAGGGATATATTGGTGTACCTCATGCCCTACATGAGGTACCATGATGCAATGTTAATGGCTCTAGCCAAGCACTAGGATTTTGACACATGTACATTCCACCTTCCTATTAGTGAAAAGATGATCACCCTAGAGGATGTCCACCACATACTCTGAGTTCCTATTCAAGGTGAGCAAGTTCACTTCTAAGGAGATCATTTCACAAGAAGAAGGCCGACATGTGGTATTTCCTTAATGGACTAGTGCATGAAGAGCGAGTGAGGGCATGGAGTGATCTATCAATGCTACTATATTCACAAGCTCCACTAGTTAGAAGTATTATGATGCAAATAGTTGAACTAGTACTCATCCCTGATGGGCAGGCAGTGTACCTATAGGGAGGACTGGTACATCTAATATGATGGATGGCAAAGCACAGGACAGTATATGCCTGGGGGAATTGTATCCTAGCACACTTGTACTATGATCTTGGATGGTTTGTGTTTTGGGAGGTGGATAGCATGGTACACTATATGCTTCTATAGGTTTGGTGACTTGATCATATCACGTGTACTAGAGCTACCAACGTCCCGTGTCTAACAATTGTGGGGTATCCTTGGGCCCTCAGCTATCCTCTACGATGGTTCTGGTAGTACAGTGATATACACTTTTTTAGAGTGTGGTTTGAATGACTAGAGGAGGATGAGATCCTTTATAGACCATTTAAAATTACACTTCATTGGCCAAAACACACTCGATAGATGAGGAGATTACAACTGGATATATTTTTGATTGGCTGTCATGACTACATAGTATGTCCTCTCTACTATGATCAAGTCACATGACAGTTTGGGAAGGTCCAAACACCACCAAGGGCATGACCCTTCTTCCAGAGGTCAATGTAGAGTTCCCGAAGACCTAGTGGTACAGTATAGTTCACTGCAGAAAATGTTATCTACAACGACTCCGACTACTCAAATCATGATATTCCTCCAATCTCCGACGTTGATGATTTCGATGCCACAGATGACTATGAGGAGTGGTGGAAAGTATCATGACTATCTCTCATATTTCCATTGGATGAGACTATAGGAGATGCAATACATTTCCAGATGAGGGAGATGATATAGAGGACAGGGCCAAGGAGACACAGTACAGGGTTGCAAACATATTTACAGATGTCATGGATGAGGACTATGATGAGAATGAAAATCATCATTATGATGGTCAAGATGGAGGAGATGAGGAGGATGATGAGGAGGAATAGGAGGAGGAGCCACCCATGAGTGAGGTGATGAGGCAACAACTAAGGATTTAGCATGACATGAGTGGGGAGAGCCCTCACCCATTTGTATGAATAGATCACAAGAAATGGACACAACAAGAGTTAGTAACCAAGTCATGGAGGATTAGCACATCTTATACTCCTCCTACATAGGACAAGGCTAATGTTTCACAACCTACCAAAGATATTGATGATGATATTTTATTTATGCATATGTTTTATACTTATGCTTATGCTTTATATATATGTATCTCTTGATATGTACTAATTATTTATTGGTTCTATCTTGCAAGAGCTATGAGAGATCTGTGGCATCTCTATCATGCAACTACAGAGATAGTGCCCACATCAGTCAATGAGGAGGTCACATAATTAAACTATGTTCCCCCACCTATTGTGGATTAGGACCCAAATTCACTCAGGCCATTCACAAGACTACGAGCAGTATATGAGAGTTTAGGAGGTGAGTCCACTAAGCCAATGCTGCATCAGAGGCACATTCATCCTGGACCCCAACAGAGTTTGAGAGACTAGAGTCAGAGGTAGCAAGGCTACAAGAAGAGAGAGATCAGATAATAGGACCACACTGGGATGCCCTTGAATAGATACAAGTCTTAGATTTTGATCTCAGACTCGACGGATCATGATCATGATTGCATACCACCATCTCCAGATGTACCACCACTAGAGCGGCATGAGTACCAGATCTCAAGGGATCTAGTAGCCATAGACCTCAGTGATTTTTTATATATTGATGACATGTACATAAAACTTTGATATATATATATATAAGCTTATGATGTTTTATTAGGTAATTTGATGTTATGAATGTTAAATGACAATGTGATTAATCAAATAATCTTTGTAAGATTATTTAATGAATATCTTCATGATTTAAAATTGTTTAGGTGATCTAATTAAACCTTATTACATTTTCTCTTAGATGCAACATTGTAATTAAGTATGTTATGCTAGATTAAATGCACTTATGATCTAACTAAGAACATTAAATGCATATAAAGATCTAACCTAACATAACACATAGGATGAATTTGAATAGCATGAAACCTAAAGTAATTATATAAAAATGACTTACATAATCACCTTAGTGTTCAAGACATATGCCTAAGTGTTTGTCAGGAATGAAGCAATGCAAAAGAATATGGAATATAATATAGTAGCTCCAACAACATTGCTTTATCATTCATACTATTCAAAGGATTAGACATAATACCGGCGAAAATGTGCAACATTGATAGGTTCTTTGAGAGGTGTGCCATCTAGTTTTGTCAATACATATGCACTGGACCCAAAAATTTTGTCAATTATGTACGATCCTAACCAATTAGGACTAAATTTTCCTCTTTCATTTGGGTCAACATGTTGCAAGTATGAATGATTATGGTGGTGTTTTCATTAATGTTGTCATTAATGTCAACACAGTATAGGTTCTTGCAGAGTAAGGAAACAAGTGATTGCAGGTGGTGCATGTATAGTTGAGATACTGTTGAGATTTTTTGAGTACATGGAGCTATTTTTATAGTGATGCAAGTGTGTTGATATGATGAGTTACCAAGTGCTTTGGAGAAAATTAATAAATAGTGAAGACATAATTGTGTGTGTGTTGAAAATGAGCTCCGATATGTGCTCCAAATTTATTTTGTGTTGATCCTATGCTTGTGCAGATTTGAAGTGTTGTTTAAGGGCATCCTTGGGTGATATATCTTGGATTATAGCTTATGGTTTGTTAAAGAGTGAAAGTTGAGTTCATCGGTTTGTGAACTGGTCTTGCAGAGTTGTTTGTCTATGGACTGAGAGGAATATATCTACTTCGTAGTCCTCTGCTAGTTTTTTTAGGTCTTGTAGATCTAGAAGAAGGCTTGTAATGGTGTTATCTATGTTCTATCAAATTTGTTCATGGCTTGGTGCTCCAAAAGACTAGTTTCAGAGTTACTATGTGTGTTTGTATAGTCCAAATGGACTAATGGAAAGTGTTCTATGTATGAAGGTTATTGCAGTTGTTGTAGATGAATCTAAAGGAATATAAGATGTGTTACAGTGTATGGTGAAGCATGTTATGTGGTCTGCCTATTATCTTCTTATTGTGGATGCATGTACTTCAAAGTTCATTGGTGTTTTCATTAGGTTTGGATGACCTAGTGTTTACACATCATGCAAAGGATAAATATCAATTAAGGAAGCATGTGATTGATCCAAGATGTTGTTTTGGGTGCTGGTTAAGTGTTGGTTTAGTCCACTCTCATTCTCATCCACCGCAGAAATTTTGAGTTGCCAACCTAATTTGAATTTGTAAAAGGAAAAGTGTGTAGCCGACCTTGGAGAAAGTTTCTAAGGTTGAAGATGGTATAAATACAAGACAAGGTGTTAAGGATTGTATACCACAAGCTTGAGAGGCAAGATATATGT
Source organism: Sequoia sempervirens (assembly GCA_007258455.2). NCBI lineage: Eukaryota > Viridiplantae > Streptophyta > Pinopsida > Cupressales > Cupressaceae > Sequoia > Sequoia sempervirens. The sequence goes on along the minus strand of VDFB02086081.1, from coordinate 191,847,075 downwards.
GAGAAATTATGTGAAAGTGAACTGAGGCAGCAAGGACTTCAATGTGTTAGACTCCTGAAAGTAGTGAGCTAATAGTGTTTGCAATTCTCTGATCAAGGATGCAAAGGTGTGCAAGTTGTTGTGGTGGATCTTTTGTTGCATTGAGATAATTTTCTCTATGTAAAATTCTTCTTTCTATCTTTCTTTATCTGTAGGGAGTGAGCCTCCTATCTGGACAACGAGTCCTATCTTGGGTAGTGAGCCCTTTGGCAATGAGCCTCTTTATAAACAATTTTGCAATTACTATTATATTGTGAGTTAATCCTCACTGTGGTTTTTCCCTCATTGGGTTTTCCATGTAAATCTAGTGTTTCTTGTGTTTTATTTTTGTAATCTGCACTTCATTCTCATACTTAATAATAGATTAAATTGGATGTGAAATTGTTTAAGATTTTTAGTGAATGTGATTGGTGACAACTGATTCACCCCCCTCTCAGTTGTCTTGTTCATTTCAACACAACATTGATGTTGTGTTGATTTTTAGATAGGACTAAATCACCTTTGTTGAATGTACAAGGGATGACATTGAGATTGTAATATCATTTTTTCCTTTTGCAATAAGCCTGAAGATGTTCAAGAGCGTTGATGCGCTATTCATCAAGCATTTCAAGCTAATATAATCTTTTCTCTTTATTGTTTCTATCTTCAATAAGTCCTTGAAGAGTGATTCTTAACGTAGGAATCCCTAACTCCAAGGGAATTATTGCCTCACTACCATAGACAAGATTGTAAGGTGTAGTCTGTGTAGAGGATTTGACACTTGTACGATAAGCTTTAATAGTGCATAGTGTAATTGTGCATGCCAATCCTTATGATGCTTGTTAACAGTTTTCTTCAGGATTTTTTGATAACCTTATTAGTTGATTCAACTTGACTATTAGATTTTGGGTAATAAGGTGTCAAAAAGTGATGTTGTATGTTAAATTTCTAAGAATTTCTTCATGTCATTGCTCTTAAATGGTTTACCATTATCAAAGACTAATGTGAAAGGAAGTCCAAAGTGAGCAATAATGTGTTCCAATATGAAATGACATATTACCTCAGCTATTGTGGATTGAAGGGGAATGGCCTCCACTCATTTTGTTAAGTAATAGGTTGCAGTGATGATAAATGTATGTCTGATGGAAGAAGGGGGTGATATCTTTCCTATAATGTCTAATCCCCAAAATGCAAAGGGCCATATCAAAACTTCAGCTTGAACGTCACAAGTAGGAGCATGGGTTATATTTCTATGATCTTGACATTTGTGGCATTTTTTGACATAATCAAAGAAATATTTTTCCATTTTTCTCCAATAGTACCCAATGGGGATAAGTTTTTCAACTAATGTTTTTCCTCCAAAATGACCACCACAAGCACCTGCATGGGCTTGTTCAAGTGCTATGGGTATCTCATTTTTTTTAGGAATCTAAGTAAGAGGCCATGGAATGATCTTTGATACAACACATCAGGGAGAATTATATATTTATATGCGATCTTGTGCAAGTAGGCGCAAATGTTCTTTGTTGTCAGCTCAGGAAAGGTACCATTCACTTGAGTCTTCTTGAGTTGTTGTTAGCATGTCTTTTGGTTTATCATCTATCGAAGGTTTCATGATGGGATGAACGTTGAATGAGAAATATTTTGAAGGATCTTGAGGTGATATAAGAGATGTTGCACTCGCCATTGCATCTACATGCCACTTATCCTTTCGTGGGATGTTATCAATGGTAAATGACTCAAACTTCTCTAACAAGTCCATTATAATATCCTTGTATTTTGATCATTTTTCATGCTTTGCTTGATATCTTCCATTTATTTGTTTGATTACTAATTATGAATCACTAAATATTTTAATGTCTTTTACACCCAAGATCAAAGTTGCATGTAATCCAGTGAGAAAAGCTTCATACTTAGTAGTATTATTTATACATAGGAAGTAATTGATATGACAAGGAAATAGGCTTTCCTATGGGAAAGATTAGTATTACCCTAGCGCCAGAGACAGTTCTACACTTAGATCCATAAAAATATAACTCCCATGTATTAAGTTCAATTGTCAACACATTATCATCAGGGAAAGAGTGAGTTTTAGGTAATGCCAAAGGAGAAGGAGCATCAGCTAAGTGGTCAGTTAAGGCTTGGACTTTAATTGATTTTTTTGAAATAAACTTAAGGTCAAATTTAGTCAACAACATCACCCACTTAGCTAGGCATTTTGATAAATCAATTTTTATTAAATAGATGCTTGAGAGGGATAAATTTTATCATCACTTGTATTTTCACATTCAGTAAATAATTTCACAATTTACTAGTAGCAAATACAAGGGCCAAACATTTTTTTTCAATTGTTGTGTACCACTTCTCATAATCTATCAAATTTTTGCTAATGTAATATACAGGATGTTCTTTACCATTTTCGTCTTGTTGAGCCAACAATGTTGTATCTTGAGCATGAGCTGATGCAACTATGTAAAGTATGAATGGTTTGTTTGGCATGGCTAGTTGTAAAATGGGCGGAGTTGCAAGGTATTCCTTTAAACTCTCAAAAGCCTGTTTACAATCTTCATTCCAATAAAAGCACACATCCTTTTTAAGATGTGTGAATGGTAATGTGTGGTTAGCTAAAGATCAGACAAAATGACAGATGGCTTGGATTCTTCCTTGTAACATGTGCAATTGAGAAATGTTTTTGGGAGATGGCATGTGGATTATGGCATCAATTTTCTTTGTATCCACCTCTATGTCTCTGTGAGATATGATAAACCCTAAAATTTTCCTACTATCTACACCAAAGACACACTTTTTTGGATGTAACCTCATGTTGTACTTTCTCATTCGGTCAAAGAGTTTTTTGAAGGACACTCACATTGTCTTGTCTTGTTAAATATTTAGCTAGGATGTCATCAACATAATCTTCAGAAATCTTATGTATGTAGTCATGGAAAATTAGTGTCATAGCTCATTGATATGTTAAGCCCGCATTATTTAATCCAAAAGGCATCATAATCCAACAAAATGTTCCCCAAACTGTCATAAATGTTGTCTTATATTGATCTTGAAGGTTCATAAAGATTTGATTATATCCAGAAAATACATCCACGAATGATAAGAAAGCATGTCACGTAGTTGAATCTACTATCATGTCAATATTACAAAGGGGAAAATCCTGCTTTAAATATTCTTTATTTAAATCGTGAAAATCCGTTACATCCTAATACGATTGTCAGGTTTTGCAACTATGACAATGTTTGAGATCCAAGGAGAATAATCTATAGGTCATATGAAACCAGCATCAAGGAGTTTTTCAAGTTCACATTTAACCAACAATGCTATTGTTACCTATTTTTCACTACAAGCTCAAATAGGTAGAGCTAAATTGCAAATTCAAATCAAAAGGTACACAAGTTTTTCAAAAAAAATTGCTAAGTACTCATTATTGTGCAATGTTTCGTTATAGTGTAAATTTCAGTAATATTATGCAAAAAACATCTCAAAAATGATATCATAAGTTTGCATTTTTTTGTTGTTTTATTCATAATGTAAAAACCACAATCCCACAAAAATCATGGGAGTAACTCAATTTGATTTTCATAATCAAATAAGGGGTGCATGAAGTAAAGTAGACTATACAAGTAACAATAAAGAAGGCATAGGGTAGACAGTGATTCGTCATTGCCTTGAATGACAAATCACTGATAAGTTGAGGTCTTTAGTTGTGGCTCCAGCTCCAGCTCCAAACTCTGATGCACCTGCAAGGTTGATAGAAGTTGGTTAGAGCAATGTGAATAAAATCCTATCATATGCCTACGCTACAAATAGAAATATAGTACACATTTGATTAGGCATCCATCAGATGATTTCAGATTTCAAAGGCATAAAGCTCAAGAGGAAAGCTTTTAACTTCTTTTATTTTGCTAACACATTTGTTCACTATACAGGAACGGGTTTATTATGTTCGTGATCATCTTATTAGATATGTGGAGTAAAACGGACTCCCACAAGGGTTGAGTTCGGCATATCATAAGGATACCTCTAATTCATATCATTACATGAGAGTCATCAAGTATTACAGTCATCAAATAGGACTACTGTAAAGTAATATTAAATAACAAAAGCAATATAATTCAGCATGGTGAAAATAGATTGAGCAAATTATCTTTTGCTCATCATTCAAAGGAACAATTAAAGAAATATATTAAGAGAGCATTGATTGCATTTATCATCTCTTGTTCCAGCTCTTCCTTTCATTTATATTCACATTTTGATGAGGCATTCAGCCCCTTTATACTGAAGGGAAAGCAGAGCATTCAAGAAATTCAATTGTTTCTTACAACTCCAAAGCACATACATAGTCTACAGAAGACTCAAGAGGAACCGATTAAAACTTCAACATCATAATGAGAGAAGCAATCCCATATTTTGCATTGCATTGAAAATCATCATCAAGAGTCCTCATCAAAAGAATCAAGGACATAACAAAGAAACAGATTTGTCTTCAACAGAAAAGGAACATTTTATAGAGAACAATCATGGATAATACTGCTACTATAGAATTGATAAAGTGAATAAGACTGTTGTTACAACATTCATGGTGGTGAGAAATGGTTACAGAAGTTTATTCCAATCATAAAGGACTGGAAAAGCATCCTTGACAGTAAGAAAAGTCAGTAGGAAGTTGTGAGACAAAAGTAAGGTATGGCTTAATCAACATTAACAATAAATGGAGGATCAAATATCAAGTTAGTCTTGTACATTTTTAGTCTTCATATCAGCTACAGAAGGTACAAATATGTCTCATACCAATAAAACAACACTGTATTTGATCATATGAAATAGAGATGAATATCTATAGGTTTGCAGTGTGTAAAAAAGTGAATTCATAACATAACAAATCTGTATTTTTGGAAGCAGTTAATAAAATTATAGTGCTATCATGAAGGTTGTTTATCCAGTTATATAAGCATGTGCTTTTACAAAAGTAGATCACAAAAGCTATAGTTCATAAATCAAAAAATCATTATCTCAGGGAGGAATATATTTCAGTTGTTCAGGGAATATCATTTCTGCAAGCCAAATCTATATTATGTTTCCAAAGTCTTAAAAAAATGAAGCCAAACATTGAGCTTGTGTGAGAAAAAGGGTCTCAAACCCTTATTGTTTTTACACTCTTTTTGTGCTTTGTCAAACCCTCATGGTGGCTACAGAAATAAAGAAAAGTTTATTTTCTTTCCAATTACAAAATAAGTGCAGGGTTCGAGTTTTAGCATCAGTTCACATCAGAATTTCCAAAAAAATACGAAATGCAATGAATCACAAATACATCAAAAATACCTAGATGAAGAAAAAGTCTCATGGCCAAAGTTTTATGAGGGCCAGTTACAGAGATGCAAAACCTTGATGAGTAGCACTGGAAGTGGGTTTTACTTTTACTTATACAACAAACAGAGGTCACGACTGGCAATAAGGTGAGAGCCATCAATGTCTACAAGTAAAGAATACATGGCGGCCTACATGAAATGAGGAATCCTCAGTAGCAAATTGAATTGGAACAAATAGTGGAGAAAAAAGAGAGGGGGTCGAATCATATCTATCTGCACACAATATAAGGAGCAATAAAAAAATGAACTAAATGGTGATGAGAGGTTACAAAAGCTGTGTTATTCATTATAGCTTTTTTTTTTCAATTTTTTATTATCAAAAGAAATCAAGGGGCAAGTATGTGCTCTGCCAAAGACAAAGCAAGGAACATTATGGCCAAAAATAATGAAAATTACAAAAGATGCTTATACTAGCTATGGCCTTATGACCATTTTTTCCTTACAAAGACATAGTGAAAAGCCATAATGATGATAAGAACCAACTTACCTTTGTCACAGAGAGAGGGTTGACCAAGATTAAGGAGAAAATCTGAAGTAATCATTGAATATCAAGCTCGAACCAAGCTCCAATGGTGGCCAAAGTATGAATAGATATCAACATAGGATAATACATCAGAATAATCACTATAGCCAAACTCCAAACAAAATAAACTGTTTAGTTTTGTGACAAGGAAGAGACTACCACACATTTTCTATGGAGATCACTCATAAAATATCAAGAAGACGTGCAATTCAAATTTCAAACCCCAAGCAGTATGGCGGCCAGCTTCTTCATGAAGTTTCTCCAAAAGTCAAATGGAAATAATGGTTTTAGGGTTCCTCATCTTTCCTTTAGCATGGGTTTGATGGTTTTTTCTTTTTTGACTATCTTTTGAGAAGAGTAATCATGTTGTTTATTGCTCCCATGGTCTTGTGACTTTAAGTCAAGTGCCTAGCAATGATATGGTTGCCCCTATCAAATATGAGACTTTATGCTAAGTATTGTGGCTGATTATTAAAGCATTGACAAATATTGTCAAAGTATGTTAAGGATTGATATTAAATGTTTCACTACATTGCATATGATAATGGAGGGGAGTCATAAGGGGAGATTTATTTTTTGCAAGACATATACTTTATTATTTTTCCCCTTATTCTATTGTAAAGTTGTATTTGAAAGTTATTAAATGCAATTTTATTAATTGCTTTTCAATAATTTTTTAAATCAACTATTGTAAAAGTGGGGAAAATACTAAAATAAGATTTTGCTCATGCACATGTGGAATTGATAGTGAGCCTCATGTTTACTTCTAGCACCAGTTTTGATGATCAATAATCATGCACAATTATCATGGGTGAGTTGACAAGAACAAGGTAGTTTTTGCATGTTTTGGCCCACTTTTCATGGATTTCCAGTTGAGTTCAAGCTACTTTTCAGTTGCATACATTATGACTGGGAGTTTGAGATTGAGTTCACTCATTTTTACATGAGTTTGAGCTCTTCCTTTGGAGATATTTTATTTTGCTCAGGATTTTCCTTGGAGTTATCATTTTCTCACTAAAATTAACTTTCAGTTTCATTTTCATGCACTTTAGAGTGCACTCTCATTGTATATATTGGAAAAAGTTTATCTTTTTCCTCTAGTTCTTGTTTTTCAGCCTTTGCAGTCTGCAAAGTGAATTATCATGTAACTCAAATTTTATATTTAGATTAATATAGCAGCAAGTTTACAGGTTCAAATTGTGTTATTTAGCAAAAGATTCCTTTATTTTCTAGCATTTTCAAAGTTTTTCCTTCAAGATTTTAGGCATCGTTATTGTGTAGGATTTGATTGAAAGATTATTGTGTTTTTAGTTTTGAAAACTTTAATTTTTCTATTTCCTTCATAAGTATCTTTACGCAGTTTAGTCCAAATTCACTAGTTATACACTGTGCGTGTATTGATTAATCAGTTTAGTTGTGAAAACCATGTTTTCCCTCAAGATTGTGTTAATTCAAAGCCTCTATTTAAAGCATTCAAGTGATTATATTATCAAATCAGGTTGTGCAGAATGAAGTATGGAGAAGTTTATTGTAAATCATAACTACAAATCTTTGTCAATTAGGTGCATCACCATTAGTTTATAGTTTTACATGCATTCATCATACATTTATATCCCTTTTCTAGCAAGTTACTAATTACTAATTTAAGAATCATATAGGAAGCCGACCTAGAATCCAGAGGTTCAATCTCATTATAGGTCACACACAACCTGAGTTTGATCCAATGTTTCAACAGATTGCTAAATTTAATCATTCAAGCGTTTGAGTGAAATCTATTTGACAACAATTTTTGGCATGCCCGGTGGGACTCTGAATCACTTTTCAGAGCAATAATTTTATAGTTCAAGCTGTTGTTTTAATATATACAGTAGTATTTCATCCTTTCAAAGGATTATTTTCATATACCTGGTGACTTCATTCTCAGTTTCTAGCAGATCAAGTGCAAATTGCTTATGAGAAATATTCAAACAAGAAGTTCTTCTCTATTTGAATATTTGCAGTTGTCTTTTCCAAAGAGAAGAGGAAGGATAGCCAAGTGAGCACCTGGTGAGCCTTCAAGAAAGATATTATTTTCTCTGGTTCTAAGAGAAAAACCATTAGTTTACACATTAAGAAGAAGAGATAGATCGTTAGCAAGGTAGCCAAGTTCATTTTTAGCTTCACCAAGTTACAGAGTGCCAGTTTCACCTGTACCGATTATACAAGTTATAAATCCCAGAATACCAGTAGCTTTGATGGCTAGAGTGCATGCTTTTGTTCCATTTAATGGGGGTAGCCCATTGGATCTGACTCAACACAATGATATACCAACTACAGCACTCAAAATTCTACCCTTTTTTACTGGTGAAGATCAAACTACACCCATTGAGCATATTAGAGACATAGCTTCACTATGTGGAGTTCATCACGTGATTCAGGATAATGTAGCTTTGAGGTTGTTAGCAATTTCATTCAAGGGGAAAGCATTTCAGTGGTTTCGTGGCTTACTAGTCAATACCATCACGACATGGGATGATTTAGGAGACAAGCTAACCAAACAATTTTTTGACAAATCCAATCATTTATCTCTAGTCGAACAAATGACGACTATACAAAGAGCACCACAAGAAAAAATGATGGACTTTAACTTCAAATTTCAAAGGACATGGGATCAAATTCCAGTAATGGTAAGGCCAACTCCTGACCACGCTTTTATGTATTACCTTAGATCTTTGAATAGTGATATTTTCTTATTGACACAGTCAATGGGTGGGTTAACATTACCAGTAGCATATTACATCATTTTTAGAGCTAAAAATAACCTTATACAAGCTAGTAAAATTGCCCCAAGACTCACTATGCCAATATTCCCAGAGGTACAACCATTTATGCCCATTCAAGTACCTCCTTTAGCCACTATACCTGCTATTCCAGCCTTAGGATTCCAAACAACAACACAAAATTTAGTTGTTCCAGAAAATTCTGACTTGCAAGGACTTAAAAATACTCAACAGTAGCTAATAAATGACCAACAACAAATGGCTAAGTTACTACAAACTATGAGTAACAACTTAGTAAGCCTTAAAAACTAGCAAGGTTAGAATTTTAGACCTAATCAGTCATCATTTCAAGCAAACAGACCTGCTTATCAAGTTGATTACCAAAGAAAGAGGAGGAATTTCAACTTTAGGCCTAATCAACCATTTAATCCAGTTGTTTCTAGCTCTTCAAAAGAGCTGATGCCAATACAGAACAATTTAGTACAGGATTACGTGTGGTGTTATCCCTGCAATCAGCCTCATAATCAGACTACTTGCATGAACAGGGTGATTAATCAAGCCCTTATGGTGCAAAGTAGTTATGTTGCTTCTAAAAAAATAACTAACAAGGATAATAATCAACAAGATGATCAAACACAGTAGAGTGACCTTGACGTTGCCATGATGAACTGGCAAGGAAGTGAATTTTGTGAAGTTAATCAAGTGCAAAGTCAAAATCAATTAGAAACTTCTATTACAACTAATACGAGGGCCAAGAAAAGACCATTTGATCTAAGAAAACAAGTTGTTCCTAATAAACAATAGGTAGAAAAAGACAAACAACTTGTTGTTCAATAGAAAAAAATAAGCTTTTATAGCCCAACAAAGGTAGGTTCAGCCTCCTCCATCTTAGAATGTTCAGATTTTACCAAGATAGTAGGTTGGACCATCAAAGGAGTAGCCTAAAGTTTAGTTCTAGCCTCAAGCAACACAAACAGAGGTTGTTGTTCAAAAGGTACAGCCAAAGGTTAGTGGTTCTTCTTTCAATATTGTTGAACATATGAAAAAGGCAAGTGTTAGAATTACTATGTTGGATGCAATATGCCTCCTTGGGAAAAAAGAAAGTTTGTAGGAGGCTTTGGCTATGATATCAATTTCTGAAAAAACAAATAAAGAATAGCCAAGAGTTCTTGCAAACAGTTCAGATCAAAAGCAGGAGCAACCAGCTAAAGAGGTAAAGCCACCACCTTTTTATGTCAGCTTGATAATTGGTGATAATATAGTTCATAACTGCATGATTGATATTGAAGCAAGCAGTTCAATTATGCCTAAACAACTGGTAGATAAGTTAGGACTTGAGTATGAACCATTGTCAAAAGGAGTAGTTCAATTGGATGGTACAGCTGTAAAGTCCATAGAAGTTATTAAAAATTTGCCTCTTACATTGCATGCATGTCCCAACTTTCAAATTTCATAGGGCATATATATCATTGATCTCCCAACTTATTTTTCCATTTGCCTATTTAGAGATTTCACAGAGAAATTAGGTGGTTATCTATCATCAGACTAGTCACACATATTTTTCAGAACCAAATATGGTACTAGAGTCACGATTAAGTCAAAATCACAAGCTAAAGAATATATTGAGCCTTATGTTCTAAATCCCATAAATGCAAACCTAGCTTTCCATGATCAAGAGGATCAATCCATGACCCTCGGCCCCACTGTACCTATATAAGGAATACCTGACATAAATCTAGATGAGTGGGCAGCTGAGAATCACAAGGTTGATTCGTTCAATCTCATAGATGAAGTAGGTTTGGGCATTTATATGATTCAAGAGCCTAATGTAACTGTTCCAAATCTAGTCAAGGAGGAAAAACAACAAGTATAGCAGATTGATTAGCTTTGGAGGCTATATTTTGATGGATCCAAAAGTAAAATTGGTGTTGGTGGAAGAGTTGTTTTAATTTCTCTTGAAGGAGACAAGTATTATTCATCTTTTAGTTACTTTCAACTGTTCTAGTAATGTTGTTGAGTATGAAGCATTAATACATGGCTTAGAATGGGCTAGAAAAATAAATATCAAGTGCTTATAAGTGTATGATGATTCAGAATTGATAGCAAATCAAGTTAGAAATCTGAATTTAACAAAGAATGATTTGCTAAAATTATATAAGCATCGTGTTTGGGACTTAATTGAGGAGTTTGACAAGTACAGTTCCAGCCTCAAGCAACACAAATAGGCATTGTTGTTCAAAAGGTACAACCAAAGGTTAGTGGCTCTTCTTTCAATATTGTTGAACATATGAAAAAGGAAACTATTAGCATTATGCCTGCCTAGGCAAAAAGAAAGTTTACAGGAGGCTTTGGCTAAGATATCAATTTCTGACGAAACAAATAAAGAATAGCTAAGAGTTCTTGCAAATAGTTCAGATCAAAAGCAAGAGCAACCAACTAAAGAGGTAAAGCCACCACCTTTTTATGTCAACTTCATAATTGGTGATAACATAGTGCATAACTGCATGATTGATAGTGGAGCAAGTCGTTCAATTATGCCTAAATAGCTGGTAGATAAGTTAGGACTTGAGTATGAACCATTGTAAAAAGGGGTAGTTCAATTCGATGGCATAGCTATAAAGTCCATAGGAGTTATTAAAAAATTGTCTCTTACATTGCATGCATGTCCCAACTTTCAAATTTCATAGGACATATATATCATTGATCTCCCACCTTTTTTTTCCATTTTCCTATCTAGAGATTTCACCGCAAAATTAGGTGGTTATCTGTCATTAGAATGGTCACACATGTTTTTCAGAACCAGATATGGTACTAGAGTCACAATTCAGTCAGAATCACAAGCTAAAGACCATATTGAGCCTTATGTTCCAAATCCCATAAATGCAAACCTAGCTTTCCATGATCAGGAGGATCAATCCAAGACCCTCGACCCCACTATACCTATAGAAGGAATACCTAACATAAATCTAGATGAGTGGGAAGCTAAGAATCACGAGGTTGACTCGTTCAATCTCATAAATGAAGTAGGTTTGGGAATTTATATGATTCAGGAGCCCGATGTAACTATTCCAAATCTGGTCAAGAAGGAAAAATAGCAAGTACAACAGATTAATCGGCTTTGGAGGCTATATTTTGATGGATCTAGAAGTAAAATTGGTGCTGGTGGAGGAGCTATTTTAATTTTTCCTGAAGGAGACAAGTATTATTTAGCTTTTAGATTTGCTTTTAGCTATTCAAATAATGTTGTTGAGCATGAAGCATTAATACATGGCTTAGAATGGGCTAGAAAAATAAAGATTAAGTGCTTACAGGTGTATGGTGATTCATAATTGATAGCAAATCAAGTTAGAAATCTGAATTTAACAAAGAATGATTTGCTAAAATTATATATGCATCGTGTTTGGGACTTAATCGAGGAGTTGATGCATTTAATCTACAATCAGTACCAAGACTTCAGAATAAGCAAGTTGATAAACTTGTTGCTCTAGGGTCACAGTTTGTCATTCTGACTGAAATTCACAATGTGGAGGTACAACAATATGTGAAGGTAGTTGTCAGACCTTTAGTACCTGATAATAATGTAAGTTGGTATATTTTTTATAGTGATAAACAAATAATTCATTTTCTGATGGAAGAAGCAAAGTTTTCTATTGGAAATCAGTGAAAATTTGATCAGCAATATGGTGTTCAGATCATGCAACTAAAGTCTAACAAGATGCCAAAGGGTTTGGTGACCCTTGAATCCATCTTCAACACTGATGACTAGGTTAGAAGAGATAAATCAGGAATCACAGTGAAGCAGGAGCATTATGAATTAATAGAAATATTCAAGGACAAGCTGCTTAAGCTTGGCAAAGTCTGTACAAAGGAAGAACAGTAGGCCTTTATCTTTCTTTTCCAAGAATTTAATGACATATTCACCTGGAAGTATGGAAATTTGAAGGGATTTAACCCTGAGTTGGCTCAGCATACAATTGAGTTAGAGCCTAATGCAAAACCAGTAAGACAGAAGCAAAGGCCCTTGAATCCAAAGTTAGAACATCTAATGAAAACATAATTAAACAAGCTAATTGAAGGTAGTATAATATTTCCAATCAAGCACACTTCTTAGGTATCAAATTTAGTGTCTGTTAGAAAGAAGAGCGGGGAGATAAGGTTGTGCGTTGATTTTCTTGATCTAAATAGAGCTTCACTCAAGGATCACTACCCGCTGCCTTTAATGGAGCAAATATTGTAGGTTGTTTTAGGATCAGAAAGGTTCTCATTGCTGGATGGATATTCAGGTTATAACTAGATCTTGGTTAAGGAGGAAGACTAGTACAAGACAACCTTTATCACCAAGTGGGCTACTATGGTTTATAGAAATATGCCATTTGGATTGTCAAATGCAAGAACAACCTTTCAGAGAGCAATGGATATGGCTCTCCAAGGTTTGATAAACAAATTTTTTCTTGTTTACTTAGATGATATCACTGTTTTCTCACGAAATGAAAATGAACATTTCAGTCATCTTAGACAGATATTTGAGAGATGCAAAGAATATGGAATCTATTTGAATCCAAAGAAAAGTATTTTTGATGTTCATGAAGGTAAGCTTTTGGGTTACATTGTTTCAAAAGATGGTATTTCTATTGACCCAGAATGTATTGTAGCCATTCTAGCTTAACCACTTCCTGCTCACAAAAAAGGTTTGCAGAGCTTTCTAGGCAGAATAAATTTCGTTAGGAGATTTATTCCTAACATTGCAATGTTGTTGCAACCTCTTACAACCATGCTAAAAAAGAACATGTAGTTCAGCTAGACAAAGGAGGGTAAGAATAGTTTTGAACAAATTAAAGAGGAACTTGTAGTAGCCTCAACACTAATAAATCCAAACTTTGATAAGGATTTTATATTGTATGCATTTGGTAGTGTTGATACAATTTTTTCCATGTTATGTCAGTAAAATGATCAAGGACTTGAACAACCCATTGCATTCTTTAGTCAAGTCTTGCATGATTACAAAACAAGATATTTGTTTATTGAAAAACATGTGCTTGTTGTAGTAAGGAGTTTTTAAAAAATTAGACATATGTTATCTAATAATAAAATTCATTTGTTGGTAGCTCACCCAATAGTTAAGGAGTTTTTGTTAAATAAGGATATTAATGACAAGCGAGCAGGTTGGATAACCAAAGTCATGGAGTATGATATCAGTATAAAGGTTACCAAGCTTGTTTGAGGTAAGGGACTGTGTGAACAGCTTGTAGAAAAGGAACAAAACAACAATGAAGAAGTCACTATAGTTTTGAATAATGAAGAAGAACTTATTGTTTCAGTTGTTCCAGCTGATTGGATCCATCAAATGATCCATTACTTGCATACTGGAGATTGCCCAGAAGGTATGGACAAATATAAATGAAGGTATTATAGATTACAAGCAATTCTTTATGTAGTAATAAATGATGTTTTGTATAAAAAAAAATTCAATGGAGTATTCCTCAAATGTATTAGCCCTGATTAGATTGAAAGAATCTTGGAGGAATTCCATGATGGACCTACTAGAGGTAATTTTTCACCACGTACTACAGATTTGAAAATTATGAAAGCAGGCTATTATTGGCTAGATATTTTCAAGGATTCTCATGCTTATGTCAGAAAATGTGCCAAATGTTCACTGTTTGCAGGAAAACAAAAGCTAGCAACTCTGCCCCTGAATCCAATTTAGGTTGAGTAGCCATTTGGAAAGTGGGAACTCGATTTTATCGGTCCAATCAATCCACCCTCGAGTGTTGGGAACAAATGGATTTTAACTACCACAGACTACTTTACAAAGTTGACTGAAGCAATCGCATTAAGAGATGTAAATGAAACATCAGTTTTAAACTTCTATCAGGATATAGTTTCCAATTTTGGTACACCTGATTCAATTATTTCTAATAATGCTTTGGCCTTTGTTGGTTTAAGAGTTTCAAATTGGTCAGTAAAGAATATTATTTATCTAAATACTTCATCCAATTATTACCCCTAGGGTAGTGGAAAAGTTGAATCAACAAATAAGAATCTGATTAAGATCATACATAAGATTATTGAAGATAATCAGAGGTCATGGCATGACAAACTCAAGTTAGCCCTATGGGCTGATAGAGTTACACCAAAATGATCAATAGTATTTTCACCATATATTTTGGTTTATGGAAAAGAAACCAAATTTCCTATCTCAATTGAATTGCTAACTTTGAGTTATATAAAAGAGATTGAGTTACTTGAGGAGCAGCCAATGCAAGTCAGGCTTGCTAAATTAACAGAGTTGGAAGAAACCAAAGAGGAAGCCTACATAAAGCTTCAGATTCATCATTCTCAAATAAAGAGGACATTCAATAAGAAGGAAACAACAAGGATCTTCAATGAAGGTGATTTAGTATTCAAGTGGGATGAGCTCAAGAGAAGACCTGGTAAACATTCAAAGTTTTACACCATGTGGGATGGTTCATACTTTATTACAGCAAAGAAGGAACATAATGCATTTCAGCTTTCAAAGCTGGATGGTGAAGTACTGCCAATCTCTATCAATGGGATTCACTTGAAACAATGTTATTAAGCATCAAGCTTTCAGTTGTACATAGTAGAATAGGTTTCAGTTTCAGTTATGTTTTCAATAAGTTCTTGCTGGCACATTTCATTTCAGTTTTGTTGTGTTTTCAATAAGTGCAGTTGTTGCACCTGGTTTTCCAAACTCTGTCTTCAACAATAGTTGTTTCTTTCAGTTTGTGTTTTGAAGCTAAGTTATAGTTTTCTGAGTTAAAAAAGAGAAAAAAATGGACTCCATGCCCAATGGATAAGTTATAAGCTGGTCTATGGTGTTTAGCAGGTGAACACTCTACAGAGGTTGCCAATTTGTTACCTATTTTTTACTACAAGCTCAAATAGATAGAGCTGAATTGCAAATTCAAATCAAAAGGTACACAAGTTGTTCAAAATTTTCTGCTAAGTACTCATTATTGTGCAATGTTTCGTTACAGTGTAAATTTCAGTAATATTATGCAAAAAACATCTCAAAAATGATATCATAAGTTTGCATAATTTTTGTTGTTTTATTCATAATGTACAAACCAGAATCCCACACAAGCTATGGGAGTAACTCAATTTGATTTTCATAATCAAATAAGGGCTGCATGAAGTAAAGTAGACTATACAACTGAGAATAAAGAAGGAATAGGGTACAAATTGATTCGTCATTGCCTAGAATGACGAATCATTGACAAGTTGAGGTCTTCAGTTGTGGCTCTAGCTCAAACTTAAAGCTCTAATGCACATGCAAGGTTGATAGAAGTGTGGTTAGAGCAATGTGAATCAAATCCTATTATATTCCTACACTACCAACATAAATATGGTATACATTTGATCAGGCATCCATAAGATGATTTCAGATTTCAAAGGCATAAAACTCAAGAGGAAAGCTTTCAGCTTCTTTTATTTTGCTAACACGTTTGTTCATTGTGCAGGAATAGGTTTATTATGTTCATGATCATCTTATCAGATATGTGGAGTAAAATGGTCCCCCACAAGGGTTGAGCACTACATATCATAAGGACACCTCTCATTCATATCATTACATGAGAGTCATCAAGTATTATAGTCATCAAACAAGACTATTGTAAAGCAATATTAAATAATAAAAGCAGTCTAATTCAGCATGGTGAAAACAGATTGAGCAAATTGTCTTTTGCTCATCATTCAAAGGAACAATTAAAGAAATATATTAAGAGAGCATTGATTGCATTTATCATCTCTTGTTTTAGCTCTTCCTTTCATTTATATTCACATTTTGATGAGGCATTGGGCCCCTTTATACTGAAGGGAAAGCAGAGCATTCAAGCAATTCAATTGTTTCTTACAACTCCAAAGCACATATATAGTCTATAGAAGACTGAAGAGGAACTGATTAAATTCAGCATCATAATGAGGGAAGCATTCCCATATTTTGCACTGTATTGCAAATCATCATCAAGATTCCTCATCAAAAGAATCAAGGAAAGTTAACAAAGAAACAGATTTGTATTCAGTAGAAAAGGAACATTTTATAGAGAACACTCATGGATAATACTGCTGCTATAGAATTGATAAAGTGAATAAGACTATTGTTACAACTTTCATGCTAGTGAGAAATGGTTACAAAAGTTTATGATAGTCATAAAGGACTGGAAAAGCATCCTTGACAGTAAGAAAAGCCAGTAGGAAGCTTGAACAAAGTGAGACAACAACAAAGTATGGCTTAATCAGCACTAACAATAAATGGAGGATCAAATATCAAGTCAGTCTTGTACATTTTTAGTCTTCATATCAGCTACAGAAGGTACAAATATGTCTCATACCAATAAAACAACACTGTATTTGATCATATAAAACAGAGATGCATATCTAGAGGCTTGCAGTGTGTAAAAAAGTGAATTCATAACATAATAGATTTGTATTTCTGGAAACAGTTAATAAAATTATAGTGCTATCATGAAGGCTGCTTATTCAGTTATATAAGCATGTGCCCTTACAAAAGTAGATCACAAAAGCTACAGTTCATAAAAGACCAAATCATAAAATCATTATCTAAGGGAGGAATATATTTCAGTTGTGCAGGGAATATGATTTCTACAGGCCAAGTCTATATTATGTTTCCAAATTCTTAAAAAAATGAAGCCAAACATTGAGCTTGTGTGAGAAAAAGGTTCTCAAACCCTTATTTTTTTTACACTCTTTTTGTGCTTTGTCAAACCCTCATGGTAGCTACAGAAATAAAGAAAAGTTTATTTTCTTTCCAATTACAAAATAAATACAGGGTTTGAGTTTTAGCATCAATTCACATGATAATTTCCACAAAAATATGAAATGCAATGAATCACAAATACATCACAAATACCCAGATGAAGACAAAGTCTCATGGCTAGAGTTTTATGAAGGCAAGTTATAGAGATGCAAAACCCTGATGAGCAGCATTGGAAGTGGGTTTTACTTTTACTTATACAACAAAAAGAGGTCATGACTAGCAACAAGGTGAGAGCCATCAATGTCTGCAAGTAAAAAATACATGGCGGCCTACATGAAACAAGGAACCCTCAGCAACAAAATGAATTGGAACAAATAGTGGAGAATAAAGATAGGGGGTCAAACTGTATCTATCTGTACACAGTATAAGGAGCAATAAAAAATTGAGCTATATGGTGATGAGGGGTTTCAAAAGCTATGTTATTCATTATAGATTTTTTTTCTATAAATTCAATTATGTACTATCAAAATAAATCAAGGGGTGAGTATGTGCTCTGACAAAGACAAAGCAAGGAACATTATGGCCAAAAAGAATGAAAATTAGAAAAGATGCTTATACCAGTCGTGGCCTTATGGCCATTTTTTCCTTACAAAGACACAATGCAAAGCCATAATGATAATAAGAACCAACTTACATTTGTCACAGAGAGAGGGTTGACCAAGATTAAGGAGAAAATCTAAAGGAATCATCGAATATCAAGCTCGAACCAAGCTCCAATGGCGCTAGAGTATGAACAGATATCAACAGAGGATAATACATCAGAATAATTACTATAGCCACACTCCAAACAAAAGAAAATGCTCAGTTTTGTGACAAGGAAGAGATTACCACACATTTTCTATGGTGATCACTCATAAAATATCCAAAAGATGTGCAAGTCGAACTTCAAACCCCAAGCAGTATGGCGGCTAGCTTCTTCATGAAGCTTCTGCAAAAGTCAAATGGAAATAATGATTTTAGGGTTCCTCATCTTTCCTTTTGCATGGGTTCGATGGGTTTTTCTTTTTTGACTATCTTTTGAGAAGAGTAATCATGTTGTTTATTGCTCCCATGGTCTTGTGACTTTAAGTCAAGTGCCTAGCAATGATATGGTTGGACCTATCAAATATGAGACTTTATGCTAAGTATTGTGGCTGATTATTAAAGCATTGACAAATATTGTCAAAGTATGTTAAGGATTGATATTAAATGTTTTACTGCATTGCATATGATAATGGAGGGGAGTCATAAGGGGAGATTTATTTTTTCCAAGAAATATACTTTATTATTTTTCCTCTTATTCTATTGTAAAGTTTTATTTGAAAGTTATTAAATGCAATTTTGTTAATTGCTTTTCAATAATTTTTCAAATCAACTATTGTAAAAGTGGGGAAAATATTAAAAAAAAATCGCTCATGCACATGTGGAATTGATAGTAAGCCTCATGTTTAGTTCCAACACTAGTTTTCATGATTAATAATCATGCACAATTATCATGGGTGAGTTGACAAGAACAAGGCAATTTTTGCATGTTTTGACCCACTTTTCATGGATTTCCAGTTGAGTTTGAGCTACTTTTCAGTTGCATACATTATGACTGCAAGTTTTAGACTAAGTTCGCTCATTTTTGCATGAGTTTGAGCTCTTCCTTTGGAGATATTTTATTTTGCTCAGGATTTGCCTTGGAGTTATCATTTTCTCATTGAAATTGACTTTCAGTTTCATTTACATGCACTTTGGAGTGCACTCTCATTGCATATATTGGAAAAAGTTTATCTTTTTCTTCTAGTTCTTGTTTTTCAGCCTTTGCACTCTACAAATTTAATTATCATGTAACTCAGATTTTATATTCAGATATGTGTAGGATCATCATGGAGAAAATAGGCCCTTAGGTGGGGAAAAAATTAGAAAAATTAGAGTTAGGCAACTTGACGTAAATTTTTGAATAAGTTATCTATATTATTTCAAAAATATGTAAGAATAGAATCTGTAGAAAATTGAATGTAGTTTTTAAACTATTAGGTTTATTTTTAAAAAAATCTATTTGGTGAAAATTTAAAATTTCAATGTAGTACTACTTAAATTTCAGGGAAAAAAAGTAGGTGTGTCACCACCTAACCACAAAAAGACAATATTTTTATAATATTTTAGATATAAGTAGAGGACTCATGTTAGGATGTGATGCATTATTTTTATAAATTTTTTTCCAAGTAAATAATTAATTATGAATTTTTCATTACAACTTTTAAAAAATATAAAAACTCGTGTCTTCGACCACCTTAACTTGGTCAAAACTTCATGAAATTCAATTTTATTTTTAATACTATAGTATGCAAAGCATAGAATGTGATTCATGTTTTGGATTCAAGAAATGTGATACCATTTGAAACTATAGATGTTTTCAATCATCCTATCAATCCGAACTTTAGTCATAATTCAAATAGAAAATTACTAATAATTATTTATTAAATTCAAAGTAAAACATAATTTATATTGGTGGAAAGCTGAGAATATCCTTTAAAAACCCTTTTTGTTTCATCAATTTTGGGTAAAAAAAAGTCATCAACCACATACCCATCATATTGCCACTTTTTGGCCCATCATGATCTTGCACATACCCATTCAGATTAATATAGCAGCATGTTTACAGGTTCAAATTGTGTTATTTAGCAAAAGATTCCTTTATTTTTTAGCATTTTCAAAGTTTTTCCTTCAAGATGTTAGGTATCATTATTGTGTAGGATTTGATCAAAGGATTATTGTGTTTTTAGTTTTAAAACCTTTAATTTTTATGTCTCCTTCATAAGTATCTGTATGTAGTTTAGTCTAAATTCACTGGTTATACACTGTGCATGTATTGATTAATCAGTTTAGTCATGAAAACCGTGTTTTCCCCCAAGATTGTGTTAAGTCAAAGCCTCTATTTAACACATTCAAGTGATTAGATTATCAAATCAGGTTGTGCAGATTGAAGTACTGAGAAGTTTATTGTGAATCATAATTGCAAATCTTTGTCAATTAGGAGCATCACCACTAGTTTATAGTTTTACATGCATTCATCATACATTTCTATCCATTTTCCAGCAAGTTACTATTTATTAATTTAAGAATCATATAGGAAGTCGGCCTAGAATCTGGAGGTTCAATCTCATTATAGGTCACCCACAACCTGAGTTCGATCCAATGTTTCAATAGATTGCTGAGTTTAATCATTCAAGCATTCGGGTGCAATCTGTTTGACAATAGTTATCTTGGGATTCATTTTTTGCATCTTTTGTTGAATGGGCTTAGCATTTTCAATAAGGACAATTTTATGTGTTGCTATCTTTGGATCTATTCCTAGCTATTCTGAGTATTTCCAAGCAAAATTTTTGGGAAATTCATGGAGAACAATTGTAGTGTCTTCTTGTTCTTCATCATGAAGACACTTCCCTATCTTAATGACTTTGTCTTTATCTTCTATTTCCATTGGTATATCAATTTTATAACATAAGGGAAGTGCATTAGACATTGGAAATTCAGGGTCATATTGGTCCATTCCTATGTCTTTCTCATTACTTTTGCCTAGCACCTCTTCTTTTTTGGTACTGATCATAGCACATGTAACCTTTTTCTTTGGAGGAGTAAAAGATGACTTATTATAGACTCCTAACATTTTTTTCAAGGCTTCACCACTTGCAAAGTACTCCCATGATGGTGGGAAAGTCATGTCAAGCAATTTAGGATGTTTCATAGTAAGATCGATTTGGCTTGCACATGATAGTGTTGATGTTTAATGGTGATCTCTTGTTTGCTTTCGTTGTCTTAGAAAAAAAATACCCTAAGCTAGTCTTTGTATCTTGTGTGTTAGGTTCTATAGGAACTCAAATGCCTTGTTCTTTCTTTCCACATCCTTTACCACTGTATCCTAATTTTTTTACAAGTTCATAACCTCTCCCATAAATTTTTCCATTTCTTTTAGGTTTGGTGGTTGTTGGTAATATATCTCATAAAAATTACTTGTGTAACTTGTATTTTCTTCCAAATATGAGATGGATACTTGTGAAGGTTCTTCTAAATTCTAAGTTGACATAACCATTGGTTGCTCTTTTTTTTCATCCTCCTTTCTTCTAATTATATACTCTCCCATCAATGAAGGTGTGAATTCCAAGGAACCTCAATCATCAGCTAATAATTTGGACATTGTTTCATCTTCTTGTTTATCAACTTCTATAGGTTCTATGTTGGATGTTGGAATTAATGTACTCAAAAGACTTGTTCCCTTTTCGAGTTGTAAGAAACTTTCAAGCTCGAGGTCTCTTTCAACTTGGTAGGCCTTGTTATAGACGTATTTCATGATACAATGGATGGTGGAAGGCACCACATGCATCTCATGAATCCAAGGTCTTCCCATAAGAAGATTGTATGAAAGGTCATGAGGCATGACATGAATAGGAGTTTGTAGGGTAGCATTTCTAGCTGTAATAAGTAAGGTAATCACACTGAGTAGTTGCTTGTTGACATTATCAAATCCTCTTATTGATAAGGAGTCAAACTTGATTTTGGATTTTTCTACCCGCAATCTATCTAAGAGTTTCACACAAAACACATTAATGGCTAAGTCATTATCAACAAGGGTCCTTTTGATGCTTATTCTATTAAATTGGGCTATTATTATAAAGGCGTCATTTTTCTTTCTCAATTCCAAGGGAGGGAGCTCATGTTGGTAAAAGGTAATGTCTACATTATTTGTATTCATTCCTTGTATTAGAGTTGCCACATCATTTCCATTCATTCTATGAGGAACCACTACTTGTTGTAAGGCTGTTTGAAGCATAGTGTGATAGTTAAGTGGATTCTGAATTAGGTCACAAAGGGATATTTTTGCAAGAATATTATTAAGTTGTTCAACAAGATTGTACTCCTTCAAACTATTCAAAGGCAAGTCAGGAATGCTAGGGAAAATTGGATTTGGGGTGGTTTGTTGTGGTTGTAGATTGTTTCTAGTGTTATCTTGACCTGGTTGCTTCAAAAATTATTCTTAGGTGGATAAATGATGAACTCGGGTTTGTTTGTAGGTTGAGGCTTGTGCAAAGGTGGGTAAAAGATAAGTTGAGGTTGAACCACATTGACTTTTTTTTTTTGGTTTCTCACTGCAAGCCTTAGTGGATGGGCTTTGTGAGATGAAGCCTTCAAGGGCTTCATCTAACATATCAAATTCATCACTACTAAAAGGCTTAAGCGGTATGTTAACTTTGGTCAGTTTGTGTTTTTCATGACAAGACTTAGTGGATGATCTTAGTGAGAGGAAGTCTTGAAGGGCTTCATCTAACATTTCTAAGTCATTACTAATAAAAGGCTTGGATGATATACTTTTTCTAAATTGAATCATTTTTTTAATTGTTTCTTTTGATGTGTTTATTTTTTTATTTTTATTTGTTGATGATTTTTTTCTAAATGAACTAGGAACTAATGCTAAAAATGACATTTGCAAAAATCTAATGCTATCCATAATTTCTATGAATGTAAATAATGCTACTTATAATGACTTAAATGTAACATGAAGCAACTAAACTGAAACAAAAAAGTAACAAGAGCAAACAAAAACTTAAAAACCAAAAATTTAATTCTAAAAACAGCAATGCCAAATTTGTACTGGGACTGATTTTCCCAAGGTGGTAAATGAGTCCCAGGAGAGATTTTTTTGAGATTTTTTTGATTTTTTTGGTTCATTTTTATGTTATGTATGTTGTATGATTTAGACCTAAGATGCAAATACAAAATTTTAATAATTTTCACTATATTTAAATGCAATAATGCAAGCTATATGAGCCTTTCACTAATGCAAAATTTGAAACCCTAGAATGCAAATAAACTAATGTAAAATGAAATGCAATGTAATGTTCATGCAAGGTAAATCTAGGATGTAAAAGCACTCCAAATCATAATAATGATGCTCAAAATTCGGGTTCACCAAAATGTGGACACCGAAAATGGATGCTTCACCTCCTTGTCCACATAAAATGGGAAGGAAGAGGGATCCAATTTCATAATGTTCACATTCAACAATACCTTAGAGATCTCAACCCAATGAAGGATGTGAGATATTTGACTATAAGATATCCTTGGAGATAAATGGAGACAAGAAATGGGTTGACCACCAAGTGTAAACTTGGAAAATACAAAATGTTTGAAAGCATATTGTGAAATGCAAAAAGACCTAGAAAGATAAATTGAATGCAAAATAAAATAAAATAGGAAAATATGGATAGAGATTGTGCACCTAGAAACTTGTAGAGGTCGGAGTGAAGACTAGGAAATCTCTCTGAAATTTTGGAAAATTTGACTTTTTAGCCTACTAGTACTCATTTGCCAATCTGGGATAATTAGTCCCAAATTAGGGTTTCTGCCTAGAAAGTTGTTTCGGGGAAAAGGGTATTGGAATCTACAAACAGGTCTGATAGAAACCTTCAATGGGACCCATTCGCCATTAATGGTGAATCAATCATGTTCTACTTTTTCAGAAATTGCAAACTCTAATCTGCACTCCAACACCTGTACTTTCCTTCCAAACTGGATTTTAGATTTGAACCTATAAAAATACCAACAAAACATAATAGAACTTCATTTTCTAATGGGGTTTTCCTATTTCAAACCCTTAGCTTTGTAATTAAACCTTGAAGAGAATAATGAAATGTTCTTACAAACTCTAGCCTTAAGTGTGTCTAAGACTAAGAAATCTGAAACATGATGCAATCCTATTCTAATGTGCAAGAACAAGATGCATAAAAGAACTTGAATGATGTAGGATTCACCTTAGGATATCTCTAATCACCTCAAATGAACATAATAGATGTGTGAACCTATTGGAAATGAACAACACTGAGAGGGGGGTGAATCAGTGTACTACAAAAATTAACTTTATTATCCTAATCTTTAATCCACTTAGAACATTTAATCAAAAGTAGTATGCAGAAACAAAAAGTAAGAAACCACACAACCATAACACAAGGATTTTTATGTGGAAACCTTGTTAGGGGAAAAACCACGGTGGATGGCCATTCCACAATAAGTTTTGAGTATACCCAAAAGAAGTGTTACAAAATGGGAATTCACTTGCATTCAGGCTCAATGCCTAGAGCTCACTGCTCAAAAGGATAGACTCATTTCCCTTACAATAATTTGGATTAGGTCCAAAAGAAAATGAATTGATTGAATAGCATCTACCAATGTTGGATTACAGTTCTCGTTAAGCCCTGATGAGGAACTTTTGTCCTTCTAACTAATATTGAACTTATGCTCTGCTCTGCTCAAGTTTGCACACAAAATCCTTATGCACAAGTGAAAATATACATGATATCAATTAAATACTCCTTGGATGTTCACAACATACACCAACATTCCTTACATCTTTTAAAATGATGTAATCAATCTTCTAGATATATCCGCTACTAGGGATTTCATCACTACAAGTCGGCTTAATAAAACTTTAGAATATTTGCAACTTGTCAGCCTAAATCATAAATAAATTTGGTGCGTATCCAAACAAGTCAGCTAGTCCATAGCTAGGACCAATAATTAAACATTTGAACACAAAAACATCTTCAATAATTCCACTTTACACATCCATAGTGTGCCACAACACCTTAGTCAGCTACAATAAACAAATAGACCAAAAGTGTCCTACTTGACCTCCAAAATCATACTAAAACTAATGAAACACCACAAAACTCAGTAATAAGATAATCCACATGCACACAAAGCAATTCCAGAGATCCACAACACAAAAAGATGATCTGGTGAGGTTGTTTGACCAGATACCCTGTTCCTTAAGTATTCTGCCAATAATACATACTTTATCACTTTGTCTACCGGTATGACTAGATACTGAACTGTGGATCATGGAGATGACTTCAGTTGCCATCAATGACAACACTAGAAGCCATATACCAACAATCTCCACCTTTGGCATTGATGGCAACACTTAGTGAAAAATGACTAAGTGTTAAGACTGATAAGCATACTTCCAAAATGCAAAATATTGCTTCCCCTAAGAATACCAAAGCATTTTTCACTACACTCTCTCCCCCTTTGACATCAATGACAAAAATTGGGGAACCTAAAAATTGCAAAATTGTACAAACATATTCAGATACTTACAAAAACTTGAAGACGTCTACATAGGCATTCTTCAATCCACTTAAGTTTGAGTCCCATACACTTTTTAGACTCTCTAGAATAGTAATATTACCACAAAGAAGGTATGCCAGGGTTTTAGTAGCTTCGATATTTACAGGATCAAGAGCAGTCACAACTCCTTCAGCTTCTTTCAAAGCATTCACCATTATCTCAATCTTTCGACTTATTAGCCCCCTTAGTTCATTTACTATTCCAATAATCCTTTCATTTTCAATCTTCAGATTCTTTATTTTATTGAGCAAAGATGTTTCCTAACTTTCCTGATGACAAATACTACTGGTTAATGGATCAAAAGTGTTGGAAATAGTAACCAATTGTTGCTCAATATCTTTCACCTGCTTCTCATTTGCTTCAGTAAATTTTGATAGAACTAAGCAAGACCTAAATACTTTACCTCCTTTAGATACAATACCTTGGATATTCTTTATTTAGGATCCTAACCTACTTTTGTCTTTGGCAATCAATTCCCTTAGGCTATCAATACTCTTCTCATTGAACTCCTTCACTTTAACTAGAGCCAATTTCTCAAAAGATTCGAAATGAGAATGTACAAAGCTTATTAACTTGTTCAACTCACCAGAGGAAGAACCTGATGGGTCCACAACACAAGTAGGAATTAGTTTTTGTAGGACTCTAGATGCAAGCCTTAACAGTTCACAGTCCTCAATGTGAGACTTCAATATCTTTTCACTAGCTTTGGCTTGGGTAATTTTGGCAACCTTCATCATCTAAATTGGAGACAAAGTGGAAAGGTTGATTGAATTTTCATTCAACTCAAGATCTAGCTCATCCTATTGCTCCAATAATGTTTCCTTTACTTCCTATTCCCCGATTTCTTACTCCTTTATTTTTCAGCTTGGGATACTACTTCAAGATTGGCTTTAGCCATTTCAATTCCTTTAGTATGAGCCTCTTTTTCATCAGAAATTACCTCAGTTTGGACCTTAGTCACAACAGGTGATTCTGAGTTTCTTGCATCAAGAGAGGTTAGAATATCCTCAAACTCTAGAGGATTAGACACATTCACATTCCCTTCCTCTGATTCACTTACCTTCACATTTTCTTCCTCATCTCCTTGAGTATGCTCAGTATTGATTTCCTCAATATTTACCTTTTCATTTGAAAAAAATTCTTCAAAAATTACCTTAGTTTCACTAATAACTACGTCAGCATCACCAATCATTAGCTTATTGAACCTTGACTTGCTTTTGAATTCCTTTTTGACCTGTAGAAGAAGTAAATCCATTTCTTCTATTGACATTTATGGGCACAAATCAACAAGAACTATTTTCCTAATATTTTCTTTCTTTGTCCTAGCACACTCTCTTCTAGATTCCAAAGCATTATATAGGCTTGTGGGAAATCCAGACATGATCTCAACAAGAGTTTTATTGAAAACATTCAAATGCTTGATAGTAGCTTCCTCAAGAATCTTCTTACCAGATTCATCAAAAGTCTCATACAGGTTGCAAAGTGGTATGAGATTACCATCATTTACTACTGCATCTTCAACTTCCTCAATTGACATGTTGGGCTTGTCAACTTTAGCCTTCTTCTTTGCTTCTTCACTTTTTCTAGAAGGTTTTCTTTTGTCCAATTTGATAGCATGAGTTCCAAAAGCTTTTAACTCTCTTACTACTTCTTTAGAGTCAGTATCTTCTTCTTCATTTGTAGATACAACTTTATACTTTCTCGAGCTTTTATTCTTCTTCCTACTTCTAGAGGCTTCAGCTTTATATGACTGTGCTGCAAGGGAACTCCTAGTAGATCTGGTGTTAACAAAAGATGTTCCCGGACCAGTAGATTCGGTCTTTTTCTCCTTCTTAGCAACTTTGGCTTCAGCTTCATATTTTTTCCTTCTTATTTCTTTTAGTCTTTCCATAGGAAGACTCATACTCTCTGCAATAAATTCTATTTATTTTATTATCTTCTTGGCTGACTTAGGGTTTATCAATTCTGAATTAACTTGAAGGCTTTTCTCTGCATAAGAACCAAACCTTTCTTCATTCGGATCTAGAGGCAAATTTAGAAAAAAAATTAGCATACATCCTCAGAATGTTTCCATCTACTTCATACCCCATCAGTATTATCCACACTGTTCTAGGATCAATAGCTTTCATGTGACACTGGTCAATGTCAATCATGAAGCATATAGAGTCTTTGTACTGTTCAACTATTGCAGTAGGGATTCTCTCTATGGCATGCATTAAGCTTTGGAAATTTTTGAAATGAACCCATAGGATTGTGTTACAGGTCTACTGATCACCAAGTACACATAACATATCCCAGATCTGTACAACTACCAGAATGTCATTATGCCATTACACTTTGCCAATTCCTAGTAATTCACCAGTGAAGTAGAAATTCAGATAGATCAACAAGTTTCCAAACTTGAATACATTCATCTTGTCCTTCTTGATATTTTTCAGATTCTCCATAAGTAGACCTCTAAGTACCTCACATAGATCAAAATTTGCATTTTGTTTAATCATTTCATATGCTATATAGATGGTTGTGTCAGATATAGAGTTCTCCTGGCTCGAATGGTAAATCTTGTAACCTATAACCATAGATGAAAATTTCACATCAACCTCAACAATATGATCTATAGTCATTGCCCTTTTGTCCCAATGAGAGCCAGTTGCTTTAGTAACCTCATCATTCTTCACCGACTTCAAGACTAGAAGTCTACTAGTGGAATTTAATCCTCTGACTACACAAATAGCTTCTTTCAAGATTTCAAAGGCATATCTAGCCACATAAATTCATCATGAACACAACTCAGAATATAGCGAACCCATTCATCTTCTTCGAATATGGGAAATTTCAAGAATTGTGCAAATTTCTTGTCAACTAGGGTTTGGAATTATGGTTTTACAGTAAAATATTCTTGAACTATGGAATGAGAATACAATTCCAATAATTGAGAACTACCCAAATCTTCAATATTCACGTGCACATATGCCCTAATATCTTCAATGTGTAGAACATTGTATGACACCGATGAAAATGCACCTAGCGGCTCTGTATCTACAAACTTATATGGATGTCATTTGAATTTTGGATGCAACATATACTTAGCTTTGACCAATAGAGAAGTAGACATAATTGAGAACACACAAATTTATAGATTTTGCAATAAATACCTTTCATAGATGAAACAAAATTTGATCGCAAATTCTCCTCTATGCTTATCTCAATTTGGCAATAATCACCTCAGAGCTCTCCAAACTTCTTTTCCTCTGAATGTAAAATGGAAAATGAGGGTGGAAGCCATTCTTTTATTGATCACAAACTTAACCCTTTACTTTTTCAATAATTTTGTTTCCCTAACTCAACCAGTTTATTGTCTTTTATGTTTTGAGATAGATAATTCCTATGAGGATCTCCAACAAGTTTCACTAAAGTCGTAGACTCATTTCACAATGACTGAGAAGCATCAGGTTTCCAACTAGACTCATCCAAATTCCAATATCATTCTCTAGTATGGGTTTTATGAGTTTCCATGATAGCTCCCCCTATGGCAGAGACCTGAAATCAATTTCTTGAAGTATTACCAAAAGTGGCTTCTGGTGTGGTTCCATTTCCTTCTACAGAGGGATCCTTCTTCACCCATTTCTTCTACATTTTCTTCTTTATCTCATAAATTATGACTTTACCTTTTCCTTTAACATTCATTACATATTTTGTTTTACTAGACCTCTTCTCTTCCAACAGGATCTAGAAGTGTGACCAAATTTGTTGCAGCTATAGCACACAACACTTCTCTGTCTAGGCCAATTGTTCCATTGACTTTGTCTCAATCTGCACTGGTTAGAAATATGTCTGAATCTATTGCATGCATAGCATCTAACATCTCTAATTAAATTGTTCAACACAATTCTGCATTTAGTTGACTTATGACCATACTTATGACAATTAAAACATTGACCTGAGAAAGATGGTCCACTTGCATTTACTCGACTTCTACACTAAGAAACCATATGGCCAAATTTGTTGTAGGTATACAATATCCATTAAATATTTGAGCATTAGGTTGCCTTGTCGGATTTATTCTGGGTCCATTCATCTAATTCCCTTGTCTGAATTTTCTTTGTCCAGAATTCCTTTGTCCAAAATTTCTTTGTCCAAATCCAGAGCTTTCACCTTCTTCATATCCAAGACCTCACCGATCACCATTTGTCCTTTGTCCCTTGATTAGTTCATCAAGTTGGGTTGTGCTTGCTTTGAATTTCTCTTTATACTCATTTACAGTAGCAAGTTCATTTTTGAGATCATCAAGCTACTTTCCAAGCTCTTCTTCACTGTTCTTGGATTTCTTCAATTCATTATCTAGTTAGTTGCATTGTTATGACTTATCTTTCAAAGATTGTGCAAGCTTATCTTCATTCTTCTTCATGTCCTCAATCTCCTTGGTCGTTCTCATCATGATAGATTCCATCTCATGCTTCAAGGAAATATTCTCTTGGGAAAGCTTTTAACATTCTTTTGTTTTCTCTTTCAAACCCTGACTAATTTGATCATCTTCCATGGTTTTTCTCTTATGTTTCAATTGATCACATAATCCTTTCTTTCCTTCCTTGACTCATTGACCTTTTCTTTCAAGGACTAAATGAAATTTTCTGCATTCACAAGATTATCTTGTAATTCCTGAATCTCATATTTTGATTGGTCAAGATCATCCAAAGCCACCATGAGTTGTTGTTGAAGACTGCTTGTATCCATTAAGAAAACTTTCCAAGATCTCCTCAAGTTGTCAATAGTCTTTCGAGGAACAAGCTTTGATACCAATTGTTGGAAACAAGCAACACTACGAGGGGGGGTGAATCAGTGTACTGCAAAAATTAACTTTATTATCCTAATCTTTAATCCACTTAGAACATTTAATCAAAAGTAGTGTGTAGAAACAGAAAGAAAGAAACCTCACAACCATAACACAAGTATTTTTACGTGGAAACCCTGATAGGGGAAAAACCACGGTGGATGGCCAATCCACAATAAGTTTTGAGTATACCTAAAAGAAGTGTTACAACATGGGAATGCACTTGTATTCTGGCTCACTGCGTAGAGCTCACTGCTCAAAAGGATAGGCTCACTGCCCTTACAATAATTTGGATTAGATCCAAAAGAAAATGAACTAATTGAATAGCATCTACCAATGCTAGATTACAGTTCTGGTTAAGCCTTGATGACGAACTTTGTCCTTCTGACTGATATTGAACTTCTGCTTTGCTCTGCTCAAGTTCGCACGCAAAATCCTTATGTGCAAGTGAAACTGCACATGATATCAAATACTCCTTTTATTTTTGCAACATACACCAACACACCTTACTACATCTTTTAAAATGATGTAATCGGTCTTCTAGATATATTTGCTATTAGGGATTTCATCGCTACAAGTTAGCTCAATAAAACTTTAGGATATTTGCAACTTGTCGGCCCAAATCATAAATAAATTTGATGTGTATCCAAACAAGTTAGCTATTCCATAGCTAGGATTAGTAATTAAACATCTGTACACAAAAACATCTTCAATAATTCCACTTTACACATCCAAAGCGTGCCACAACACCTTAGTCAGCTATAATAAACAAATAGACAAAAAGTGTCCTACTGGACCTCCAAACTCATACTGAAACTAATGCAACACCACAAAACTCAGTAATAAGATAATCCACATGCACACAAAGCAATTCTAGAGATCCACAACACAAAAAGATGATCCGGTGAGGCTGTCTGACTGGATACCCTGTTCCTTAAGTATTATGTCGGTATGACTAGATACTGAATTGTGGATCATGAGGATGACTTCAATTGCCATGAATGACAACACTAAAAGCCATATGCCAACAAAACCTTCCTTAGGATGAAGGTAGAGTGACAATGGAAGATGGAATCACTTAGAAAACAAGTCCTTAGATTTGGCTTGATGGCTAGTTGCATCTCCCTAATCTAGAATTCCTCATGATTCACCATAGGCATCCATGATCAACCCTTGACAATACTAGATCTTAAATGAGAGTGAGCCTTGAAGACCTCAATAACACTTGAATCCTACTCCAAAGCTTCAACTTTGCTGCAAATAGACTTGTGAATGGTCTTGTGAAAGAATCTCAACTTTAACTCTTGAATTTGCTTGCTCAAAGGGCTTAGAATTATGCTTGAATTGCTTAGATTGTGTGAAAATGATTTAGAAACTTGGATTTATAGGCATTGACACCTAATTGACCTTTATTTAGACCTCAAAGTCTGACATCCATTGGAAATTTGAATTAAATTGGTGAATTTCCCGCTCAAACTTGAAAAATGCCCCAACAGGGACTCATTCTCCCAAGCTGGTGAATGATTCCCACCTAAGGTTTTAGAGGTGGGTTTTCAGGATTTGAGTGTTTTAAATACTTTTTGTTGGGATTTTATATAATTTTTGAGTGGAATAAGCCTCAAGGTCTAAAATAATGGATCTTAGTTGTTGGAAATGTTATCATTGATGTCAAAGGAATATAAGAGAATATTAGAAGTGTGTCATTGATGTCAAGAAAGGGATGCATCGTCTAAGTTTGATATCATTGATATATGGATGATTAAAATGAAGATCACGATGTAGGAAATCATGTGTTACTTGGTTGTCACCTATATATCAATAGGAGAAGTCTATGTGGAGATTCGATTCAGAAATATAATTGGAGATTTTCATGTGCAAACAAAGTCACCGCTGTATTGGATCAATATAATATACTAGTTTTAAAGAATTATGAGTATTCAGTTCCATGAGTTTTTCAAAAATATAATTGGAGATTTTCATGTGCAAACAAAGTCACCTCCTTATTGGATCGATATAATACAATCCATAGAGGTTTCATGGTGATGATGATTGGTTATTTGGAAATCATGGTTGCTCCTTAAAAGATGTTATTTACTATCTTTCCTCTATCGGTAATACATGAAATCACAGGAGCTGCTATAGCCAGAATACCTATAGTATCGACACAATTCATGTGGATTGCATCTAAATTGAAAAATAAAATATTGGATACTATTAAAAAGAAAGAGTAACGTGACCACCATATTATTACTGTCGATCGGTATTAAGGAGACATTATAATATTTGAAGCTACCATTTGGTTTGGTATTAGATGCTTCCAATGTGGCCACAAGAAATAAATTATATGCATTCAAATAATATAAAACTCATGTTCGGAAGACTTCTACATCTTTCTGTAGAGACATCATAGATGAAAAATATTAGCAAATAATCACCCTTATATTGCCAACCGACGGAGATATTATATCTAATAGAACAATTCAGCCGGACCCCATTAATTCTAAAAGTACATTAACATCCAAGAAACTAATTTTTCTGAAAGGCTATAAACTAATGTAAAACATTTTGTCCGAAACTTAATTATTTTAATGGTCAGAAAGGAATCTGAACATTTTGTCTGAAACTGAATTATTTTAATGGTCAGAAAGGAATCTAATCATTTTGTCTACTCTAATGGATACAAATACGTGTACATCCTTACCTTCCACGTCAAGGTTGTCTCCAAGGTGCTATTTTAAGCTCCTTGAGCATTTTAAAGATATATCTATCCCATTCTAAATGTGAGGGCCTGGAATCTCTGACTAATTACCTATTTGACCGTTGGGAATGAGATTTAATATGTGTGATGGTGAAATTTGCATATTCGCTCATGTTAATTCCCATTTTGTTTTTGGGACCATTTTGAATGAATGATTTAACAAAATTACAAATTGACAAGTGACATGTTTTTGTGTTATGTGTGATTTATAATTTTAGTTTTTTGTATTTGGTCTTATGTTATTTCTATTAAGTATATTTTATGTATTTATGTATTCGTTATTTATAGATTTATTGTATTTATATTTACATATTTGATCTCTACTTTGTTTTTATTTTTATTGTTTATCTTGAGTCAATTCCAAGTATCTAAAAATTGATTCTAAATTTTAAATTTGATCTTCTTGACTTGGTTCGCTAGTTATTGGAATCATAGAAGATTACATAAAGATTTTCAAATAGCAATAATTGTTACTAAAATCCAAATGATAAAAATTCAAGGATGTTTACCACAAACCTATTACCTCTAGGAACCAAAAGAAACCATAAAACCAATAAAACATAACATACTAAGAAAAATAAACTAGACATATCAAACCAAATCATTATGAAGAAGCTAAGATAATTGTAAAGATTGACTAGAGGACAAAGATGCCCAATTTGTAATCTTCCAAGTATGGTTAACATTAGAGGCCCATTTGACCAAATAGTTACAACATTCCATTCTCTAGGGATATGAACAAAGATAGACTCAAAATTTCACAAAAGGAAAATAATCTATTCAACATAAGAAGCCAACCTCCCAGAAGACTCTTAAAACCTTCATTATTTAGAAGGGTGGCCAAAATCATAGAATCAATCTCACAAATCTTCTTTCATCCCATCTCACGAGCTTTCTTAAGAGCCATAAGGATTTCTCAAACCTCCATTTAATTATTAGTGCCAATGTTTGTAGTAGTGGAAAAATATAAGTAAACCAAATCAACACTATCACATCCAACTCCACCTCCTTACAACACTTAGATTTTATTGAGAAGAATCGGAGTTAATATTGAAAAAATAAAAAATAAAGGAAACAATTATGAGTTTTATTCACCTTATTAGAATTTTTAAGCCTAAAGATAGAATGAATAAATCCAATTAAATGACCAAAGTCAAGTTGCCTCAAATTTTGAATATCATAGGCTAATAAGAAGTAATTTGATGAGAAATAAACAAGCTCTAATACTGATTGTTGAAAAATTCAGTCTTTATCCAAAAATGACTATAATGGATGAGGTACAAGGCTTGGACTACAACAACATGAAAATCTAAAACTTATATGCAAATCTGAAAATTAATTTTCCTTACTATCATGGAATTACCATGATTAGATTCATATTCTCTATGATGCCAAAAATCAGCCAACATAACATGTTTATTAACACTACCTTATAATGTCAACTTATAACATCAATAGATGAAGAATAAAATCAAAATAAGATAGCGGCAATGAGGAAAAAATCAACAACACAAAAGCTTCACATAACACAAGATTTACTTGGAGAAACCCTTGCTGGAAAAAATCCACCAAGAAGAGAGGTCAAGTATGCATTATCATCAAATAAATTAGATTGTGATACAACCACTTCCATTCTTCTCTTTTCCTCCACCATGGCAGCACTTGTGTACTTATGAACAACCTCCCTATGCCTCAACCTATCCTTGTTCCTATAGAGTAACACTACATTCAACTATTCTTCATACTTTCTAAATCTAAATAGTTGATTTTATAGATGTGTGAAGAGGGACCTAAAACCTAAAACAAAGCTTCCAAAGATGAATCTTCAATTGAAATGACCCAACCCCTGGAAATCCTCCATGGAATATGTAAGAACACCTATCTTTGGATCCAATAATTTTCCTCCAACTTGGGCACCCAAACATAGAAGATAAGTTACATTACATTAAATGCAACAAATGATAGAAACTAAAGTGGCACCTATTGCCTCTTTCCAAGAACCCACCTGGACAATAGCAACTGTCACTCATTTATCCTTTTTTCTTATCTTTTATTATCCCATTCTAGGCATCCACATGTAGGGAAAACAATATTAAATATTTATGTCCACAAGTCAAATTTATCACTGCTAGTGGGCCCATCACCCCTTATGAGCATATTACAAAAAATGGTGAGAATTCTTATTAAAATATTTTTCCAATACACCCTAAGTGCCTAGAGACACTTTCCAAGGATGTTGGAACCATGATGTAGAATTTACTTGCAAATTGAAAGAATGGAGACCATGAGGGCAGTGTTAGCAATTGCACCCCAGCACAAGTGGAATGTATATCAAGTGGACATGAACTCATCTTTCTTGAAGTGAGCATTGAAAGGAGAATTTTATGTGGAGAAATCACTTGTATTTGAGATTCTAAGGAAAGAAGACATAGTGTATGTGTGTATGAAAATTAAGTGCATAAATGAATTAAAACCAGTTCAAACACACCAATAGAACATTATAACAAAAACAGAAATATAAAAGGAATAGAGATGTGCAAACTCAGTATCCTGTTCCCGTTGTCGTCCTATCGTCCTCTATCTTTAGTGTTTTTGTAGATTCCAGCCTTGTGTTCTCAGATTAGTGGCTAGGCTCAACAAACTGTCTTCCTAAAGAACGAGATTTTTGCTATGATATGAATGCATGATTAAGCTATGATGTTGATTTTAGCTAAAAAACTTGAAATAAACATGATGCTATGAATACTAAATGAATTAAATGCATAAACTCTACTTAATTGCCTATTATCAATGTTTGGATTCACATAGGTATTTATAGGGCTTTCTAAATGATTCTGATTGGCTGTCTCGATTGACGGTTGTGATAATTCCTGG
Organism: Sequoia sempervirens; assembly: GCA_007258455.2. NCBI lineage: Eukaryota > Viridiplantae > Streptophyta > Pinopsida > Cupressales > Cupressaceae > Sequoia > Sequoia sempervirens. The sequence continues at coordinate 191,810,983 of VDFB02086081.1, read as the reverse complement.
CAGATCAAACGGTTGAAGAAAGATGAAACTGAAGGATAAGATAGAAGAACCCTAGAAACAGATTTTTCTATTTTATTATGAAAGAGGAAAAAGAATGGAAGATAAGAATAAAAGAAAGATTAAAAGCTAATAAATAATTAATTAAAAAAATCAATTATTTATTTGTGGAGGACATTCATCTTTTCTTAATTAAATAAAATATTTAATTAAGCTTTTAAAAGCAGAAGAAAACTTGTGGTGAGAAAAGAGCTTTAATCAGTTTTATTGAAAAAAAGCAGAATATCTCATAATTAAATAAAATATTTAATTATGATATGAGAAGATTGCACAATTAGGTTAAAATACCTAATTTTGGATTTAGAAAGAAATCATAAGATATTTTTAATTAAATAAGATCTATTTAATTAAATCACTTTTATGAAATTAATTAAATGAAACATTTAATTAATTAGAAGAAGAATTAAAATAGAAGAAAGGGGAAATATTTAAACTTAATTAAATCAAAAGATTTAATTTAAATTCAAACAGTGATAATTAATTTAAATAAATAGAATGTATTTATTTAATTAATTAAGTGGACATATGAAAATAATTAAATAAAATAAATTTATTTAATTATGGAAGAAGAATAAGATGAATGAACAATATAATTAAATTAATTAAATTTAATCATATGTAGAGGACTTTTAGAAAATTAATTAAATAATAAATATTTAATTAATTGCCAGGATTATAGAATGACCATTTTTATGCGTATACATTTTGCCCCTCTTTGAAGTGATGTGTGAAACGCATTACTTCAAAGAAAAATAAAAATTTGCCCCTGATATGTTTCTGATTTTTGATATTGATGATGCCCCCTCGGGAGATAAATCACGGAAAAAGAAATTGATGAGGAACAGTGATTTAGCTCCTGATAGATAAGGTGGTTGATGCCCCAGTGAAAAAGAGGATGAAAAAAAATGGGAAATGCCCCTACTGCCCATCCTGAAAAGACCCTTATAAGGTAAAAGGGGTAAAATGAGGTGTCATTTTCACCCTGCTGCTACAGTGAATTTTGAGCTCTGAGAGTGACTTGGCGAAATGGTGATCCCCGTGCACAGACATAGGTTCGAGCGAGCGCGACGGTATCAGAGACCAGCAGCGTATGGGCCACCGGTGAGTGATTCGAAACCTCTAAGTTGTCAAATTTTGCATTTTTGATCGATTTTGGATTGATTTAAAGTCGGACTGCAAGTTTTTTGGAACGTTTTAGCGCATATAGGTATAGTTTTAGCGCATTCGACAAATAGTTTAGCGCATCTAGGGTTTTTCGTAGCGCATTTAGGCACAGGTCACGAACTGATCTTTTAGCGCATCCGACAGATAAAGTTGCGCATCTAGGTCAAAATAGGCTAGGTCAGAGATTTAGCGCATCTAGGGCACAGAACTGCGCTTTTAGGGTTTGGTTCAAAAATGTTAGAGTTGCGCATTTGATAGATAAAATAGCGCATCCGCGGTACAGAGTTGCGCATTCAGAGTTTTAGCGCATTTAGGAAACAGTGTTGCGCTTTCGAGAAAAACTTTGGTGCATATGGGTTTTTAGCGCATATGAGCAACAGAGTTGCGCATTTAGGAAATTTTTCCCAGAATGGCCATTTGCTGAAAAAGAATGATAAAAATTGCTTCTTTAGTCAATAGATAGATAAATTGTCGGATCATCCTGTTGATAGGATAGAAAATCGAATAGAGAACTGATAACTTTGCTTTCCGCGATTGAAAAACAAAGAGTAGATGAGAGATTGTTTGATTTGAATTTGATAACTTTGCTTCTCGCGATTGAAAAACAAAGAGTAGATGAGAGATTGACTGATTTGAATTTGATAACTTTGCTTCTCGCGATTGAAAAACAAAGAGTAGATGTTGTGATAAATTTTCCGATAGAAACAAACAGTAGATGAGAGATTGACTGATTTAATTTGATAACTTTGATTTCCGTGATTGAAAACAAAGAGTAGATGTTGTGATAGAAAACAAATAGTAGATAGAGATTGACTGATTTGAATTTTGATAACTTTGCTTCTCGCAATTGAAAAACAAAGAGTAGATTTTGCTTTCTGCGATAGAAAACAAATAGTAGATGAGAGATTGACTGATTTGAATTTTGATAACTTTGCTTCTCGTGATTGAAAAACATATAGATGAGAGATTGAATGGATTTGAAATTGATAACTTTACTTCTCAAGCGATTGAAAAACAAAGATAGATGAGATTGGAATGATTTGAAATTTGATAACTTTGTTTCCTCAAAGGGATTGAAACAACAGCAAGAGTAGATGAGATTGAATGATTTGAAATTTGATAACTTTGCTTCTCGTGATTGAAAAACAAAGAGTAGATGTTGTGATAAATTTGCTTTCTGCGATAGAAAACAAATAGTAAAATAGAGATTAAAATTTGCATTCATGATTGAAATACAAACAGAAAAGGATATGTGTTGATAAATTTGCTTTCCTGAAAAGAAAAACAAATAGTAAATGATGATAGAGTAGATTGATTAGACATGTTGATAAATTGATGTAACACTTGATATAGATTATTGATAAGTAATGTTGGGTGTTGTGATGTTTTGATTAAAATAGGAGGCTTCGTGCCTCCAGATCGAGAGCTGCCTTTAGGCCGAGCTGATAGGTTTAGCTGACACCGCTGAGTTTGGCTGTGATTTCAGATTGATTGGGCCACTGCTGACCATGTCATGAGGGTATCTCGGCCGGTCAGGCTACACGGCTCCTGGCCAGATGGTGATTCGAAAGATAACACCTTCCACCTGCCAACGGGTGAGATGAGTGTGACACCGGAGGACGTATATCGGATTTTGGGGATTCCGGTGGTTGGAGCCCTTGTGGTTTATGACCACAAGGAGATCGGTGGGACAGAGGCATTACAACGGATATGTGGTGATCCCGGTATCTATGGGTACTGGATAGACTGGGATGACTTCAGCTAGCATCCAAAGTAGCAGACAAGATTTATTGAGGTTTCTTTGACCGACCATCGGGTCCAAGGATTTGCTGGGTGGGGAGGATATTAGAGTGGATTCACTCACCGTGATTTTCCGGGAGCCGCCTGGGCGATATGCATCAGACCTTCACTGATTAGAGCATAAAAGAGGATCCACTAGCCCGCGAAAGTGGAGCTACATTATTGCAGACTGGCTGGTTAACATTGGTCAGCTTCACGACCATCAGGTACCGTATGACCAGCCGAGGTCAGACGTGATACGCGTGATCAGCGCCGCTGGTCCGCCATCGGGCAGAGGCAATCGGGCGCGCTAGATGATGTAGATGTCATGATATGGAGGCCGTACACAGACTGCGAGGCATGGGCGACGGATCAGTTAGAGATGTCGTTTGTGTGCAGACCGCGATACCTGATAGGGTGGACGCCCTTTATTATTGAGAGGTTTTTGGCCCTACTCTGCGTCGAGACGCTTGGTTTTACCGCAGGGATGCCCCAGCATTGCTCATTATGGCTACAAGGGGATACAGATGTAGCCATGCATCTCCTACCGTGCAGCCTCCATACAAGAGTACACATCTCATGCTCGAGGTATGGGCGGACAGGCTGCATTACACCGGATGCAGTGGATGACCGGCGACTATGCCCAGTGACTTTCATAATGATCCTTTTCCACGATTCACAGTGCCAGATGAGGCACGGACCATCAGAGCAGTCCCACAGCCAGGAGCAGGGATACCGGGAGGTGTGGTAGGTGGAGAGCAGGCTATGGGTGGAGGGGAGCAGGCTATGGGTGGAGAGGAGGAGGAGGGAGAGGAGAGCGAGGAGAGTGGTGCTGGGGAGAAGGAGAGCAGCTCAGAGGACGGAGATGATGGAGATGACGGGGATGGGCAGAGACAGTAGATACTAGACAGTCTCGGCAGAGTACAGATTCCTCGGTGATCCAGATCCGGTGCCAGGCCACAGACGGTGATTAGGGTGACATCCTCGTCCCAGCAGGCACAGATAGATGCGTTGCAGGGTTAGGTGCAGACCTTTCAGGGGCAGCAGGCACAGCTTCAGAGTCAGTTGGTGCAGGCACAGAGCATGATAGTGCAGTTACAGGCACAGCTTGCACAGGCACAGGCTCAGGCACAAGCTTAGGAACAGGCTCAGGTACAGGTTTAGATTCCTGCCCCAGATCCTCAGGTGGCACAGTTAGCAGCAGAGAGGGATGCCTTTAGACAGCGGGCACAGGAGGCTGAGGGTGTAGCACAGAGATTGATGGGTACCGTAGAGAGTACATCCCTACGAAAGGCCATTGCAGAGGGATTCGAGGCAGCCAGAGAGGCAGAGTACTACAGAGTTCGTTACGAGGAGCTATGCCCTCCTGAGCGGCGAGAGCCATATCCCAGATCACACAGCCGGACGAGGACCCGATCCCAGACATCAACACACGGCAGAGAGGTTACCGGGCCTCGACGGGATCCTGATGCAGGGACCAGCGGCAGACCACCTCCTTCTAGACTAGCTCCGTCAGGGGCATCGACCAGTTAGCCATTTTTGGGGCTTGATTCATTATGTATACTGAGTTTTGATCATGTATGATGTATTTATGTTCTGACCTTTTATTAGTTTCATCGGACATTTGGACATTTGTATTATTTTGATGAGTGATGATATGCAGTGGCGGTAATTCTGATGATGTTTATGTTCATGCATTTATGATATGATATGGATATGACATTTATGCATGTATGTTATGAGATAGATTTTGAGATGCTTTTATTACATGTGCGGACTAATCCCTATGATGTAGGATGATCTAGTGATTATGATGTGTATGCGATGAGTTTGTGATGATGCATGTATATATGTGAGATGTTAATTTCTTTTTGAATTTTCCATGTATGAAATGCATCGTGATATGGTAGAAAATGAATGTGGTATGAATGGTAATATGGTAAAATGATATGTAAAAATAAAATGATAATATAAATGATAAAATGAATGTAATGCAATGTATGGCGACAACAAATGATAAACAATGATAAACGGTAAATGATAAAATGAATGATAAAGGATAAATGAATGAACAATGATAATGAAAAATGAAATGATAAAATGATGAAATGATAGAGAATAATGAATGAAAAGATGATGTAGTTCTATTAATGGTAGGGAAATATTAATGGTAATGATATGAAATGATAAAATGATAAATGAATGAAGAATGATAAGATGATATGAAATGAATGAATGTAATGAATTAAATGTCCAAATGTCCTCGACGAAAAGGTCAAAACTTAATAACAACCGTTTGAATACCTTCATTCAGCCCTTCAAAATACGGATATGAATCCAATATGCAGATGTATACAATGATCTAATGAACATGCAACTATATGAAACTAACCAGTTTGTTGAGCCTGTTATAAAACTTTTTGAATCATCATATAATATTTAAAATGTTGGGAGTATGTACAAGCATCAGAGGGGAAATTAGCGCCAATGATGACCAGAGTACAACTTTCATGAATTTTGATATAGCAAGCAAACACAAGCATCGAGGTATAATTGAACCGAAATGACCTAAGCATTTCTTGCATAAACAAACAAAGATTAACCACCGTTCTGATGCAAATGTGAACCACATCAATGATATTTGCTTTGAGCGTCATGTCCTTTTGACATATTTGCATCAGATTGGGCTGTTAACCTCAAGACAGCAGACAAAGAAAAATAATTCTCGTTCCTTGCTACTCTAGTCCAGTACATCATTGAGTATGCTCCCGAGTAATGATATCGAAAATCAAACAACTTTTAATCAAACATGTAATACTGTTAATTCCTACATTATTTAGATTATTTGGATCATCCAATAGACAAGTGACATGATAGCTTGCTGAAAAATGTGTCATGAGCGGATAACATTGACAAAGGAGTTTGTTGTTTTGTTGGCATGCTCGTATTGCGATGTCATGGTCTAGCTATTTTAGTATGCTCTGAAAGTTAAGTGCCCCCAGTTGGGTTTTTGCCTTGTTGATTGACACAACTTGCAGAAAGGAATATGTACAAACGATCAAGCCATGGTAAGATGTTTTAACTCTCTAGGCAAATGATGGCAGGGTGGTGCGATTAATGACCTCAAGATGCGGAAAAAGAGATGCAGAAAAAAGGAAAGCTTTTGAAAAGGTAAAGTGCAAAACAGGAACTAATAGATGGAGAGGTACAGATAGCCGCCCTGCTTGCCGATTTTCACTATCCGTATTTATTGCATTTTTATTTCTTTTTGATTTTTTTGGATTTTTCTCATATCAGATCACTGCTTGGCCGTGTTTCGCAACTTCTAAGGACATTCTCTTTGATTTTTTTGTATTATTTTTGTCAATAGACTGCCTGTTTGCCAGGTTTTCACCCTATGACATTCTCTTTTGATTTTTTTGTATTTTTGAAATGTTTTGATTTTTTTTATATGGATTTCTTTAGGACTTTTTCTGCTGTTTTTTTATTTCTTTAGGACTTTTTCTGCTATTTTTGTATTTCTTCAGGACTTTTTCTGCTGTTTTTGTATTTCTTCAGGACTTTTTCTACTGTTTTTGTATTTCTTAAGGACTTTTTCTGACTTAAACATAATACTTCTTAAGATGTATAATCGCTGATGGGTTCATCCAATAGGCCTCCTTCAAGCGCTGATAACTTGTATGTTCTCGAACCAGAGACCCAGAATAACCATAAGGGCTTCAACCAATTTGGTTCAAATCCTTCTCTCACGGTTGATTGCGCTGGGTTCTTTTTAGGAACTAGATCACCCACCGAAAGGTATCGCGTCACCTCTTGTGATTATAGCCGCGGAGCCATCATCCTCATGATGCGGATTTTAAATGGTCATACTTCCTCTATCTCTCTTTCATCTGTTCTAACTCTTTTGAGTCGGGAAACCGTGAGTCCTCCTCTGTTATGAGACCTTTCAGTGATACTCTTAAGGAAGGTATTTCTACCTCTAAAGGCAGTATGGCTTCTGCTCCATAGACGAGGGCAAAAGGTGTTGCTCCTGTTGGCATTCGGACACTAGTTCTGTAAGCCCACAAGGCAGGATTGAGTTGAACATGCCAATCCTTCCCTGAGTCATTGACAATCTTCTTCAAAATCTTTAGTATGGTTTTGTTTGAGGCCTCTGCTTGGCCATTCCCTTGAGGATAGTAAGGCGTGGAATATCTGTGCTGAATATGGAATCTTTCACAAAGTTCATCAACATCCTAATTCTTTTGAATGGTCAACCATTATCTGTAATAATGGCATTAGGAATACCATATCGACAAATAATGTAGTTGAGAATGAAGGATGAGATCTGTTTTCCAGTGACTTTAGAGAGAGGTACTGCCTCAATCCACTTAGTGAAATATTTCGTTGCTATGATGATGAACTTATGCCCATTTGAAGAAGAAGGATGAATTTTGCCCACTAGATCTAACCCCCATTAAGAGAATGGCCAGGTGGGTGTAAACGAATGAAGTTCTTGTGCAGGAGCATGAATAAGATTCCCATGAATCTGACATTTTGAGCATGTTTTAGCAAGGCAATGATTCCTTTCCAACAGTAGGCCAAGAGGTAACCTTATCTTAATCAATTTTTTGGATAAGGTTAGTCCACTCGAATGAGTACCACAAATGCCCCCATGAACTTCTTGTAAAGCTTTGTCGGATTCGTCACGTTCAAGACATCAAAGTAAAGTACCATCAAGACCACGGCGATAAAGGGTATCAGCGATAAGGGTATATCGAGAGGATTGTCGGATAAAGTTACATTTTTGGTTGCGGGACAAGTCAGGTGGTAATATATCATCTTTTAGGTATGCATAAATCTTGCCATACCAGGGTGAATCAGATCCTACTAGGTGGCAGATAATTTGGCTTTCAGGTGTGTCATAGGCAGGTGTAAATAATTGTTCCACCAGAAATTCATAGCGAGTCTGTTTGTCTGGGAGTTGTATCAATGAGGCGATCGTAGCCATAGCGTCGGCTGCTTTGTTGTCTATCCTCAGAATTTGTGTGAACTGAATGTCCACAAAATACTTCTTGAAGTCATCAATCATCTTCTTATATGGTAACAACTTGTCATCTTTAGTCTGATAGTCATCATTGATTTGATTAATGACTAGTTGTGAGTCACCATAAACTTGTAGCTCGGTAATCCTCCATTCCAATGCTATTTTTAGTCCAGTGATCAGTGCTTCATATTCGGCTATGTTATTGGTGCATGGAAACATTAACCTATAGGACCTAGGAATGGTATGCCCTTGAGGGGTGACGAAGAGAATGCCTGCCCCCGAGCCATGTTGAGTAAAAGAACCATCAAAGTATAAGGACCATGGCTGCTTAAAGTCTGCTGTGAAGACATCAGCATCTGGAAATTCAATGTGTAAAGGGTGCTCTGTTTGGAGAGGAGCGTCTGCTAGTTGATCCGCGATAACTTGTCCTTTGATTGCTTTGCGATCAACATAGTGGATGTCGAACTCACTCAAAATCATGATCCATTTTTCTAACCTTCCTGTTAGTGATGCTTTACTTAGCAGATACTTGAGTGGATCAATTTTGGAAACAAGCTTAATTGTATGAGCTAGCATGTAATGTCAGAATTTCTGGGAAGCGAAGACGACTGCCAAACAAGCCTTCTCAATGAAAGTGTAACTAAGCTCATGACTTGTCAATGTTCTGCTAATGTAATAAATTGCTCGTTCTTTCCCTTCATGGTCTTCTTGTGCTAATAATGCTCCCAAAGATGTCTCGGTTGCAGCAATATACAGAATCAATGGTTTGTCTGGATTTGGTGGTACAAGAACTGGTGGATTCATCAGGTACTGCTTGATTTGTTGAAATTCCATTTCACATTTATCATCCCATCTAAAAGGAACATTCTTATGTAGAAGATGTGTGAATGGTAGACTTTTGTCAGCCAATTGTGCAATGAATCTACGGATAGATTGGAGTCACCCTTGTAAGGATCTCAACTGACTAATGTTCTTTGGGGGAGGCATCTCCATGATTGCGCGAACTTTAGCAGGATCTACTTCAATTCCCTTTTCTAAAACAATATATCCTAATAGTTTTCCCGACGTGACCCCAAAAACACATTTCTTAGGGTTTAAGCGAACTTTGAATTTCTCCAATCTGGTGAATATTTTAGATAGTATCTCCAAGTGTCCTTCTCTGGTGTGTGATTTTTCCAATATGTCATCTACATAATCTTCCATGAATGTGTGCATCATGTCGTGAAAGATCATAGTCATAGCTCTTTGATAAGTAGCTCCAGCATTTTTCAAGCTGAAAGGCATGACATTCCAACAATACATTCCCCACGGACAAGTGAAAGCTGTTTTCTCTTGGTCTTCTGGTGCAATCTTGATTTGGTTGTAACCTGAGAAACCATCCATTAATGAGTACATGGCATGGCCTGCTGTTAGATCAACTATAGTGTCGATACTTGGAAGCGGAAAGTCATCCTTTGGGAAAGCTTTGTTAAGATCTCTGAAATCAGTGCATACTCTTACACGTTTGTCTGGTTTTGCTACTGGTACAATATTGGAAATCCATTCGGCATAGTCAATTGATCTTATAAAACCTGCATTGAGGAGCTTCTTGAGTTCTTCTTTAACCAATAGTGCAATATGAGGATTCATCTTTCTGAGTTTTTGTTTTACTGGTTTGGCTCCTGATTTGATAGATAAATGATGCATAATGAGATCAAGATCAAGGCCGGGCATATCGGCATATGACCATGCAAAATTGACTTGATTTTCCTTGAGAAAATTCATGAACTCTGGGATTTCTTTAGCTGTCATAGATTCAGCTATCTGTAGGATCCTTGGATTATCTGCAGTTGCAATGTTGATTTCCTTTGTAGGCTCAGTCAAGATGGATGATCGCTCATGATAATGCTCTGGGAGAGTGTCAAGAGTCCCATCAGATGGTGCCTCAAAAAGGTTTTCACCATCTGATACGCTCTTTATTTTGTCTTTTGCTTGATCTAGTACTGCCAGATTCTGGTTTTCACCACTAGACCGTTTATCTTTATTTTCATTTTTGCAGCTAGGAGACTTGACACTCTCCTGATTACAGACTTCATACTGAAAATCGCTAGTGGAACAATTATTTACATCTTTGGCGGAAAGGAAGTTTATGATAGCTTCATCATTTGGAAAAATAGGTATATCCATAGGTTCGGTAAGATCCCAGTCAATGAGATCAGGATGGATTAATGGTAGGACGTCGTCTGGTTGTGTAAAATTGGTGATGGTTAGGGTCAAGACAGAGTTATCGGTAGGATCCGAGGTATGAGATAGGTCAATGATGGGACTATTCTCCTGATAATCTTGTTCGTTAAAATCCGACTCAGTATCACTAGACTCATAGTTGCTTTGTGGTTCAGATTCTTGTGGTTGGGATCCTGAACCTTCTCCTTTGATTAAAGCGGGCGTATACTTATGTATGATATCTACCTCTTTGTCTCTCCAAAATTTGTTATCATGGATGGTATCCCATTCATATTCAGCAGAATCTGTGTCAGAGTTATTTGCAATGTAATTCAGGACTGATACCAAACATGTTTCATTCTTATCGGAACCTTTTTGCAGTGTAAAAACATTACCTTGGGATTGTTTAGATTGGGTAGCCTCATAGCCTATTCCAGTTTTATCATATGCCGCAAGTCCTGGAAGATGGATAGGCTCAACTACGCCTTCTTTTCTCTTTCCAAGAGGACCATTATCATATCCCATCTTTTGCATGATAGAATATCCTTTCCCATATTGTTCTGTTGGTAAGGTGACGTTTAGAATTGCATCCTCTTCGTCTTTATAGAGCCAATCTAGAATTGATGTATCCTCAGGATCTCCCATGGGAAATTTTTCTTTGATAAATTGTCCATTGAACTTGGTAGTGGGCTCTGTTTGTACCTGTGCTGATGTTGATGCTGCTGATATCTGTTGTGGTGTAATAGAAGGTTTCCCATGTGATCGAGGAGATGTAGGTAGATTAGCAAGACAAAGGGAATATTCCCCAACTCCACTTTCCTTGAACTGTAGTTTCTTGTCAAAGCTTTTAGTTAACTGACTGATGTGTGTAGCATGTTGAGAAGAAGTATCAGCAAGTGCTTCTCGATTATTCGGAACCAAAGTATCTTGATGAGCTTTGACATTGGCACAAGTTTGGGCGTTTGAGTTATCAGCTGGTATAGTAATTTCCTGTCCATCATATGGAAACTTAAGACATTGGTGGTAAGTGGACGGAACAGCTTGCATCTCATGGATCCAAGGACGACCCAACAAGATATTGTATGCAAGATCTCGCTCTAAAACTTGGCAAAAGGTATTTTTGATAACAGGTCCCACTCTGATTGGTAGCATGATTAGACCTTTAGACGTTCTCTCCTCATCATCATAGGCTTTAATGGTAATCTTCCTTCTAGGATCAATGGAATCTTCGGCAAATCCTAATGCTTGAATCACCTTCAAAGTACATATGTTTAGACCAGCCCCTCCATCTATTAGAACACGTTTGACACGGAATTTGTGGATCATGACCTCTAAGTATAATGATGAATTGTGGGGATGAGTTAGGGAAACATCATCTTTGTCTGAGAATGAAAGGCATGTGGGGGAGGACAAATGTCCTACCATGGTTTGAAATCGATTCACATCCAAATCCGTAGATACAGTCGTTTCAACGAGGGTTTTATCTAAAATCTCCCTATGTGCAGGGGAAATCTTTAGAAGTTCGAAAATGGAGATTTGAGCTGGAGTTTTTCGAAGTTGGTTAACTAAGTCGTATTGGTGTTGAGGAGAGGTCTCATTGGATTTTGAAGAGGTACCTTTCAAAACAACCTTAGCTTGTGCTCTTGTTGTGATGTTTACTTGTCCATTGTCTACTTTCTCTTTGATTTTTATGACATTGACTCGCTCATCGTCCGTATAGAGGTGACGGATTACATTATCATCAATTTGGTTCACAGTTTTGTCAGAAGATTCTCCCTTTTGATAATTTGGTAGAGGATTTCGAAACGCTTGGTGATCTTCGTTGGATTTTTGTTGTCCTTCTACTGTGATAATGTCCTTGTCAATGAGATCTTGAATAGCGTGTTTCAAACCTTGACAGTTGTTTGTATGATGACCTCTGCACCTATGGTAGTCGCAAAAAGAAGCTTCATTCCATGATGGAGGTTTTACATTAGGTTCGTAATTGCGTTGTGGGGGTAACATAAGGACGTTCTTTGCCATGACTTCTTTGAAAGACGATTCTAAGGATTGTCCTAGTGGAGTAAAAGCTCTTCTATTGGAGAAGAATGGAAAGCATTGTGGTTTCGTGTTTGAGGTATTCCCTGAAGTGTTGTTGTTGTTGTTGTTGTTGTTGTTCCAGTGGTTTTGGTTGTTGGCAGTCCCTTGATTGTAGTTCGTTGGAGGGGGATGATTGTTTCCTTGATTTGCGACTGAATTGACATGGTTGTAATTATTGTTACGAGGAGTGTTCAGGATAAATGGCTTAGTCATGACATGATTTGCATCTACAACACCATCATTTACAACATTCTTGTTGCGGGTCCAAAACTTGGACTTGTCCTAATTGTTGTAATGGTTAGATGAGGCAGGGTTGTCCCTATCAAGTTTTATGGTCCCTCTTTTGACCAAAGCACTTTCGATGGTGAGGGCATCTTCAATCAGTTTCTCAAAGGAAGGTGGACAGTGCAGATTTAAACGATAACTCATTTCTGAGTTGAGGCTATTGATGAAAGTAACCATTTTCTCCTTTTCAGGGACATGACGGGGGTACCTAGTGAACATTCTCCTCCATTTGAAGAAAGGTAGTGAAAGATTCCCCAGGTTTTTGCGTAACTTTGCAAAGATCAATCATGGTGATCTGGTGTTGAACGTTGTAGGAGTATTGTTTTATGAATAAATTCATCAGTTCCTCAAATGTTCGAATAGGAGGTGTAATCTTAGATAACCATTCCATAGAGTTGACTCCAAGGCTTCGAGGAAATAATCGCAATAAATATGTATCTTCGTGGGCAAATTCCAATGTCATGTTTCAAAAGTCTCTAACATGGTCAACTGGGTCTGATTTTCCATTATAACGATCAAATTTGGGGATTTCACAGTGTTTAGGAAATGGAATCATGTTGAGACTTCTATCAAAAGGATAAGGACATATGTCATCCAAAGTGTACTTCTTGGTTGTGGTTCCTCCTTGTAACTCTTGGATTTTTCCCTGCATCTCTCTAAACTCTTTTTTTAAGGAGGCATATTCAGATGGGGATGGCTCTTCCTCGGTGGTTTTTAATTTCTCAGTATCAAAGTCTTTAGGAAATTTAGCTCCTTGATCTGCTAGAAAAAGAAAGTATTTCTCTTTGTCACGTTGTATAATCTTTTCAAGGACTTTAAGAAACTTGGGATTTTGTTCTGCCTCTCTAAGTTCAAGTTCGTCGTCTTGTTCATCATCACTATCTATAGGAGTTTTGTTCATGTTTTTTCTCTTAAGTATCAAACTTTCCTCTCCGTCAGCCATATTATTGTTACTGAAAAGGGGATTGCGACTTACACTAAAAAGAGGACTATCTCGTTCACCCTCTTCTTGAGGTGTTTCTCCTACTTTGTTGTGTTGAGATCTCGTAAAAATAGGCATATGTAAGAAATCCTTGAATATGGTCGAGGGTCACTGAAGGATCTGATTGGGACGCGTTGAATATTCAATTGAAGGTTGTGGTACGTTCTCAAACTCAAGAGGTTGATTCTAATTATGACGTTGAGATAACGCTAATCTTTGATAATAAGCTTGGGTAGCCAAAGGTTCTATAGCATAATCGTCGGTGAATCCCCTAATGTAGTCTTGGTATCTATGGAGGAATGTGCGATAATGGAGCAAGACGTCTCGACTCTTATACAGGAAATTTCTGCGATCTAAGGTCTTCTTGTAACTGAAATTTGTTTTGGGCTTCTTGATCCTATTGAAAACTGATTTCTTGGTGAACTTGGTTGATTTCCACTTTCTTAACATGGGGGTAAAATCTTAGAAAGTCGGGTCTATGACAAAAAACCTAAAAGCGCTATTCTGTTTCCCAAATGCGCTACAGCAATGGTCAAGTGCGCTATAGAAAATCTCATATGTGCAGAAATAGAGCACTGATGCACAGCAGAAAATCCTAAATGCACCGAAACAGAACACAGATGCGTTAGAACAGAGCTTAAATGTGCTGCAGTTTTCCCCTAGATGCGCTAAAGCAGTTTTTCTAGGACAGTTTTGACCAGTTTTTAGCTGAAATTTGTCATGTTTGTTCTTGGATGATCCATTATCTGAATTAATGTTTGGAAAGCACAACAAACAGTCTGATTTAAGTTGATTCGTAACTAAGCACAGAATAAGACAAGCACAACCTAGGTTAGGCCAGGACAATATCCACTAGACTCCACATGGGTTTCCCCAACCGCATATCAGTAGCGTGTGAATCCAGAAGCTTGGCTGCACAGGCTCCCCCTTATAGTGCACTCTCTTCTCAGGCCAACCAAGCTTCCAACCCCCATGAAACTCCCATGGCGAGCTGATCACCTCTACTATTGACTGTGAAAGTGTGGAAGGCTTCACACCGACCGGTGCTGGACTAGCAAATAGAAGGTTTTTGGCTTTCTAAACAATGGTATTTAGTTCGGGACCCCCGTTCGAGTGGCCATACATGGGGCAAGAGATTAATCACCATTAAGGTGGCACTCCAGCCTGAAGAGGTTAAGCTCAACAGGGTTTATGGGAGTACAACTCCGTCTGTATGACACATCCGCACAAGCAACCTTAGGTTTTCCCTTAAGATTTACATTTATATACCGGTCGGGGGTAGCTTGGCCTTAGCTCCGTTGCCGGTTTGAGTCGTCCCTTAAGGTGAGTACTTTTTCCCTTAAGGCAGGCCCAATTTCTAGAGTCAATAACCATTTCTCTTGCACCCAGGATCGCACAAGTGCGCAAGGGGAGAGGATACTTCAATTATCAAATCAGGGTTACACAGGGAAAAGTGGATCTGGTTTTCTGATCACCTAGTTTGCACAAGGTGAGAGCATAATCACCTACCACCTTCAAGCATAGTCAATAAGAGTAGACAGATTCATTTTATGTGCACCAAAATCAAATGTGATTTAATCTAAGTGAAGATGTTGCTTCACAACAGACATGGGGTTCATTTTAACTGCATGATAAAAGGTGTGGTGGCTACCCTAGGTTGATTCATTTTAAGCCCAACATAAAATAAAAGAAATTATGTCTGCGGAAGGCGTCAGACTCAGAATCTCGGTTACAGTTCCAGATGTGAAGCTCTGTCTCCCGAATGCGCAGAAACAAAGACCAGAAGCGCAACTCTGTTACATAAATGCGCTAAAACAGAAAACAAATGCGCAATTCTGCTACCCAGATGCGCGAAAACAGAAACTATATGCGCTATTCTAAATGCAGAGATTTTTGTTTAATTTTCTAATACAATTTTAAATGTGCTAAAGAAAGTCCTAAATGTGCTAACTAAATGTCTAAATGCGCTGCAGAAAGTGACAGATGCGCCACTCTGTTTCCCAGATGCGCCATAGAAATGACCAGATGCGCCGAAACAGAGCCCAGATGTGCCGAAGTACCTGCAAATAAAAATTTCCCGAATATTCCAAAACACGCTGTCGAATGCCAGAAAACCTGTAATCAAACCTGCAAGAAAAACCTGCAAGAAAGAAGTCTAAAATCGGGGCATAGGCCCCACGGTGGGTGCCATTTAATGTGTGTATGAAAATTAAGTGCATAAATGAATTAAAACCAGTTCAAACACACCAATAGAACATTATAACAAAAACAGAAATATAAAAGGAATAGAGATGTGCAAACTCAGTATCATGTTTCCGTTGTCGTCCTATCGTCCTCTATCTTTAGTGTTTTTGTAGATTCCAGCCTTGTGTTCTCAGATTAGTGGCTAGGCTCAACAAACTGTCTTCCTAAAGAACGAGATTTTGCTATGATATGAATGCATGATTAAGCTATGATGTTGATTTTAGCTAAGAAACTTGAAATAAACATGATGCTATGAATACTAAATGAATTAAATGCATAAACTCTACTTAATTGCCTATTACCAATGTTTGGATTCACACAGGTATTTATAGGGCTTTCTGAATGATTCTGATTGGCTGTCTCGATTGACGGTTGTGATAATTCCTGGCAGATCAAACGGTTGAAGAAAGATGAAACTGAAGGATAAGATAGAAGAACCCTAGAAACAGATTTTTCTATTTTATTATGAAAGAGGAAAAAGAATGGAAGATAAGAATAAAAGAAAGATTAAAAGCTGATAAATAATTAATTAAAAAAATCAATTATTTATTTGTGGAGGACATTCATCTTTTCTTAATTAAATAAAATATTTAATTAAGCTTTTAAAAGCAGAAGAAAACTTGTGGTGAGAAAAGAGCTTTAATCAGTTTTATTGAAAAAAAGCAGAATATCTCATAATTAAATAAAATATTTAATTATGATATGAGAAGATTGCACAATTAGGTTAAAATACCTAATTTTGGATTTAGAAAGAAATCATAAGATATTTTTAATTAAATAAGATCTATTTAATTAAATCACTTTTATGAAATTAATTAAATGAAACATTTAATTAATTAGAAGAAGAATTAAAATAGAAGAAAGGGGAAATATTTAAACTTAATTAAATCAAAAGATTTAATTTAAATTCAAACAATGATAATTAATTTAAATAAATAGAATGTATTTATTTAATTAATTAAGTGGACATGTGAAATAATTAAATAAAATAAATTTATTTAATTATGGAAGAAGAATAAGATGAATGAACAATATAATTAAATAAAATAAATTTAATCATATGTAGAGGATTTTTAGAAAAATTAATTAAATAATAAATATTTAATTAATTGCCAGGATTATAGACATGACCATTTTTATGCGTATACAGTGTATAAGCTGAAGAAATCCTTTTATGGGTTGAAACAAGGACCACGAGCATAGTATAGTATAATAAACTCATATTTTTTAAGTAATAGGTTTAGCAAAAGTGATGGTGAGCCCACTCTCTACATCAAAAAAAGTGATGATAAGATTTTAATTTTTGTTTAGTATGTAGATGACTTAATTTTTACAGGGAATGATGATATCACCATTTCCAATTTCAAAGAGGCCATTAAAAAGTAAGTTTCAGATGACAAGTTTAGGGTTGTTAAGGTATTTTCTAGGTATAGAAGTGCATCAAATGAAAAATGACATATTTATCTCTTAATCAATATATTCCATAGAGATTTTGAAGAAGTTTAAAATGCAAAATAGTAAGCCTTCTCCAACACCAATAGACATAGGTTTGAAACTAAATAAAGAATATTGTAGCAGCAACATGAGTTCAACCCTATAGAAAAGCATGGTTGGTAGTTTGATGTACTTGACTACAACTAGACTTGATATAATGTATGTAGTGAGTTTGATTTCTAGATTATGGAGACTCCAAAGGAGACACATTGGCTAGCAAGTAAAATAACCCTAAGGTATGTTAATTTGGAATAAATGATTATGGTATTTTGTATACCACAACAAATGAGTTTAATCTAGTTGAATATATAGATAGTGATTGGGTAGGAATTTTTTATGAAAATAAAAACACATCAACATATGATTTCATTTTGGTTTGAGAGTCATTTCATGGGATTCTAAGAAATAACCCATTGTTTCCATTTTCATAGCTAAAGTTGAATATATAATAGCAACAAAGGTAGTGTGAAACAATTTGGATGAGAAGAGTATTAGGAGACTTAAGGAATGAATAAGAAGGGGCAACTAAAATCTCTTGTGACAATAAAACTACAATAACACTATCTAAAAGCTCAAATTTTCATAAAATAATAAAACATATTGACACATGTTATCATTTCATAAGGGAACTAATCAACTTTGGAGTAATTATTTTGGAACAAATTACACATCTAAAGAAAAAGATGCATATATCTTCACTGAACCACTAAGAACATAAAGTTTTATCTGTTGGAGAGATATTTTTGGTATCATGGATGTTAGCAATTATTATTAAGGGGAATTGTTTGAAATTAATCCCAAATATTGCATTTAAACTCTCCCACCATTTACATCCTCTCAACCATGTGAACTTACATTCACTATCTTAGATCGAACAATTTCTCTTTTTCTTCTCAATCACTACATACAAGACATATTTAAATGTCAATTTATATGCATAATATCCTTCCTAGATTTTCTCACACAACAAAATTTAATTGTAATTCATGTTTTTGTTTTTCCTCCTTTTTTGGGAACATACATTGCATCAAGATGATCTTTTGCTAATGTAGTGCTTATGTATTGAAAATCAGAGAGCAACTAGTTTTGTTGTAGCAACAACCCTTTATGAATTATAGTGTATTTGAAATAGGAGTAGTCAATATATTTTTTTAGTAGTAGTTCTTGAGTTTCCAACAAATAGGGCACTATATTTTTCTAAGAGAAATCAATGAGCAACAACTTCATGTCTAATATTTATAGTTTAATCAATGAATTCTTTGAAATATATGAAATAAAAATCGTTTTAGCTTATATTTTTGTTTCATTTTTTTCTCTTTTTTCTCTTTTCTATTTAGTATTGTATTAGAATTAGGAAATTTTAGGAGATTAAAAACAAGCACAATGAACAATGCATAGATTGTATTTAGTTGACCCAAATGAAAATGAGTACAAATCCTTGCATATATATGCAATGATGAGGAACCCCACCTATGAAGTGTATTTACAAGTGCCCCATGAAGTGGCACAAATGAGTAGACAATTGTCTTACAGGTGTCAACCTTAGGAACACTTGGAGTGTGCAAACCAACAACCTCTATGACCAAGTCATCAATCTTGTGTGCCAAGTTTTGAGTGACCTTTGAGGTGAGATTTAAAGTCTTCCAACATCAAAAGGTATGTGCATGGGCTTTACCAAACAATTTGGTAACCTCTAGAGGTCTAAAAGGTTGTACGTTCAATTAGACAAGATGTTGTCTAACCTCATCAACCTAAGTAAATTTAAACTGTATATTGAATAGATTAATTATTCACACTAACACCCCCCCTAAAGTGATACTTGGGGAGATAAAAGAAGAGAAAATAGATAGAGATAAAATGGATCCTAGCTAGAGGTCAAATTAGGTACCCATGTATAATACATTATCTCACAAATGAAGAAAAAGGAGAAAACCCAGTGGGAAAAAAACTCCTATAAAAAAAAAGAGAATTAAAAGGATTTAAGGCCTTCTAAAAAGATGTCCCATGATGATAGAAACACCATGATGAAGAAATTTTGAAGCATGTAGAAGTTGTAAAATCTACCAAAGATGGTTTGATGTCTGTTGGAATTAATGAATCTCCAAGAAATGTGGATCAAGATAAGAGATACAAAACACTGTATAAGTGAACATTGGAACAATGCTCAACCATGTACAGAAAGTCAATCAAACTATGTGAAGTTGAAAATATACGTAGTATTGTGATTAGAAGTACTAGAATCTTATAAAATATTATCCACTAAAATAATCCCCCATATGAGAGATCAAGATAGAAGGTTCATGAGACCTCCCAAAAAGAAGATTCATCCATTACTACATTGAAAGAAATATTAGCATAACACATCATAGTCTTGTTGATGGTAAATTTAACACAACAATGTTAAACATAATATTTCTACCCTATTTCTCCTGAAAAAGATAGATAACCTAAAGCAACCTATCTCTCAAGGTCTTTGTAGTTGGTTCTCAACTGTCCTGATGTAGTTCAATGGCCAATGCAACTATAATATTCAAGGGGCCTACTAGTAAAAGGAACATAAAATGAATCCTATGAGTAAATATAACATTTGGGGGTGTAAATAAATAGAAAAAAGATAGAAAAAGGCTTTAGAACAGCAAAATATGGATATAAATCTCTTTACATCTAGACATGTATCTTAACAATGAGTGTTTCCTCAACTAACCAAAACTATAAAATGATGCAATCCATAGCATGACCTATACTATTGCATAAATTCATAGTGAAAATTCAATAACCATAACCATGCATCAAAGCTTCATTTCAAAATCAAAACACATTGCCAACTCATTGCTAAAATTAACATATCAATAGATATAAATAAATTCCATTCATAGATAACTCAATGAAATAGTCTCATATCCAGATTCTTCTATTGATTTTCATAAAATAAGAAACAATTATGCACAACAAAATTCCCTTATGTTATGTTTTGCATTCTCTGTTAGGTGATCATGCAAATGGGAAACGAATGGAGAAACAACGATTAAAGAAATGGAGCGATCAAAAGAGTTTATCAATATAATATCCTATGTTATTTTTAAGAAGACAACATATTTATTAAAGTAAAATAGTAAGTATGCAACTGCCATGATAACAGAGGAGGAAGCATTGATTAAAAAAGGATAACGATTTCTCATGGAAACAACTATCACTAAAAGGTGTGATTATATTTTCAATGGTTGCAATTTATATTTTAAGGAGCATTCATTAAGTTCTAATTGGGGGTAGTGACAACTCCCAAGAAGGGACACATCCCACTTGAAAAGGAATATCCTTAATAGAGTATAAAATTAAGGAGGATAGAGGATTCAAATAACTATCGAATCATGGAATTTATTGAATATGATCTTTGATTGAGAAAGGAAGTAAAATCATAGTTAGTTGGGAAATAAAAGTTATATCATCTAAACACAAGCAGGTGTTGATGGTTGAGCAAAATAAGAATAGCATTGTAGGTGTGTACGTGGAAATGAAAGATCTCTTAAGTGAGTGTGTAGAGTGGAAAAATGATAAATCAGTCTGATTAAAGAATAAAATTTTAAGTATAGTAGTAGACATGAATATGGTATATGCAGATTTAAAAGAATACAATGTAGATTTGAAAGAGAGCATAAATTGTGCATCATCTAAGAGTAGATTGGTGAAAGAGAATAAATGGAGATTTAAGAAAATAATATATGCAAATCAGTAAAAGAAATATATCCATATTTGTGAAGGAAATTGGAGCACATTTCAGAAGTGGTCAATTTAAAAGGGAAGATATATGAATATTTGGATCAAGTTTGTGAAGAAGATATCATAAACAATAAGATCTTTATGAAGTCTTAGAAAGAGTTTTTCATCAATAGAAGAAGATATAGTTTGTGAAGAGGAATATGTGATAGAGCAACAAAGAAGATTATAGCAGATTTTTAAGAAGGATATTTGAATGAGATTTGTCCATCATTTGTTGAAGAAGAAACATTGAAGGAGGAATATTATTCTTGAAATCATTACCTTTGCTAAGTTGGTGCCTATGAACTATAGGAGTTGCTGCTCCTTGTAAGTTGGTTCCTACTAAATCAGAGATAGGAGTTCACGCTCATTTTGGGTTGGTGCCTACTAAACTGTGAATTTATTTGGTGATTTAAGTAGGTCGGTGCCTACATTCATTGTAAAGCTTATCTAATTCATAAAGTACATTATTTGTACCATGGTGTCGACTTGTTCATATAGTGATATTCTTACATAGTTGATTTTGTATTAGAGTTTGAAGTTGAGAAATGTTGAGAGGGTAAAAGTTTGTTGATATACTAATTCACCCCCCCTCTTAGTATATCTTTGTGCTCTTCAATTGGTATCAGAGCGGGTTCCTTTGGAGAGAGTCTAATCGCTTGAAGGGAGATCCTAAAGAGCACACATGGTATAAAAAAATGCAGTCAAGGCCCCCATCTTTGATGGGACAAATTATGCATTCTGGAGTATTAAGATGGAAGCTTACTTGAATTCTCTTGGGTTTGATGTGTGGCAATCTTTTTTTTATGGGTATACACCTCCATCAACCCCTCCAATGGATCAAACCAGAAAGAAGAAAAGTGAAAACAATTCAAAAGCTAAGCATGCTCTTCTTTGTAGCTTAAGAAATTCTGAATTTACAAAGGGCATGCGTTGCAAGTTAGCAAAAGAAATTTGGGTCAAACTCCAAAACATTTATGAAGGAGATGCCAAAGTGAAGAAGGCTGAGTTGTAAACTCGTTGAAGGAAGTTTGGGACCCTCAAAATGAAAGAATATGAAGACATAGCATCATATTTTCTTCGTGTTGATGAAATTTTGAACATTATGAGACAACTTGGTAAAGATGTTGATGATGCTTTTGTTGTTGATAAGATACTAAGATCCTTATCCACAAGATTTGATTCAGAGGTATTGGCATTGGAAGAATTGACAAATCTAGACACTTTGAAATAGGATGAACTACATGGGATTCTTGTTTCTTATGAAATTAGTATTGAGGGGAGAACACCACAAAATGAAATTTCCTTCAAGGCATCCAAGAAATGAAAAACCAAGCATTATACATCAAGCGAGAATGAAAGTAGTGATGAGGAAGAGGATTATTTCATGAGAAAGCTAAAGAAAGAAAATGGGAAGTATAAAGGAAAATTTCCTTTTAAATGTTTTAGTTGTGGAGAAATTGGACATTATGCTTCTAAATGTTCTCAAAATGAAAGTGACACAAGGGAAGAAGAAAAGGAAGTATATACAAAGAAAAAGGGAAAGAAAAACTATAAGCATAACTCAAAGAAAAAATTCCAAAAACATAAAAATATCTTTTATTCAAAGAAAAGAAAGCAACTCTTCAGAAGAACAAAGTGAAGAATGTCAAAGAAATGATGAAGAAGAAATACTATTTATGGCCATGGAAGACACAAATAGTGAACATGAAGAAGAAGAAGTTGACCAAGAATGTAATGAAGAAGATAAAGTAGATCTTCAAGAAGAGCTCCATTATGCATATGAAAAAAATGGGAAATTGAAGAAGAAGGTCACCAAGCATGAAATAAAAATTAAAGAAATGAAAAAAATCTTGGAGGAATTAAACAAAATCATTGAAGACTTAAGGAATCAACTTGTAGAGGCTAAACAAGTTAAGTGCAAAAGAGAGAGATTGTGACAAGTTGGAACAATAAGTTTCCATGTTGAAAAATGAATTGGAAAATCCAAATGAGGAATGTACAAAGTTTGATGAGAATGTCACAAGTTCCAAGGAAAATGAAAGAAAATTTAACACTAGGCAGTTTTATTCTTTTAATGGATATTGTTTTTCATGCAACTATTTTGGCCACAAAGCAATGAATTGTAGAATTCACGCAAGAAATACTTCAAGCTTCACTAGGAGAAATTATAATTCATTTGGTCATGATATTATTTGTTACAAGTGCAACAACTTTGGAAATACATCACATTTTTTCCAAACTATCTTTCTTGAGCCTCCAAGACAAAGCAAGAAAGAAAATGTCTCTAACAAATAGAAAGGAAAAACTACTAAAATTTGGAGAAAGAAGATAGATGCAAGAAATGAAGAAACCAATGCAAGTTCACTATGCCTCTTCTAGTTTATAAGACGGAGCACTAATTTAGGGGGAGCTAAGTTGGCACTATCTTTCATCCCCATGGAGAAGATAACTGAAAGTGAAGTACCTCAAAATTTTGAAGAAAAAATATACCAATGGATTGGTATCTAAATAAGATGATGATTTGGCTTCAATTGTTGGAAATTGTATTGATGCCAAAATGAAGAAGTTTCCATGCAAAAGAAGCAAAATAATTTAGAAGTCAAGGAATGAAGAAGTTAGAGAAAGATTAGTATCTATAGATGGGAGCATACATTCAGGGGGAGATATACATAGTATCTTGTAGCTCCATGGAATAGAAAAAGAAATAAATTGTTGGAAGTCCCTTTGCCATTGATGTCAAAGGGGGAAAGAAGTAGAATGGGAGAGAGTTAGAAGAGATGACAAAAGATATGTTTCCATCAATGACAAAGGGGGGGATTGTTGGAAATGGTGTCATTGATGTCAAAGGCATATAAGAGACTATTAGAATTGCATCATTGATGTCAAGAAAAGGATGCATTGTCTAAGTTTTATATCATTGATATATGGATGATTAAAATGAAGATCATGACATAGGAAATCATGCATTACTTGGCCATCACCTATATATCAACAAGAGAAGTCTATGTGGATATTCAATTCAAAAATATAATTGGATATTTTCATATGCAAACAAATTCATCACCTTATTGGATTGATATAATATATTAGTGTTAAAGCATTATGAGTGTTTAGTGTCGTGGGTTTTTCACATTCTAATAAACACCACTATTGAGGATATTATAGATTTTTGTAATACAATCCACAGAGGTATTGTGGTGATGGTGATTGGTTATTTGGAAATCATGGTTTCTCCTTAAAAGATGTTATTTACTATCTTTTCTCTATCGGTAATAAATGAAATCATAGGAGCTACTATAGCCAGAATACCTATAGTATTGGTGCAATTCATGTGGATTGTATCTAAATGGAAAAATACAATATTGGATACTATTAAAAAGAAAGACTAGTGTGACCCATGTTGAAAGGGAAGTATTTGAAGTCACTTGGGGAGGAAAAATACCACAAGGTAGCCACCACCATATTATTACCACCAATTGGTATTAAGGATATATTATAATATTTGAAGCTGCCATTTTGTTTGGTACTGGATGCTTCCAATGGTGGCCACATGAAGTAAATTGTCTACATTCAAATAATATAAAAATTATGCTCGGAAGACTTCCACATCTTTCTGTAGAGACATCACAGATGGATGATATTAGCAAATAATTTCCCTTATATTTCCAACCAACGAAGATATTATAAGAGAATTTTTGCATTCTCTATTAGGAAATCATGCAATCAGGCAACGAATGGAGAAACAACGATTGTATTTGTGAGTGAAATACAATGATTAAAGAAATGGAGCTATCAAAAGATTTTATCAATATAATAGCCTATGTTATTATTAAGAAGACAATGTATTTATTAAAGAAAAATAGTAACTATGCAACTGCCATGATAACAGAGGAGAAAGCATTGATTAACAAAGGATAATGATTTATCAAGGCAGCAATTATCACTAAAAGGTGTGATTATATTTTCAATGGTTGCGATTTATATTTTAGGGAGCATTCATTAAGTTCTAATTGGGGGCAGTGACAACTCCCAAGAAGGGAAACATCCCCCTTGAAAAGGAATATCCTTAATAGAGTATAAAATTAAGGAGGAGAGTGGATTGAGATAACTATTGAATCATGGAATTTATTGAATATGATCTTTGATTGAGAAAGGAAGTAAAATCAGAGTTAGTGGGGAAATAAAATTTATATCATCTAAACACAAGTAGGTGTTGATGGCTATGTAAAATAAGAATAGTAGTGTAGGCATGTACGTGGAAATGAAAGATCTTTGAAGTGAGTGTGTAAAGTGGAAAAATGATAAATCAATATAATTAAAGAACAAAATTTTTAGTATAGCAGTAGACATGAATATGGTATATGCAGATTTAAAAGAGTAGAATGTAGATTTGAAAGAGAGCATATATGGTGCATCATCTAAGAGTATATTGGTGAAAGAGAATAAATTGGGATTTAAGAAAAGAATATATGCAAATAAGTAAAAGAAATATATACAGATTTATGAAGGAAATTGGAGCAGATTTGATAAGGGGTAGATTTAAAAGGGAAGATAAATGAATATTTGCACCAAATTTGTGAAGAAGATATCATCAACAAGAAGATCTTTATGAAGGAATAGAAAGTGTTTGTTATCAATTGAATAATATATAATTTGTGAAGAGGAATATGTGATAGAGCCACAAAGAAGATTATAGTAGATTTGTAAGAAGGATATTTAAGTGATATTTGTCCATCGTCCGTTGAAGAAGCAACATTGAAGGTGGGATATTATTCTTGAAATCAGTATCTTTTCTAAGTTAGTGCTTGGAAAGTGGGGGTTGGTTCATCCATTAGGTTGGTACCTATGAACTATAGGATTTGGTTCTCCTTGTAGGTTGGTGCCTACTAAATTAGAGATAGGAGTTGATGCTCATTGTGGGTTGGTGCCTACTAAACTATGAAAGTTGGTGATTCAAGTAGGTTGGTGCCTACGTTCATTGTAAAGCTTATATAATTCATAAAGTACATTATTTGTACCATGGTGTCAACTTGTTCATATAGTGATATTCTTGCATAGTTGATTATGTATTAGAGTTTGAAGTTGAGAAATGTTGAGAGGGTAAAAGTTTTTTGATATACTGATTCACCCCCCCTCTCAGTATATCTTTGTGTTCTTCACTAGGGGCCTTTAAATGCTGATTTAAAGGATAATTAATTCAAGGGTGCCCAAGATAGGTCCATATTAGATGAAGGATTGTACTATCTCCAAGAAGGAAGTACAATTTCAGTGTCCACAGAACTAATAGTATTACAACATGTAAAAATTAGATCTAAATAGAATCATAGATGTATCCAAGTTGGATTTCATGATACCATGTAAATATGAGTCTACAATAGAGTAATAAAGATGTTATTAAATTGGCCCCATCATACCATGTAAAATATTACTCTACAATGAGTATGTAGAGATGTAATTATGTTGGCCACCATGAACCATATTAAATATGAATCTAAAAGGACTCATGGAGATATAACTGTTAGGATAAGGTGACATTAACCTAGCAATCCTAGGTCATTTTCTTGTTTCTCCATGATCCTTTGAATGTTTACTTGGATTCCTAGAGTCATGAGAGAAACAAAATAAATATTCAAAAATACCTATGAGAAATTGTAACTGATTCATAAAGATGGGTTCAATCATCAATGGTAGTTACAAATCATAATGGAAGAATATTCCTTCTTGGCATCTACTTTGGAGGTGTGGAAAACTTTGAATTACATTTCTAGGTATGGTGTTGCATGTATATTGCATGTTATCCTAATTTTTGCACTAAGGTTTGCATGTTGTTTCATGTATCTTGCATGTTATCCTAAGAGGGGTACTAAGTTTTCCATGTTATACGTGTTAGCCATCATAGTTGTTGAAGATTAATAGAGAGTTTGGTATTGAAAAAATTTGATTGGTTGTGGGTTAGGCACCCATGTGAAGGTTGTTTGATCATTAAAAATATTTAAATACTATGTTCATAGAGTTTCCACTAAATGGGTAATATGGTTTTTGTATGTGGTTTTACCACTTGTTTTTGAGATACCATAGAGGTATTCTCACATACAACTCTTCTATAAATTGGTGCCTTTGGTTAGTAGTTTCATATCATGTTTTGTGGGTTGGAGAAGTAGTGAAGTGCTATAGAAATATTGTGTTTATATAAACTTCTCTAAACGATTAATGCAAGCATTGAATATCTTTGGGTTTGTATTTTTCCCACAAGAGTTTCTCAATGTAAACACTGCCACTTTTTGTGTGTTTATTTCTTCATATTATTATTGTTGAAATTTTTAATCACATAAATGTCATTGTGGTTAATCTTGGAAATCAATTTTTAGATTTGCATGCACTTTGTCTAAGTTAATATTTCAGTAGCTTCACCTTGATTTCCAATATTGGTATCAGAGCTAATGGTCCTATTGAGAGAGGAACTCCTTTATCTTAGGTTCTCAAGTATCTTATAGTTGGAGTGGGAGCCTTTAAATTTTGGATTTTGTACATTTATGAAGAATATTATATATACCATGGATTCTACCTCCCATCTAGACAAGAATTTCAATGGATTAGGGTATGAGATGTGGAAGTTGAAGATTGTAGATCTCCTAGAAGAAAGAGATCAATGATTGGTAGTTTTTAATGAAAATAAGTCATCTAAAATGTCTAATGAATATTGGTTGAAGCTTGATAAGAAGAACCCGGAACCATACAACTATTTCTAATAAATTTAAATGTTCTCTTAAAAAATTCCAAGTAACCTACCACATAAAAATTATGGAAAAGGATAGGTGATATTTACCAAACCAAAAGTTTTTTGAATGAACAAGGAAATTGAGAGGGGAGTGAATCATTTGTACCATATTAAAACATCAAAACCCACAACAATAATCAGATCCACCAGAATTCATAACACCCTTATTATGTTAAAGTGATTAATCATGAAATTCAAACAATAAAAACTAAAATAAAAACACCATACACAAGAGAACACACGATTTATGTGGAAAACCAAATGAGGGCAAACCATTGTGAGGATTAGCTCACAATATAAGTAATTGCAAAACTAGTACAAGGGCTTACTACCAAAATAGGACACACTGT
This sequence comes from Sequoia sempervirens, assembly GCA_007258455.2. Taxonomy (NCBI): domain Eukaryota; kingdom Viridiplantae; phylum Streptophyta; class Pinopsida; order Cupressales; family Cupressaceae; genus Sequoia; species Sequoia sempervirens. The sequence continues at coordinate 191,782,784 of VDFB02086081.1, read as the reverse complement.
CCAAAAAGGCTCACAACTAGGGCTTATAGCCATAGAAAGAAATAAAGAAGCTAGAAGAGAAATGTTACATAGACAAAAAAAATCTCAATGAAACAATGAATCCACCACAATTAATCCAACACTTTTGTAGCCTTGCATGCATGATTATGGACACCTTCATCTCATTGCATTCAAGAATCCAACACTTTGAATTTCGTACTACTCTGCTCAGATGTGCATCTATACTTCTATAATTAGCATCACATTCATCACTTGTATCTATCTTTATTATTTCTTGCATCTAAAACAACACCACTCTTATTTATATCATCCACAACCTTGAAAATATTCTCCAAGGTTGGAAACTATTTGTTACAATTAAAATTTCAAATTAATTAAGCACCTAAAAGTTCCCGCAATGGATAGGAATGAAGGTGACCCATATAAATCCTTAATTAGGACCCAAATTAATCCTAACATACCTCAATATGCTTTCACAAACTTTTCATGTATTGTTAACACTAGGTCAGCCAATACCCATGCCAAACACCATAAGACATTAAGTATACACTTCCTTAAATCAATCTAAAAATTTTTGAAAACAAAATTCACTTGAACACGATCTAGAATAACCCATGAACCACTTGAGATCCAACAAATAATTCATCCAAGCTCACATCATAGAAATAATTCAATCCAAAACATTTGGTTAACCTTATATGCATATTGACGCATGAAACACTATACTACACCAAATCAAGTGAAACCTTGAATTGTAAAAGATAAAAAAAATATAAGAAACTTCCCAAATCCACACCACCTGAAGCCAAACTTAGAGAAATGTGAATCAAATTCATTTCTCCCATACCACAAAAAACAACACTGAAAAACTAGTTCACACATTGGTGAAAATATCTCACTTTGCATAGTGATCCAAAAACCAAAATTTTAGATATAGCAATTAATAACAACCAAGAACAACATATTAGATTGGCACAGGAATAACATCAACATAGAAAAAATGCATAGCACATCTCGAAGCACATTTGGAACACTTGCACAACATTGTTTTCTATTTTTATCATTTTTTCTCAAAAGCACTTGGAAACCAAGTACCAAATTCATCATCTCATCACATTACTTCATTCCAACTCATCTCTAGGCACTACAAAATAAATACAGCTCCATGTACTCACAATACTTCCTCAGTATCAAAACTACACATGCACAACTTGCAACAACCTATTTTCCTCTTTTTCACAATTTTCTCAATATCCTCAACATCTTCATCATACAATTACCTTCATCAACACATAGTTGACATCAATGACAACACTAACCTTTTGAAATCCTATTGACATAAATGAAAGCACCTTCATACTTGCAACAATCTCCCCCTTTGTCATTGATGGCAACATATGATGTGAAAAGCCATCAAAGACAACACAACAACATTGAACACACTTTCTTCTGATTTCCTTTTCTCTCACCCTGTGTAGATAAATTTTTTCACATGATTCTTTGTCCCCCTTTGACATCAATGGAAAATGATAAAAAAAATTGCATTATTCTCCCCCTTTGACACTAAACCAAGGTATTTTCTCTAAATACTCTACCTTAGGAGTAGACCCAATCAAGTCAGCAACTCTGCATAATGAAAACATTCCTTACTAGAACAATGACACTACATCATGTACTACCTACTCCCCTTGAGAGGTAGCCACCAACATAAGTCCAAAAAAGAGATGAATATATAAATCCATTGGATGGATGCATCTCCATATGCATCTAGTTCAAAGGAGAGGAAATAACCCCCAACTTCTTCTGAAGATACTCAAAACTATCTTTAGGAAGATCCTTATTAAATATGTTAGAAATTTGATCTTTTGTAGGTACATATTCAAGCTTCACCTCATTCTCCATAACCTTCTCTCTCAAAAAGTGATACCTGATTGATATATTCTTTGTCCTTAAATGTATCACTCGATTCTTTAAAATGTTAATTACACTTGTATTATCACAAAAGATATAAATAGGCTCATCATACATTTCTCTGATATCCTTCAATATATTCTTCATCCACAATACTTGTGTACAACAAGATGTTGTTGTAATATAATTAGCCTCTACAATGGATAATAAAATTCAATCTTCCTTCTTACTAAACCATGAAACCAATCTACATCAAAGAAAGAATGCACCAGCACTTGTACTTTTGCTATCATCAACACAACCATCCCAATCTACATTTGTGTGAGCACTTAATGTGAAATCAATATCCTTAGGATACTATAAGCCATAATCCAAAGTGACTTTTAAATATCTAAATATCCTCTTCACAACTGTAACATGTGTCTCTTTAGGATCTTCTTGAAATCTAGCCACAAGACAAAATACATACATGATATCCGGTCTAGTAGTAGTTAGATATAGTTTTCCACCAATCTTGGATTTAAATTTTCTTTGATTAGCCTTAGGTGAATCATCATCATTGCTCAATTTGCAACTAGTCACCATAGGAGTGCATATCAGTTTGGAGTCTTCCATTACAAAATTCTTCAATATCTCTTTGATATACTTTAACTATGAAATGAAAATGCCTTTATATATTTGATTGATTTGTAGCCTAGGGAAAAAATTCATCTCCCCAAACATTGACATCTCAAACTCTTTTTGCATCTCTTTATAAAACTTCTTACACATAGCTTCATTTCCTCCAAAGATGATGTCATCCACATACACAACCACTATCAATATTTTGTCTTCCTTAATTTTAAAGTAAATATTACTATCTACAGTGCCTTTATTGAATCCTTGTATCAAATATTTGTTCAATCTTGCATACCAATCTCTAGGAGCTTGCTTCAATCCATATAATTCCTTTTTCAATTTACAAACCATATCTGGTTGATTTGATAACCGGAATCCTTCCAGTTGTTCCATGTAAACCTCTTCTTCCAATTCACCATTTAGAAAAGTAGACTTCACATCCATTTGATAAACTTTAAATCCTTGTGTGTTGAAAATTCCAAAAAAATCTTGATAGCTTCCATCATAGCCACTAGAGAAAATGTTTCCTCAAATTCTATTCCTTTCATTTGTGAGTAACCCTTATGCACAAGCCTTTCCTTATTTCTTACCATTGCCCCATTCCCATTTAGTTTCTTTCTAAATACCCACTTAGTTCCAATTATGTTCGTGTTTGTCAATCTAGGAATTAGCTCCCATGTTTGATTTTTCTCAGTCTGCATAAGTTCTTCCATTTCCTTCATCCAGTGTTCATTTTTGCATGACTCATTTACTATTTTAGGTTCAACTTTATAAAGTAAACATAGATTTACCTCAACTTCTATAGCTATGCTTCTTGGCAATACTCCTTTCCTCTTGTATCCAATGATTTGTTCTTCAAAATGATTATTTTTCACATACTTAGGGGTCTTAGGGGTCTTTTCTGGAGCTTCTTCCTCTTCATTATGCACTTATTTTTCTTTATATTTTTCTTCTTCTCCACAATAAATTTCATCTAACACATATCCATCTACTGCAATTGAATTCTACAAATTTTCATGAACCTTAACATTTGTATTTTTAACAATCTTTCTTAGCCTTTTGTTGTAACATCTATAAGATTTTCTTTTAGTAGAATATCCAAGATAACTTCATCAGACCTTGCATCAAAATTTCCTAAGTTTTCATCATCTCTCTTAATATAACATTTGCTTCCAAATACTTTACAGTACTTCACAATGGGAATCCTTCCATACCACAAATCATAAGGAGTCTAGTTGTGTTATCTTTTTTTAAACTCTGATAAGTATGTAAACAACAGTATGAATTGCTTCTCTCTAGTAGAATTTTGTTAAGTTTACTTCTTTCATAATAGTTCTAGTAGCTTCTTGAATAGTTTGGTTTTTCCCTTCAACCATTACATTCTTAAGGGAAAATAAGTGCCTCTTTATTCCATGAACTTCACAAAACATATTAAACTCATTGAAGGTGAATTCTCCATCTCTGTCAGACCTCAAACATTTGATTTTCAAATCCATTTCATTCTCAACCATAGCTTTGAATTCTTTGAAACTATCTAGTGCATCAATTTTTTCTTTAATAAAAGTAAGCCATGTCATTCTAGAGTAATCATCAATAAAAAGCATGAAATACATGTCACCTTGAATACTTCTCACCCTTGTAGGACCACAGATATTTGTGTGTATTAATTTTAGTAGTCTAGTAGGAGATTGTTACTTTCCTTTGAAACTACTCCTTATTTTCTTTCCAAACTGACAATTCTTGCAAATAGCAATGATAGGATTTGTGATTCTTGGTAGGTCTCTTATTGCATGAAATGAATTGATTATCACCAAATTATTATAATTCATGCGATACATCCTTCCATGTCATAACCAATTGTCATTAATCTAAGACATAAATCAATGACCATCAACACCCTTAATCTGATAGATATTTTCATATGTCCTCTTCCCAGTAGTAATCACAATTCCAAATCCTTTTCTAATCTCACATCTTTCATCCTTAAACACAAGATTATATCCTTTGCTACACATTTATCCAACACTCAAAATATTATTCCTTAAACATTTAACATAGTAAACATCTTTAGTATTATGCTTTCCATCAAAACTGATTGAACCCATTCCACAAATCTTAGCTCATGAATCATCTCCAAATTTAACTAATCCTCCATCATATATTTAAAGTTTAAGAAATGTAGTTTTGTCTCTAGTCATGTGATTACAGTAGCCACTATCAACAACCCAGTAGTTCTTATCATGTTTAACATGAAAATAAGAAACCAAAGTACGTTCTACCTTTTCATTCTTCTCTGGAACACTTTCCTTCACACAATTTTCAATGTTAGTAGAAGTAGATTCATCTTTTAAATCCAAGAACAAACATTCATTTTCATCAACATCTCCATAATTAGATTCATCATAAAAAATACCAGCATCTTCTTTGACATAGTAACTTCTTTTAATCATCTTTCCCTTATTCTCCTTAATTTTATTGTTCACAACTTTGTTTGGACATCTTGAAGCATAATGACCTATATTTCCATAGCTAAAACATTTGGAAGGTAGTTTACCTTTTCACTTAATTTTTCCCTTTTCAATCCTTCTTACAAAGTTATCTTCCATATCATCAAGATCTTATCCATTTGAATCTTCAACCTTTTTAATTTTCCATCCTTGAAAGAAGTCTCTACTTTTGCACCATTTTTCAATCCAAGTTTTTTCATTTCAAATGAAGTTAGTGTACCAATCAACTAATCTCTAGAATAAGTATTAAAATTTACAACTTCTTGAATAGAAAATACCTTTTTACCATATGAATCAAGAAGAGTTATGAGAAATTTCTTTACCACCCTAGGTTCTTTGGCTTGTGCACCAAGACCTCTTATAACACTTACCAACTCATAACCTCTACATGCATGTAGGTTGTAATTATTTCATTTTTAGACATTCACAAGGTCTCAAATTGTTCCTTTAGAATCTACAGCTTTTCTTGTTTAACCTTGTCATCTTCTTCATAAATGCTTTCAAGCTTATCCCAAACTTCTTTAGTAGTCTTAAGATTCATAATTTTAACCAATTCAAAATTTGAAAGACTATTTACCAAAATAAATCTTAGCTTAGAATTTACCTCATGTTCCTTGATCTTAATAATTGTGCTTGGACCATTTGGAGCATATAGAGTCTTTATTTCCTTTTCAATCTCAAATCCATGAGATGCCAAATATTCTTCCATCTTTTTCTTCCAAAATATAGAGTATGTTCCTATTAGCATATGGCTTCTAGTGTTGTCATTGATGAAAACCTAAGAAATTATTCTAGTCCGCATATCATAATTTTCTTGTACCAGTAGAAAGAGTGAAGTTCAAAGTATTACCATAAGTGAGAATGAAGAATAGGGTATCTGGTTAAAGTTTAGTATGTCGATCTATATGCTTCACTGGATTATCATTTTGAGTTGTGGATCTCAGGGAAGATTGTTAAGCATCTATATTAGCTTATTGTTAAGTTTTGTGTTATCACCTTAATCAATGTATGAGTTAGGAGATTCGACAGAATGATTTTTTTGTTTATTTTCTAAAGGTGGTCGACTAAGTGTATGTAGTGTGTCGCGGATGTATAAGGAGTAATTGTTTAATTGTTTCTATGTTCAAACAATTTTTTTTTTTGGATCCCAACATAGCTTTAGCTGACTTTGTTGGATACGCATGAAATATCAAATGTGGATTGAGCCAACAGTTGGAAAATATTTTTGTCTTGTTGTAAGCCAACTTGAAGTATCTAAATCTTTGATAGTGTATATATATATGAGATCGGATAAATTATTTTGAAATGCATATGTAGAAGTATGGTGTGTAAATGTGTGAAGAGTAGATCAGATGTGTGTGCGAATATCAGAAGATCAGTTGAGCAAATTTTTCTTGTGCAGAAGAGAGTTTATGTGAAGCAAATTAAGGCAGAGCAGAGCAAAGTGTAGAATTAGATAGCATATACAGAATATGATAAATGAGCTTAAACCAAAACTTGTCTCAGGAATTTGTAGATACTATCTTCTTAGTTCAACCTTTTTCTGTAATCCAAACATATTGTAAGGCATTGATACTTCTTTATTTTGATCAATGACCTCTAGGCACTGTGCCTGAATGCAAGTGCATTCTCGTTTTGTTCATACTTTTAACAGAGTATAAATTGTGGATTAACCTCCACTATTGTTTTTCCCCCAATAGGGTTTCCACGTAAAAATATTGGTGTTATGGTATTTTGATTGTTACCTTCATATTCTTACACCTTTACTTCTATTGAATTCTTGTAAATGGTTTAATATTTTGGAATGAAACTTAAATATTGTTGAACATTGATTCACCCCCCTCTCAATGTTCCTTGATTCCAACAATTGGTATCAAAGCATTGGTTCCTTTGTAGAATTTTAATAGCTCAAGGTGTATCTTGAAATACAATGGAATCTGGTGGTCTTCAACAGTAGGTTTTGGTGGCACTTGATGATCTTGATCAGTCTAAAGCAGAAGTCCTAGAATTAATAGCAAATCTTGGAGATGCTAAAAAATTCATTCAATCATTGAAGGATAAAATCAATGAGTCAAGAGAAAAGAGGAAGGAACTATGTGATCAACTAAAGTAGAAAGAAAGTAAATGCTGGGAAGATGTTCAACTGAATTAGACCCTAAAAGAAATAACTGGAGAATGTGAAAAGCTTGCTATAAAAAATGCTACTCTAAAGCTTGAGATGGAATCTATGGTGATGAACTAAGGAGATTGAAGAAAGGAAGAAAAATGAGGAGAATCTAGCCCAGGCCTTAAAAGAAAAATATAAAGAATGTAGTAAGGTTAATAGTTGATTCATTCAGCTAGAGATTGAATTGCAACAATCTAGAAATAATGAACAAGAGCTAGAAAGACAAATACTTATTCTCAGAGATGAACTCACAACTACAAATGAATACAAGAAGTTTAGGATCAGTTCTACTAAGCTTGATGAGATTCCAAAAGGATAGAAGGATTAAATTGACAAGTGTGGTCTTAGATATGAGAGAGGAGAAAGCTCCGGATCTGAACATGAGGATTCTAGACAAAGAAATTAGATGAACAAAGGAAAAAGGTATCCAGTAAGATAACCTAATGCTTAGAAGTTTAATAGTCACAACTTTTCCTATAATAAATTTGGTCATTTGGCTTCTCAGTGTAGAAGTAAAATAAATTCAAGCAATCCATCATTCTTAGGTCATTGCTTTAATTGTGATAAGTTTGGTCACAAGTCAAATGAATGTAGAAAAAATTTTCATCACAACTTTCATAGAGATGTCAAATGTTATGCATGAAATACATTTGGGCATATTGCTAATCAATGCATATCAAGAGGAAATCTATGTAATGAATGTTCTAGACAAAGAAAACATGTTTGTTACAATTGCAACAGATTTGGTCACATTGCAAGATTCTATAGAAACACAAACATGGATAGAAGAGGTCTGACATACAAAGACATAATTTCATAGAAAGGTGATAAAGGAAAAGGGAAAGTGACTATGGAAGAAATAAGAGATCAGATGAAGAAAACATGGGTAAGAAAGAGTGATTCTGATGAAGGAAATAAGTTTGCACCAAAAGCAGCTTCTGGTAATTCCTCCGAAAATTGATCTTAGGCCATTGGCCTAGGGGGAGTTTTTCAAGAAATTCCTTTGACCACCTATCAACAGTTGGCATTGGAATGTAGGAAATTGTTAGTAGTTGTGTCAGTGGTTTACAAGTGTATCAATGATTGCTTGTGTAGAAATTTGAGGAGTAGAAGGTTTGTAGATGAATGTTTCTTTTGTTGTCTATGAGAGTAGAGTATACAGAAATCCTAGGGAAAAACATTTAATGCGACAAAATGTTAGGTGTGTGAGTTATAAAAGGGCATTTGGAACCCTCATTTTTCACCATGCATTGAAGGAGAATAAAAGGAGAGCCTCTGTAGTAGAATTTTGAAGGAATCCGTCAATTTAGCAATGAATTCATTAGGTATTTTAGTTGCTTGTTGAATTCTCACTTAATTTGGTGATTGATAGAAACTTGTTCAGCACAAAAAGAAAAATGATGCAAATCAAAGGAATGGTGAATTTGGATGAATATAGTAGTGAGAAGATTAGGAAGCTGAGAAATATGTTTCCAGCCATTGAATTGAAATGGATTTAAGGTGTGAAACACAAAACTTTGGAAATTTGGAGTGAATTTCCATATTTTGTCAATGCAGAAGTCAATGGGTTTATCTTGAATAGATTGAATGATGACATTCTAACTCTAGATAAACCCTATCCCATTTCGAAAGAGGTGATCAAGAATCTAACTAGTTTGTGCAATGTTGGGGATATTCCAAAAAAGAAGTTGATTCAAAACAAAGAAGTTGAAACCCTAACCAGAGTAACTGGAGATCAAAGGGCTTTGATAATTTTGATGAAAAAGGATCCAATAACAAGGTACATTACACATGGAATCTCATACAAAATATTTTTCAGAAACAAGGAAGGCACAACTTCAGCAGGTGTAGTTTATATCTCTCATAAAATGATAATGGAGGATGAAGATTTTGATTTGTGTGGATTGCTTAAAGATTAATTGATGGATAATGTGAAAATAACCAAGGAGACAAATTACCCCTTCAGGTTTGGTACCTTGGTCATATGTCTTGTGATGTATTTTTTGAATTACTTGCCACAGATCGATAATGTTGTGTGGAAAAAGAATGAACTAGTTTGCAAACAGATCTTTGAACATTCTAATGCTTTGGGAAATTATGAGCAAGAGTATGAAAATTTATTTAAGGAATTTCTAGGGAAGTTTGGAGCAACTATAATTTCTCTTTTGGTAAGAGCACTTGAAGTTGGATCTACTTCCGATAAGATGGAGAAGAAGAAGAAGAAAAGAGCTCAAGAAATTGTTGTTTACACTCCTCTAACACACATAACTCCAAAAACTAAAGGAAATGGAAAAGAACAAGAGATTATGGATATACCAAATGAGGAATCTGATGAGTACACTCCAAGGGAAGAACTAGAATCAGTCAAACCAGATGTAGTAATGGAAAAAGGAAGCAAAGAAGAAGGTACTTTACTCAAAGTAAAGGTACTACAGCTTATTCAAGAGCAATATGGGATGCAGAAAATTGTTGGTATATGGTCTGAGAAACCCTCATATGAGTAGGACTTGATCGAGAGCACACTAAGTAGTTGTTTTGTGCATAATAACATTAATTTGGAGAATCTGCAGAATGTGTTTCCTAAAGAAATGATCGAATACAATAAGGAATCCATGGTCTCTGAGTTGTTGAATGGGAAAGAGGGAGAGATAATTTTACATCTGAAGGAGCAATTCAGGCTATCTCTTACCAAACTCAAAATGAAAATGAATATGTTGAGGAAATGCATAAATACAACAAATAAGATCTACAACTATTGTCTATGTTGGCCTCATGTAATTGGGAAATACAAAGATAAGTTGGAGTAGATTGAAACTGAGCTTAACAAAATTGGTCATGATTATAACATGTTTCAAGATCAAGATGGTGCAATCAAGAAAAGGATTCAAGAGTTGTGGTCTGAACATGCAAAATTTCACTTTACCAGGAACAACCTTGTGGACACTTTTTGGAATGTGAAGGATTTAACTGAATGCAAGATGGAGAAGTTAATTGAAGTTCTGAGGAAATGAGAGAAATTAGAGGAGGCAATCACAATTCTAGAATCTCTCATCCAAATTATCAATTGGACATCATAAAACAACAGCTTGATCTTAAATATTGGGATTGCAGTGGAAGCATGGAAAAAATTTCTTCTAGAAATGAAAGATAAGTACAAGATAATTTTTTGACTCGAGCAGTAGTTGTATTTCTTCAAATTTTGATCAAATATTTGAAATGGGGAGAGAGTATAGAGTAAAATATGCTTTATAATTGATGTCAAAGGGGGAGAGAGAGCAGTGAAAAATGACTTGTCACTCTAAGGGGGAGTTGTGTTTCAAAATTCTGAAGTTTTAAACTATGGCAGTGTAATCATATTGGTTCTGACACTTAGTCATTTTTCACTAAGTGTTACCATCAATGCCAAAGGGGGAGATTATTGGAATATGGCTTTAGGCATTGTCATTGATGGAAATCTAAGTCATTATTCTAGTCCACAGATCAAAATTTTCTTGTACTGATAGGTAGAGTGAAGATCAGAGTATTACCAGAACTAAGAATGAAGAATAGTGTATCCAGTTAAGGTTCATTATGTCGATCTGTATGCTTCACCTGATTATTTGAGTTGTGGATATTGAGGAAGATTGTTAAGCATCTATATTAGCTTATTTTTAAGTTTTGTGTTGTCTCCTTAATCGGTGTATGAGTTAGGAGATCCGACAAAATGATTTTTTTGTTTATTTGCTAAAGGTGGTCAACTCAATGTATGTAGCATGTCACAGATGTATAAGGAATAATTTTTGTCTTGTTGTAAGCTAAATTGAAGTATCTAAATCTTTGATAGCATATATATATATGAGATCAGGTAAATCAATTTGAGATGCATATGTGGAAGTATGGTGTGTAAATGTGTGTGAAGAGTAGAGAAGATGTGTGTGTGAATATTAGAAGATCAATTGAGTGAATTTTTCTTGTGCAAAAGAGAGTTTATGTGAAGCGAATTAAGGCAGAGGAGACCGAAGTGCAGAATCAGATAGCAGATCCATAATCTTATCAATGAGCTTAAACTGGAACTGATCTTAGGCATTTGTAGATGTTATCTTCTTAATTCAACCTTTTGTTGTAATTTGAACATAGTGTAAGGCAGTGAGCTTTCTTTATTTTGAGCAGTGAGATCTAGGCAGTGTTCTTGAATGAAAGTGCATTCTTTTTTTGTTCATACTTTTAACAAAGTATAAATTGTGGATTAACCTCCACTATGGTTTTTCCCCTAATAGGGTTTCCACGTAAAAATCTTGGTGTTATGGTGCTTTGATTATTTCCTTCATATGCTTACATCTTTACTTTTATTGAAATGTTGTAAATGGTTTAAGATTTTGGGATGAAATTTAAATATTGTTGAACACTGATTCACCCCCCTCCCAATGTTCCTTGATTCCAACAATTTCATCAAATCTAGGGAAATCTATCTTGTTTTCAATCTCAGGTTTATCTTAAGTGATTAATCTCTTCTCCAAGGAACCTTGTGTTGATAACAATTGTTGAATGAACAAGACAACTAAAAGGGGGGTGAATCATTTGTAGAAAATTAAAACATGAAAACCCTCAATAGTAATTAGATCCACAAGCATTCATTAAACCCCAATTTTGTTAAAGTGATTAATCATAAAATGCAAAAAATAAAAACTGAAATAAAAAAACCATACAAAAGAGAACACCAGATTTACATGGAAAACCCAATGAGGGAAAATCCATGGTGAGGATTACCTCGTAATATAAGTAATTGGAAAACTAGTACAAAGGCTCACTGCCATAATAGGATACACTATCCAAAAAGGCTCACAGTCAAGGCTCATTGCCATAGAAAGAAATAAAGAAGATAGAAGATAAATGCTACACAAAGAAAAACATCTCAATGAAATAGGAAATCCATGGAAATTACTCCAACACTTTTGCAGCCTTTCATGAATGATTGTGAACAACTTTAACTCACTCCATTCAAGAATCCAACACTTTGAAGTTTGCACTACTCTACTCAAATTCGCACCTATACTTCTATAATTCACATTACATTCATCACTTGCATAAATCTCACATCTATCTCATATCTATATTGATTTTTTCTTTTATCCAAAAAGAACACCACTCTTATTTATATCATCCTCAACCTTGAAAATATTCTCCAAGGTTGGAAACCATCTATTACAATTAAAATTTCAAATTAGGTTGGCACCTAAACATTCCCACAATGGATAGGAATGAAGCAAACCCATATAAATCCTTAAGTAGGACCCAAATTAATCGTGACATACCTCAATATGCTATCAAGAACTTCACATGTAGTGTTAACACTAGATCATCCAATACCCATGCGAAACACCATAAAACATTAAGCACATGCTTCCTTAAATCAATCTAAAACTTCCAGAAAACAAAATTCACTTGAACATGATCTATAATAACCCATGAGCCACTTGAGATTCAACAAAGAATTCATCTAAACTCACATCATAGAAATAATTCAACCCAAAATATTTGTTTAACCTTACACGCACACTGACGCATGAAACACACATTGTACTGCACCAAATCAAGTGAAACCTTGAATTCTGAAAGATACAAACAATATATGGAACTTCCCAGATCTACACCACTTGAAGCCAAGCTACAAATAAATTTAGAGCAAATACATTTCTCCTAGACCACATAAAATAATATAGAGAAATAAGTTCACACACTGGTGAAAATATCTCACTCTACATAGTGATCTAGAAACCCAAATTTTGGATACATCAATTAATAACAACCAAGAACAATATATCAAATCCACATAGGAAAAACATCAACATAGAATAAATGCATATCACTTCCTTGAGCACATTCTGAACACTTGTGCAACACTTTTTTCTATATTTATCATGTTTTCTCAAAAGCACTTGGAAACTAAATACCAGTCATCATGTCACCACATTACTTCATTCCAACACATATCTAGACACTGAAACATAAAGATAGCTCCATGTACTCACAACACTTCCTCAATATCTCAACTACACATGCACAACCTGCAACAACCTATATTTCTCTTTTTCATATTTTTCTCAATATCCTTGACATCTTCATCATGCAATAACCTTCATCAACACATAGTTGACATCAATGATAACATCAACCTATTGACATCCTATTGACACTAATGAAAACACCTTGCAACAAAGTATTACTAATAATTTGTACCTTAAAATATGGTTATATTCATTAAAGGATAAGGATGGTGATTTTTTTGTCGATCATTTAAATTATTTTAATTTGTTTTTGAATTATCTTGCATCTTGTTACTGTGTTTTTGGTTATCCCTAGAAAATTTATTTTATTCCAATTTTGGCTAAGTTGTGAGTTGATGGTGTTTTAAGTGAACAGTAGAACTCTGGTGGTGATTATGAAGGTTTCTTTAACTTCTTTTCCCACCACAAGGCTCTTTTCCCTTATATAGTTTTTAGCATGTAGTAGTGTTTTGTTAAGTTCACCGAACTCCCACATATACTACCTCAAAGAAAAAATAATTAACAAGTGTTAGTGATTATTGAAAGGTGGGTGATGTTTTATAATGAAGGATGAACCTCAGTGGTGATTTACAAAGTTATATAAACTATCCATCTCTCCACCCTTATAGTTGTTCCTTTTCAAATTTTTAAAAAGCAGTTGCAATGAAGTGTTGATATGAAAGATAACATGTGCCTACATGACAAGAGGATGTCATTTATTGCCTATCTACTTGAACATTTCCTATGGGGAATTAAAAGGAAATATATGCAAGAAACAAACATTCTTGGCTATGATATTAACACTGGGAGATGTGAAGAGGGAGAGTATGTCAATGCAAATCTTCATCCTTAGAATTCAGGACTGTTCTAAAGTATTTACATCCATGTCTCTTCCTTTCAAATTTTTAGTTTCCAAGCTTATTTTTCCCTGTATTACAATCTGTCTAGTGAAAGTTCATTCAAACCCTACGATTTTAGTTATGGAAAGAATTAAGTGCTAGGGTTACAAGTATATCTCAAGATTAACTTACAACATGCCTGAGATAGGGGACACTAAACTCAAGCAGGTGAATATGAATGAATTTAGGGAAAAATTCAATGCACCCAATCCACCACCCATCACACAAAAGGTAATTGATAGTGGATTGGTGGAAGCAGTTGCATTCCCTATAGCAGTCCAATGCCTAGAGTTAATTCGTGAATGCATTAGGCATTATGATTCTCAAGTTCAATTAATTAGAACGAAAGACAATAGGTTGGTGGTTAAAATTTAAAGAACCACCTTTACCTCATGCCTGAGGATTCCAAAAAGAGAGTTTACTCGTCCCTAGATTTCACCAATGTTGAGGTTGAGTTCTCAATCAAAAAGGGGTATTACCATAATGTAATGACAAAGAATTGGCTCGAAAATCCTAGGTGGGATAAATCCCAATTTCCTTGAAATATGCATAGGAACTATTTTGTAGATGAGATAACCAATATAGTTATGTTGTTGCACAGAGTTTAGGGAAATAAAGATGCTTATGAGTTCCAAGAGTGGGCATACTTTTTTGTCCAGATTATGCTCGAAGGAAGCCAATTTTTTAGACTGGGTGAAGCTCATCAATGACAAGATACACAAGTTTCTTGTTTTCTTCACCATTAATAAATCATTCCACATGTCTTCTTATTTAATTTACACCATTGAAAACACTAGATCATGGCTATGCTTGAGGCCAAGTGACTTCCCTATGACTAGGTACCAATTTTTTAGTACCTTGATAAGCTACAGCTGAACAAGAGTTTCCTTCACCATAGAAGGATATTTTATACCTTTACCATGAGGATAACCAGGGAGTTTCAAGTGAAAATTAAGATACAAATTCCACTAGAAGCCATACAATTTGTCAACTTCTATGGCAGCCATTTTATCTAGTTTCAAAGTTCTCTTATATAAGATTTGGTAGTTTTATTGGTTTCCCTATAAAACTTCCAAGAAACCCAAAGGATAAATTTGTAATGATTGAGGTCTATAGATAGCTATTCAATGTTAATAAAAGGTGCCAAGAGTGAAGGAGAGTAATTGTGCAGTTTCCAGTTGGTTTTTGTCCCTTCACTTGTGAATCTATGTTTGATGCTTTAAACATAGAAAAGGAAATTTCTAGGTATATTTTGCATACTTATGATGAACATTTTCCTTTTAATCTCAAAGATTATGTGAAATATAATTTGAAACTAGGACATAGCTTCTTCCATCTATTGACTTTGGAGGAATATTGTTCTGACTGCTTAGATGAATTTTAAGTAAGGAGGAGAAATTGGATGAGATTGTCATTGAGAAAAATAGTCATTTATAGCTTGGTTTGGGATGTAGAATGAATTGAGGATGATGAATTTGATCTAGTAGATCCAATCTTTACGAAATTGATAGAAAATAATCCCATACTTGTTATGGCTTGTATCAATAAGGAAGTAGAGACAGTTGAAGCAAGAACTACAAATGATTTGTAAGGACTTGGGAGTGGCTCACTAAAAAGAAAATAGAACAATCCGGTCCCCAAACTAGGTCACAGAATACTCAACCTCCAAGAGGTAGTGACCAGCCTTCTATGATCACATGGACTTTTAGATCAGTTTCATGTGAGATACAGTCAAGAATCCAGGGGGATAGTGGTGAGGAACCTCCTGATGGGAATGTGTTTCAATAGATTTGTCGAGAAGATATTCTTCATCTACCCCATATAGATAAGGATAAAGAGGCCCAAGGAGATGAAAGTGATTTAGGTAACATTGAAATGAGTACCTCCTCTTCATCTTTCAATCATCACCTATGAGAGAGGTAAATGAAACTCTAAGATAGAGGACTTCTCTACCTTCATCAGAGGACATACAAAAAAACAATCCTCCCGTGAAGAGAACATTATTTGACTCTTCCAGTTCCAAGGTGACCAATGTTTCAGTTACCCTTGTTTGGCTAGAAGATACTTTATCAAAGAGAAGAAAAGCAATGCAAATAGATCTTATGAAGGAAGATGTGGTGGGTCAATTGCTTCAAAGAACCCCAAATTCCAAGAAGTTAAAAAATACTGCTAGGTTAATAGATGATGGAAGTTCAAGGAATTTGTGTTTGGAAGTTTCACATCTCACTACATAGAAGGAAGTTACTCAGGTGACTACAAGTGACTTTGACATTGATAGGATTAATTTGGGACCTCCTACAAGAGATAAATATGTACACAAATTTCAACTATCTACAAGAAGGATGGTTGAGAGATCTAAAAAGGATGAGGAAAGTAAGGAAAAATTGAAGAAACATGTCAAAGTTTTGATTGATTTCCTAAAGTAGATCTTTCATCTTCTTCCTTAACCAATTTCTCAAGTTGAATCATCCTCTGATCCCAAAAATAGGAAAAGAAGTTGTGAATAAGATGAAAAGCTGTAAGACCTTTAGAAAAATTTATTGATGAATGTAGTGGTGGGTTGGTGAAGAAAGGAAATAAAATCATCACTAAGTCATTGGGATTTCTTCAAATAACAAATGTTTCAAATAATTTAAAATTGAGAGAGAGTTTGTCACTAATAAAAAAGAAGAAACAATATGGAACCAATATTTGAATGAAATCAAAGTGATGTTAAGTATCGGGATGTAAAATTTGGTTACAAGAAAAATTATATCTAATGCTATTGATTCCCATTGTGTGATATGGAATAAAACTGTAGAATGGAAGCTACAATTCAAGAGGCAAGGCTTATAGAAACTCCAAAAAATACTAAGTGTAACTCAATTTTAGAGGAGGTTAATAAGAACCTGGTCGTACTTGGATTGCAACTTAACAGGGTAAGAGATGGAGGAATGGAGAACATGCCAAAGACTTGGAGAAAAAAATCTAGAAGATAATTGATGGGATCTTCAATTCCCAATCTTTCATTCTTGAGCACTTGAGGAAACTCAATGAACTAGACCTTATCTTGTCCCAAGAAACAAGACTTATGAAGACATATGACCAGAGAATTAAAGATTTTTGAGGTAGCTAGTTAGCATAAAGCCTAAAAATGGGGGAAATAACTATTCCTCAACATATGGAGCTACCACCTATCACAAAGCCTTTCCAATATTTGCAAAAAGGACTTTGTTTGCACATCTGTAGAATTTGGAAGTGAAGCACCACCTGGTCGTGCCCACAAAAGGATATGAAAATCACAGTAAAACCTTTCCTAGGAACTGGACATTCCAGCAGGTGACTAATATCTCTTTATGGGCGTTCATTTACTTTTCAAACCAGGGAACATATACTTTGAATGGCACAGCACAATATATGCACTAAGAACTAGTTTCGGTCACAACTTAACAGAAATAAATACTTGGAAGGAATTCTATCTATGCTATAGAAAGGTAATGCAAAGTTCTTTTAACTCAACCATGATTTGACTAAAACATAAATCATAACAACTATGACTAAAACACAAACTATGAACTGGCCTTATGCTGCAGGAACAGGCACAAGGATGGATTCCCGATGCTGTAGGAGCAATACAAGACTGAGTTTGTATGGAAACTTCAAAGATGAAAGCTAACTGATGATCAATAGAAAATAACAGCTAACTAACTAGCTACAGATACTTACTAAGTGGGCCCCCTTAGCAAGCATCTATTGGTTACACAAGTGTTGAACTCAGAACTTCATCAAACTTTATTCATGAAAACAGAATGGTATACATACCTTTGTTGATATGGAAACTAACAACAAACTATGTCTCTTGTCATACAAATTATGTTTTTCATTTTTACATGATATTTGCTATATCTCTACCACTATGCTTCTATCTTACTATTAACTATCATCTCCTTCCTTTACTCGCGTAGGAGGAGTACCTTATTTAAAATCAAAAGAACAACTAACTAACTAACCCTATCAAAGAAAGACATGGAAGTAAAGTGTATCCCAGAATCAAGGAACAAACTTCATAAATGAATTTATCCGTTCAACCCGATCCAGAGAGAATCTAGCGCTCCACTCTTTCCAGATTGACTGTCATTAAAAATCTTTCCCAACAGTTTCAGTCAAAGAGTCTTCGCCAGAGCTTCCTTGAAGTCGTGCAGGAAATAGACTTTACTGCAAGGCCGAGATTGGTTGCGCTTGACTTGATCATACTTTCTTCAACAACCTGCGAAACACAAGGTAATAGATGCGAAAGAAAAGATGCATGGAACATACACAATATCTATTCGTTAATCACATATTTATATATATTTCATCATTCAAAAACTACATGCAATATACCAGTCATTTAGGGAGTCAATGGAGTAATAAATGTAGTCAAGACAACACAATAGGCTGTAGGAATATGAAAATATTTTGCTACAAGATACCCCAATAAAAGGTTTCAAAAGAGTTTTAAACAATCACAAATAACAAAAGTAAAGGCATTAAAAGTTCATCATAATATCCAAACTATGAGCACATTTTGGGCTCATCATCTGCCCCCTACTTAGCCCAATGCTAGTCCTCTAGCATTAAATTTCCTAGTGGTTTCTCTGAAATCAGTGGTTGTGGCATGACTTTGAAATGGTGTTCCAAACCTGTAATAAAATCCTCTGAAAGTCTGGAACCTTTCATACCTACGAGCTTCTAAATCATCATTAAGATTTGTAGCCTGGTAAGGATAGAGGGGCCACATTAGCACAGGAGGTCTAAATGTCAATGGCAACCATAGTTCAAATCTCTTTTGAAGTCCTAATTGTATATATCTATTTGATTGTTTAAGAGTTGCTATGAAATTTAGGGGACTGTAAGGTTCAGACCTTCTTAACCCAATAGTTAATCTTTTCCACCTTTTCTCACTTCTGGTGTATAACAGTCTCCAAAATGAATATGACTATGCCTGAAATTCATCATATACCTACTTCTTGAGATCAAATATTTTCTCTCTGGCTGTATTATTATGAATGCCATATGTCAGAGTAAACCAGGTTTTCAACATTGCATGGGGGTTTGAACTTTGAGAGCATAATGGAACAGACTCATTCCTTTCGGCTTCCTCATATGTTTCCCATTGCCTGCCATAATTTGCTTCATTTGTTGCCCATAACATAAATGATCTCAAATGGATATCACCAATATACAGAAGAGGATTCCATTCTGTTTCAAATGGAATTAAAAAGCCATGTAAATAAAATTCACATAGAGAATTTCTTAACTAATTAGGGGCTACCTGGTATGCATTGTAAAATTCTTTAGTAGTGTGAAGTATAGGACCTTGATTTCTGGAAATTATCATTAGTTGGAACCATAAGAATTGTTCCTTAAGACACAGAGCATAAATTCTAGGTGGTGGTCTGCATTCCACAATCTAACCAGTTACTTTTAACATTTCATCCATTTTTGCTTTTAACTCAAAAATTTCCTATTTCTGACTTTCAATTTCCTTTTTTAGTTTCTTCCTTTCTACCTCCCATAGACTTTTTTGCATGTCAGTCTGGGCTAGGTGCCAGAAAGTTAGGGTTTGCAATGTAACTGGTACCCAGTTAGCTTTGACATATTCTAGAAACTCAATCAAAAATGTCTTCTTATAAACAACAATGGCTTTACAAGTTGCAGGGGGAATGTAGCTTTACTAGGCACATCCAATTATTTAGTCAGTTCTTGCTCTTACTGGAGGATGAATTCTTGTTGCTGTAGTGAAGAAGATTGTGCTTCCTCCGAAAACTGTATAGCAGCAGTAGCCAAGTCATCAAGACTTGGTAACCCTTTTTCATTATGCCCCATTTCCTTTGTCTCAATTTTTTCCTCTTCAGGAATGAATGAACTATGTGCAGCATTCTCGAACACATTCTGAGAAACATCAAATTCAGACTCAATGGACTCTTCTAAAATTACAATAACCTCTAGTTGAGGTGAAGCAGGGGAGGTCTTATATTGTTTCCTTGTGGAAAATCTTCTTGACACTGGTGCAGCTGCAAGAGGTGTTCTGGTAGTCTTCCTCTTCCTAGTCTGCCTAGAGGGTTTTGCCCTGCCAGAGGATGATGGTGAACTAGTAATAGCAACAGGTGTTGCTGTAGAAAAGACAGCTACAGGGGAAGATGTTGCAAGAGAAGGGCATTATCTTTTTTGAGAATGAGGGTTAGATTCTGGGGACCCTTCTGCCTTTGTTTTTCTCTTCTCTCTCCTAGTGATAGATCTAATTTGTACCCTAGCAGAGGATTCAGGTGTGAGAGTTGTAGGACCAGGTGCTATAGGAGTAGATGACCCTTGCCCTATTCTTCTACTGGTAGACGCAAATTTTTTTTCTTTTTCTGAGGCCATGGGGTAAGTACCCTAGGGGGTTGTGAAATTTGCAAGCTCTTTTGGGCAACGAATTGTTGCCAGGAAAGAGGTGAGACATCTCTTAAAGAGTGTTCAATCAATAATTTGATAAGGCCATGGTGAATAATAGAATTATCTTTCCCTTGCTGGGTTCCGTGAGCACTTTGTTCCAAAAATTTTAACAGGAAATTCAGAACATTTACAACTAACCCATGCCTCATATGACTTAATAATTTAAAATGATAAGAATGCAGGTAGGAGAAATGGCCTTCATAGGTTAAATACCTGATTATGTAAGCAGCATATTCTGAATAAGGAGGAGGCAATGATACCCGCTTGCATCCCTGCTTGGAGACTTCCAAAGGTCCATCTGTGGGTATTGAGAATTCAGCCCTTGCAGAAGTAGCATCTGAAGAAAAAATTTCTCCAACAGCTAGAAGCCCGGTTACTTCAGCAATTCTATCTTTAGTTGCAACAACCGTTAGACCCCATACAATAGCCTCCCCTTCAGAAAGGGTTCTCAAAAATTCCCCAGCAGCCTCCTCATCAAAAGCATTTAAGCTCAAGAAGTAGTTTAACCATCCATAGAGGCTGAATGCCTGGACTGTTTGAGGATTTTGCAATAATAATTCATGAGCTATAGGCTCATGTCGCACCAGTTGAACACCCATGTTCACATTTTTCCCTTAGCTGAACTCAACTCCCTGCTGAAAATTCAAAAAAATTCCTCTCTGTTTCCCTTTCTGTTCTGATTTTTTTTCTTTCTGTCGTGCCATCACATTTCTCCCTTTTCCAAAAATAAACTTTTTGAACAAGCAGTTTTGATTGTAATTTACAAGAAAAACATGCAAATAAAAAGGACATGTGATCATATTTGGAAAGTACTAGAAAAATAATAAAGAAAGGTTATTTGCACAGTTGTGGCAGTGGTGAAAAGACAGGTTTTGAAAGGTGGATTACCCCGCCCCTACTTAGAGTATGACATGTGTCCTCACATGTACTAAAAAATAGGTGAATATTGGGTAATAATGACTAGTATAGGCATAGCAGTAAATAAATAGAATAAAATAAGTCAAATATGCAATAACAAAAGATATGGCATACCTTTGATAATTGTGTGTACATGTGAAGAAAGATGACGGTGTCTTCATGAGGTGACAGTTGGGAATGATATCATAATGAAGGGTAATGCAGATAGATGAGGTGGATGGGTGACATGGGCAGATGAGATGAATGGATGAAATGGATGGATGGGATGGATGGAATGGAAGATAAAGAAATGGAATGTGGCAACAAGTGAGAATGGAGAAAAAAGGGTTTCCTTAAAAGAAAACATTTATTATGAGCATAGTTTTCAAAATTACAGTGAAGCTGTAGGAGAAAGGCTAAAGCCTTCGGCTGCAAGAAGAGTAGTGGGAGGATCCTGAACAAACTACTGCATGAATTCTTCTTTTTAGGCTGGTTTATGGTACAACCGGAGTCGGTGGCTATTAACTAGCAATTTGAAACAGACTAGATCAATTGTCGCCAGCTGTACAACTCCATTGTTGAACATATTCTCAACTTCATAGGGACCAAGCCAACATGTTGTGAGCTTACCTTAGTTTTCTTGATATCTGAAATCATATAACAGAGCCCAATCACCAGCAAAAAATTGCTTGGTTTTGATGTGTTAATCATGCCATTTCTTCCTTTGCTGTTGGACTACTTCGGTATGCTGCAGGGTAGTTTTTCTCATTTCGTCCAAAGCATTTAGCTGTAGGAGACATTCCTTCTATGCTTCAAATATTTCCATATTGAGTTCAAGAGCTATCCTCAAAGTTTTATGCTCAAATTCTATGGGCAACATGGTTGTTTTCCCATAAAGCAGCTCAAAAGGTGTAAACCCAGTTGTTGTCTTCTATGTAGTTCTGTAGGCCCAGACTGCATCAGGAAGTCTACTGCTCCAATCTTTTCTATGGAGTTACAATGTCTTTGTTAGGATCACCTTAATTTTTTTGTTTGTAACCTTCACCTGACCATTGGCTTGAGGGTGATAGGGGCTAGACTTCCTATGTTTGATTTTATAGTCATTCATTAGTGCAGTGATCAAATTAGATGTGAATTGAGCTCCCTGATCAGTTACAAGCTCTCTAGGAACTCCAAATCTAGTGAAAATTTATTCATATAGAAATTCAGCAACCTTGTTATCTCGAGTATGAGTCATAGCTTTTACCTCAACCCATTTTGTTACATAATCCATACAAACTAGAATGTATGACTTGTCATTTGATGGTGGATCAATTGGTCCCACAAAATTCATTCCCCACTTATCAAAAGGGGTGACTATTACCTATGGATATAGTGAAATTTTATCTGACTTGGTTGGTCTTCTCATACGTTGGCATCTATCACATTTCCTTGTATAGACCACAACATCCTTGTGTAACGTTGGCCAGTAGTACCCCATTGTAAGAACCTTCATTGATGTTCTCTTTGCTGCAAAATGTCCCGCACATGGTTCATCATGGAAAACATGCAAGATATCATAAGTCTTATCTTCTTTTACACATCTTCGCATCACTTGATCAGGTCTAGTATAAAACAAACAATTTACAATCCATGAAAAGTTAAATTTTTTTTCTATTAACAATTTCTTTTCTTTTGGAGAAAAGTGAGCTGGTATTCTACTTACTGCTAGATAATTGACAATGTCTACATACCATGGAGTATTTGCAACAATGGAAAAAAAGTGTTCATTTGGGAACCTATCATCAATGACCTCATGTTTAGCAGGTGCAGCTATTTAAAGTCTTGATAAAAAGTTAGCCACAACATTAGCTCTTCCTGGTTTATCAATGATTGTAATGTCAAATTCTTGTAATAATAGGAGCCATCTTGTGAATCTACCAGAGATGGTAGGTTTGTTCATTAGATACCTAATTGTTGCATGGTCAGTGTGAATGAATATCTGATAACCTATGACATAATGCCTAAACTTATTCAAAGCATACACTATTGTGAGCAATTCCTTTTATCTAACAGTATCATTTAGCTCCAGACCTTGAAGGTTCTTGTTGATAAAATAGATAGCATGCTCAATTGATTTTTTTTTGACTTAAGACTGCCCCTATACCAAAATTAGAGGCATCAACATGTATGTGAAAAGGAAAATTCTATTTTGGACCTTGAAGAACAAGGGCTTTAGTAAGCAAGTATTTTAGTTGTAGGAAGGATTTTTCACAGGCCTCTGTCCACTCAAATTGAGAATCCTTAGTTAATAAGGCATAAAGTGGACTAGCAATTTTACTAAAATCTTTTATAAACCTTCTATAATACCCTACATGGCCAAGGAAGCTTCTGACATCCTTTTGTTTTGCAGGAGTTTGTAAATTCAGAATAACTTCAATTTTAGCAGGGTCAACCTGAATTCCATTCTTGGAAATATGATGGCCTAGAACAATACCTTCTTCCATCATTAGAAAACACTTTTCACTATTTAGAGACAAATTTTGCTCTCTGCACCTTTTCAATACTTTTTTCTAAATTCACCAGTGCTTCTTCAAATGTGACTCCATAGGTAATGAAATCATCTATATAAATCTCCATACAATCATGAGATATATCAGCAAAAATACTAATTACTGCTCTCTAAAATATTGTTGGCGCATTGCATAAACCAAAAGGCAAGACCGAGTAAGCAAATGTTCCCCATGGAAAGGTAAAAGTGGTCTTATCTTGATCTTCAGGGGCAATTTTTATCTGATTGTACCCACTGTAACCATCCAAAAAGGAAAAATATCTTTTGCCAGACAGTGAGTCTAGTACTTGGTTTACAAACAGTAGTGGAAAGTGATCTTTTTTAGTGGCAGTGTTCAATTCTCTGTAATCTACACACTCTCCATTTTCCACCTTTCTTAGGGACAATAACTAATGAAGAAACCCACTGATTGTCAGAGATTGGGTAAATAGAACAAGCATCAAGCAACTTTTGAAGCTTATTTTTAACTATTTCTCTAAGTGTTGGATTTATTCTTTTTTGAGGTTGCCTAGCTGGTAAACAATCTTCTTTGATATAGATCCTGTGAGTACAAATTTGAGGATCTATTCCTTGCATGTCCCCATATTCTCATGCAAAAGCTTTATGCTGATCTTGTAGCATTTTTAATCAAACAGCCTGTTGGGATTGTGACAGCTTGTTATTGATATTCAAACAATGACTTGGAGACAATTCTATCTGCTTAGTGAGATTACTCATAGAATCTACAGGTGATTTTTGTACCTCTCATGGAAGCAAGTTATGAAAAATTGCAGGAAGTTTAGGCAGCGAACTCTCAGAATTTAGTTGCTACAGGAAACATTGTAGATGGCTACTATTTGGATCAGATGAACGACCCATATCAGAGTTAAACTGCAAAATTTGAAAAAGCAAGGCATCCTCATTCTGAAGTTGTGAGAATGGATCATTTTGAAGCATCATTAATTGAACCAATGAATTGGCTTCTTCAATTTCTTCCCCCACATCTGGCCAAACAGGTTGGGACAAACCTAGTTGAGGTCTAGCAGGCGAATACAAAGCCAATTTTTTTGTGGACTGTCCATCAGAAATGGTCATATCTCCAGAACAACATCCTATAAAAGAATCAGTAGTGGCTAACCAAGGTCTACCAAGGATAACCGGATATCCTCCTAAAGTTTTCTTAACTGATAATATTGTGAAATCAGCTGGATACTCCCAAGATTCAAGAGTGATAATTACATCTTCCACCATTCCATTAGGTTTAACTGTGGAGCTATCTGCAAGCTGCAGAACTATGGGTGTAGACCTAATGTTTAGAATGTTCAAGGATTCTATAGTATGCTTTGTCATGACATTAATGGCAGCACCTAAGTCAATCAAAAATATTTTTCACAATTTGGCCATTTATATGTATTTGCACTATAGGACTTCCAGGGTTAATATACTTTGGAATGACTACATTTCCCAACATTATATTAGCCAATTTCCCTAAGACATGAATTGTTTGGGGATCTTTTTTCTTCCATCTAGGCTTCTTCAAACAAGCTTCTTTAATAGATTTTCCAAAAATGGGAACATCTTTAATAGCCTGAAATAAAGGGATTTGAATTTGTACATTCTTGAGCTGATCCAAAATGTCAAAAGTGGGTTCTTCCATGGCTTTAAATGCAGTATTTTGCAACCTCTGAGGAAAAGGTGGTTTGTCTTGACTTTGGAAAATAGGGTCCTTAGAAACCATATTAGTTATAAGCATATGCTCAGTAGGAATAGCAGGTGCAGTAGATTCTTCAAGGGGAGAATCTGGTATTTTAGTAATTAGAGGCAGTTTTGGAGCAGGTAGAGTGGTTCCAGACCTCAAATGGATATTATTAATGTTTAAGGCATAAGTTTGATATTGGTTGGCTTCAGCAAGATACATAGGCTACTATGGCTGCTGTTGTTGCTTGTTATTGAGATTTGGCAATGGCTGGGTAGGCAGAGGCATTTATTTTGGAGGGCTAGTATTTGTGGCAGTTACTACAGGAGGTGGCATGAGGGCCTGTGGTTGTGGCTATGGAAGCTCTAGGAACCCAGGGGACTGGTTTTTCCATTGCTAAGGACTTCTCCATTGAGGATTCTACTGCCAATTACCTGGGGGTGGGGTCCATTGTCCTTGTGGCTGCTACCAACCTCCTTGAGGAGATTGTCATTGAGGAGTCTGATAATTAGGCCAACTTGGTTGACATGTATTCCAAGGTGGTGGTGGTCCATATGTAGGTTTCCATTGGTTATTATAGCTAGAATAAGGATTACCAAAAGTCAAAGGATCTTGAGGCATACCTTGTCTTTGAGCCCATGGTATCCTTTGTGCAACAAAGTACACTTGATCATCATCACCTTCTACTAGCTTAAAGTCAGTAGGTAATTTCTTAGCTTCCAGATTAGCCACCATCTTGCATCTGCAGTCACATTTCTTCTATCTACAGTATGGACAGAACTCGGCCAAAACTGCCTTAGCTTCCTCATGTTTCTTCTGAACTTGCATAGTGTCCAGTTGCGTAGCCATATTATTAATGATATCCTGCTTGAAATCAGACATCAAATTTGTTATCTCCATCTGGGAAACTCCACCAGAAGAAGACTTCCCAACTATAGCATGATGACCTCGACCTTTCTTAACTATTGCTCGAGAGTAGTTAACACATATTTTCTTTATATCATCCCAAGGTAGTTGGGTTATATCACCTCCTCCCATTAGGTCTAGGGTGTCTATACAGGAATCACTAATTCCCCTTAGAAAGAGTAGTTTCTGAGTCTTCATTGAGAGTATGGTTTGAGTTCCTTTTTAGAGAAAACAAGAATCTTGAGATATAATCTTCCAGACTTTCATCCTCCTTGAATTCTGAATGTCATCACCTTTACTAGCACTCTTACAATATTCCTTGTATTTCTCAAGGAATTTTGTTTGCATAGCTGCTCAACTATCAACAACACCTCTTCCCAAACTCATGAAACACCTAAGAGCTCCCTCCTTCAAGGTGGAAGGAAATAGCTTCAGTTTGTGAGCATCTAAATTATAGTTATAACTGCGACAGAGGACATCAAACTCAAATAGAAAAGTTTCTAGGTCCTCCGTAGCTAGGCCATAGAACTAGGGAAGTAATGAAGATGGAATATTCCTAAGATTGTCAGTATCTCACTGGGGAACAATGGGAAACTCAAAAGCAGGAGGTGGATTAGGTGGATTATTTTCCATATTTGCGTGCTAGAATAGTAGAGCAAATAGATTTTCCTTAGGTTCTTCGTCAGCTAGGTTAAATGGTAGTTCAACAAATAGGTTTTCAAGGAGTAACCTTCCCAGTGCATCTCTTCTTCTTCTATGCATGCAATAGAATAGATGGTATTCAAAAATAACTTGAAAATACTTAAACAACTGACTAAACTACTGCTAACAATGACTATAGCAAGTTCTTAGATTGACACCATCCTCGGCAACGGCGCCAAAAATGGTCACACCCACAAAAGGATATGAAAATCACAGTAAAACCTTTCCTAGGAATTGGACATTCCAGCAGGTGACTAATATCTCTTTATGGACGTTCATTTACTTTTCAAACTAGGGAATGTATACTTTGAATGGCGCAGCACAATATATGCACTAAGAACTAGTTTCGGTCACAACTTAATAGAAATAAATACTTGGAAGGAATTCTATCTACGCTACAGAAAGGTAATGCAAAGTTCTTTTAACTCAACCATGATTTGACTAAAATAGAAACCATAACAACTATGACTAAAACAAAAACTATGAACTGGCCTTATGCTGCAGGAACAGGCACAGGGATGGATTCCCGATGCTACAGGAGCAATACAAGACTGAGTTTGTATGGAAACTTCAAAGATGAAAGTTAACCAATGATCAACAAAAAATAACAGCTAACTAACTAGCTACAGATACTTACTAAGTGGGCCCCCTTAGCAAGCATCTACTGGTTATACAAGTGCTAAACTCAAAACTTCATCAGACTTTATTTATGAAAGTAGAATGGTATACATTGCTTTGTTGATATGGAAACTACCAACAAACTATGTCTCTTGTCATATAGATTCTGCTTTTCATTCTTACATGATATCTACTATATCTCTATCACTATGCTTCTATCTTACTATTAACTATCATCTCCTTCCTTTACTCGCACAAGAGTAGTACCTTATTTAAAATCAGAAGAACAACTAACTAACTAACCCTATCAAAGAAAGACGTGGAAGTAAAGTGTATCCCAGAATCAAGGAACAAACTTCATAAATGAATTTATCCGTTCAACTTGATCCAGAGAGAATCTAGCGCTCCACTCTTTCCAAATTGACTATCATTAAAAATATTTCCCAACGGTTTCAGTCAAAGAGTCTTCGCCAGAGCTTCCTCAAAGTCGTGCAGGAAATAGACTTTACTGCAAGGCTGAGATCGGCTACGCTTGACTCAATCATACTTTCTTCAACAACCTGCAAAACACAAGGTAACAGATGTGAAAGAAAAGATGCATGGCACATACACAATATCCATTCATTACTCACATATTTAAATCTATTTCATCATTCAAAAACTACATGCAATATACCAATCATTTAGGGAGTCAACGGGGTAATAAATGTAGTCAAGACAACACAATAGGCTATAGGAATATGAAAATATTTTGCTACAGGATACCCCAATAAAAGGTTTCAAAAGAGTTTTAAACAACCACGAATAAAAAAAGTAAAGGCATTAAAAGTTCATCATAATATCCAAACTATGAGCACATTTTGGGCTCATCACCACCATCCTGGCTTTTTAGGTGCTCTATTATTTCTTGAAAATACTTTATAGTTTTAATTAGTTATGGGAAAAAGAAGTAGTTAATCATCCACTTATTTATATGTTTATTTTTGGAATGGATACTCTGTAGACATTCAAAAGACCTGATATTATATGCTTTCAATATACTTCTTTTTGACTTATAATTAAAATCACTAGTTTTCTTTGTGCAACTAGTTTATGGGCATAATTTGAGGTTCTTAAATCTGTTCACATTTAGGTATATCTCTTATGTTTATGCTTATTCCTGTGTATGAGTATATGCATTTATCTCTGTGATATATTTCACTTTTTCAGATAATATTGGGTTAATACTTCATTATCAATTCATCTTGTGTGGACTCATTTTTGTGCCATTATCCTTATTATTTTCATTTACATTTGATATCGAAAATCTTTCTCGTATCAGGTTTTCCTTTCCTTCTTTCGGGTTAAAAGCATGTAATGTGTTTGTTTTAATTTCATTTGAATTCATTGAATATCATACAAGGGATTTGTACCTTTCAATTCAAATGGTAATCACTTTCCTAAAGAAGGTAATTATCTAGAGGTGTTGAGATAAAGGCACATTTTCAAGCAAGAAATATACATTATTTCAAGGTTCCCAATCTATTAGCCAACAATTTTTTGGTGACTTCATTGGGGAGTGAATGAGTTAAGCTAATATTTGAGTTATCTTATTTAGGTTATATATTTTGAATATTTTAAACCCATCCTGGATTCCCGAAGATTTACTAGGGGAGAAATAAGTAGGGGTATTTCGGATTCGGTTTTTGAATTTTTACAGAGTAGTAATTTTTCTTACATTATCCCTTCTCAAAGAAGATTCAGGGCTAGAAGTAGACCTACTTCTCCAACTAGGGCAACTCTAGATTATTTTACTTTTCAAGCTTTAGTATTACACTAAACTATCCTCCTAGTAATTGTGAATTTTCTTCACAATATGGCTAGTCAACCACTTGTCCCTTGGGGAGCTACTATTGGTCCTTTGAGACTAGGGAATAATCTACATGACCTACCAAAAGTCTCCCACAAAAACTTACCCAAGTTCAGAGGTGATGGGAATATTTCACCAGAAGAGAGTATCGATGCTTTCTTTGTAGCCTATGGTGTTCTTAAAGTCCAAGAGGAAGATGTAGCATTTAGACTATTTGTATAATATTTAGTAGATTCTATAGCACAATAGTTTTACTAGTTGTCATGTGGTTCAATTAACAATTGGACCAATATGAGAAGTAAATTTGAAAGAAAATTTAAAAGTGTTGATGATGATCTTTCCTTAATAGCGCATGTTACATAGTCGAAGAAAGAAGCGAGTGATCCCATGAGAGAATTCATGGAAAAATTCAATAGGCTGGTAAGTTGAATGATGCTACAAATAGACCATTTGAGGAGATGCAGAAATGTTTCTTTATTAATGCACAACACACTAACATCAATTTACTTCTAAAAATAGGACAGGTAAATATGTTAGAAGATAAAAAACCATTGGCTATCAAACTAGAAGATGACTTCATTAAGGTTAGAAAATGGAAGGGAGATATGCATACAAACAAATCACAACTAGCTACTTCATTAGACCCCATGATAGAGAGGCTAGAAAATGAAATTATTTCTCTTAGAAGATAGTTACCTAAAAGTACTCGGCCCTACCAAGACATCTCAAGGAAGATGAATTTTCAACCTCAAAATAAGGCTCTTTGATGTAAGCAAGGTGGTTGACCCTCCCAGACCAACACAAAATATCAAACTCGATAAGGAAACAACTCTTACAACACTATCATATTTCCCCTTTCTCAAAGCTCACAACTAGAGGCTTGTTGCCCTCACAATCTATCTTCTCACAATATCTTTTATACAATGTCATGAAAATACCAACCAAACACCATTTAATACTTACTTCAAGTCCTGACACAACATACCAAAAGATCCACTAGGGTTTCTTTGAAACAAATTTGAAAACCAATAGGTTGCTTGCCTTTAGGCTACTTAATTAGCCCTCTTTTACAAAGGAGGTCCCTCCTAATCATCATGTTATCACTCAATTTTTTTTTATAGACTCCAATTGTGATGCAAAATGACATATTCCTCAATTATTTCTCAGTTTCATGACCTACAGACCGCTGATCCAAGAAACCCTCTCTTTTCAAGCAAATAACCTAGGGTTTACTAAAAATCTTATCACCTAGGCTTTTCTGACCCAAACAATACTAGAAACACTTCAAATTAACCTTGCAAAAACTCAATCTACACTCACTTGGACAGCTCCAACAACAATTCATCAAGAACCTTCACTAACACAACATTTTCACATGGAAAAACACATTTACCAGCTTTAGGGCATCATCCCAATTTGAATAACTCAACTCCCCCACCTACCAAAACATGAGAAAACCTAAATTATAGTGTTTGGGACCCATTCCATGAGTTACAGTAGGTTTAGTGAGTGGAATGGGTCAATTTCCCATTTTAGAAAACCTTCAACCCTTAAAACTATGTAAATAGGGATGCTACAGAAAACTACTGAGATCTTCCCCTAAATTTAGAGTTAGACTCTCAAAATTGAACCAAATGAAATATAATTCATGTATCTACAAAAACCTAGAGGATTTAGATCATTTAAAGCCTGTACGGGTCCGTACAAAATGATTAAAGTTCAAAAAACAGAAAATTTGTAGAAAAATGTTGTATTATGATTAGAATTCTTCCATACAAACTTCAACAATAGATGCACAAGAGTTTTGAGGATTCTTATACATTTTCAATTCAAAAACCAACCACCAAAATCCTATAACTATCCAATAAACTACCATGACCCTTCCTATTCCAAAAGTTGAACTTTTTTGACAATTTTTGCTCTTGACAACATTTACAATTTCTGCAACTTTTGCTAATTTAACACCTAAGACTCAAAACCACCCAAATACATATCAAATGGTCTTATTAGACCTTATTTAACATAAATATACTCAAAAAACCCTATACTACCCTTGAATCAACTAAATGAACAACCTATCAACCTTTAAGTATTCAAACTTGCAAATGGTGGATTAGGTGCTCCTACACCACTCTTCCCCTTCCTCCAACTCAATAGAGGTTGGAAATAGAAGCTCCTCCTAGAAAAAAGAAGAAGAATATGTATAAATTAGACCTTACATCTGATCATTATGGATCAGAATATCCTGAGATGAACAAATTTATCCAGATGACTACTATGAAGGAAGTCATTAAAGATGTTATTGAAGAAGGTAATTCTTCCAATTAGTATGGCAACTTTGAAAATGGGTACCTCAAATTTGAACTTGATGATGATAGAGTTAGAGACATCTACATCACCATGGATGAGCCCACATGTGCTACTATCACATGAGGAAAACAAAACACTAATCAAAGAGGTACTCCAAACTCTCCAAAAAAATTTCTTACTAGAGCTAGTGCCATTTCAAAAAGTAAAATTATGTCACATGTTGAAAATTATACTTAAAATTTTGACATTGTTGAATTCTATAAAAACTATAAGTTGCAAATTTCACAAGCAGAATATTTATGGATGTATCCTAAGTAGTTGGATAGGCTAATCGAGTATGCTAGGCTAGGATAGCTTGAGTCCCATGCAGGTCTTAATGAAAAAATGATTAGTTCTCAAGACTCAATTGTTAATATAGCATCCAACAGTAAAACATACTCATCATTCTCCTTTGAGGATAAACCAAATCCTTTCTATGTATCATTATTCCTAAATGGCTTCAAGTTGAATAACTGTATCATTGACTTTGGTGCTTTTGATAACATTATTCCTGCACAAACTTCTTGTGCCCTAAGACTAAACTTAATAAGACATTCAGAAAATGTTATTCTATGGATTCCAAGTAGGTTCCCTTGATCAAAAAATTTAAAGATCCACAAGTTTCTCTTGCAGCTCATTGGAACAAAAGACTCAAGTTGACAATTCTAGTGGTTGATTACCTGTTAGTTATGGTATGCTCCTAAGAAAAGTTTTTGTAAGGGCCTAGGAGGTGAAATTCAGTTGGATTAGTCCTATGCTACCATACCTATATTGGGAGTAAGAAAGTGCACTTATATTGTGAGCCTAAAGCTAAGACAACAGTATTGAATAAAGAAGATCCTAAAGCATAGATTTTATTTGAAGAATCTAAATTTGGGAACTATATGCTTTTTTCGGATGAGGATAAAGAAGCTAATATTATTGGTCCAGATTCACATAAAAAATTTCAGATGATGAAATTTTATGGGACTTTCTCTAACTTTGGATCAAGAGTGGGTGTAGTGTTCATCTCTCGTTTAGGAGAAAATTTCCATTTTTCTTATAAACTGGAATTTGCAAAGCCAACAATACAACAAAATTCAAAGCTCTATTACTAGGGTTGGATAAGGTAAGAAATATGGGGATTAATATGCTTAGAGTTTTAGAAGATGTCGAGTTGACTATCAAATAGGTGCAAAAAAAATTTTACTATGAAAAATGAAATGCTAAGACACAATAGGAACACGGTATGGGATTATATTGAGTGTTTTGATACTTTTTCAATAGAGGTGATCCCTAGAGAAATAAACTCTATGATTGATTCATTAGTAGTTCCTACCTCCTTATTACTCCCACATATAGATTTTAAGAACAAATCTTATATGGTAGAGATGATTTACTGACCCAACATCATTGATAATGTTAACCACTAGAAAGTATTTGAGAATTACAAGCAAATTCAAGCCTTTCTAGAGAACACTAAGATCTTTACCAAAACCTTCTTCGAAGGGAGCACCAGTGATTGTATAGAGTTATGACTTGATGATATCAATGATCTAAAGATGGGATCATTTAGTTCAGAAGTAATAAAATTCTTAAGGGTTTGGTGTCTTTAGGGGACTTATTCAACCATCATGATCGATCTATTAAATGGAGAATGAGTGAATCTATTGATAGTTTTGGAGAATTTAAAGTAGTAAACATTGGAGATCTTGACACCCTTAAGTTGGCTTATATTAGAAAGTGTTTTTCTCCAAAGGAGATGGAAAATTTGATAGCCTTACTCATTAAGTATAAAGAATTTTCTTCCCGGTGCTATGATGAGATAATAGACATGATTTTTTGAGAGATTGACAAGATGCTCAAAGCCAAAATAATCTACCTAATTCATCATGCTACTTGGGGGATATGTGCAGGATCATCATGGAAAAAAGGGGCCCTTAAGTGGCAAAAAATTTAGAAAAATAAGAGTTAGGAAACTTGATATAAAAATTTGAATAAGTTATCTATATTATTTCAAAAATATGTAAGAATAGAATCTATAGAAAATTGAATTTTGTTTCTAAACTACTAGGCTTATTTTAAAAAAATAAAAATCTATTTGGTGAAATTTTGAAATTTCAATGCAGAGTACTTAAATTTCAGGGAAAAAATAAGAAGCGGTGTATGTCGACCACCCTAACCACAATAAAATGATATAATATTTTAGATACAAGTAGAGGACTCATGATGTGATGCATATTTTTTTGTAATGTTTTTCCAAATAAATAATTAATTATGAATTTTTATTACAACTTTTAAAAAATATAAAAACTCGTATGTCTGACCACCTTAACTTGGTCAAAACTTCATGAAATTCAATTTTATTTTTTTTAATCCTATAGTATGTGAAGCATAGAATGTGATGCACATTTCGGATTCAAAAAATGTGATACTGCTTGAAAGCTATAGATATTTTTCAATCAGCCTATCAATCAAGACTTTACTCATAATTCAAATAGAAAATGAATAATAATTATTTATTAAATTCAAAGTATATCATAATTAATATTGGTGGAAAGATGAGAATATCCTCCTAAAACCCTTTTTGTTTCATCAATTTTGGGTAAAAAAAATTTCCAGCCACATACCCTATACATACCCATCATATCACTACTTTTTGGCCCATCGTGATCCTGCACATACCCTGCATAGAAAACATTGTTCTAGTCTGCAAGAAGAATGGTAAAATAAGGATACATGTGGAATTTAGGAACCTTAACCAAGCATCTCTAAAGGAAAATTAGCCACTTTCAAATATGGATCATATTATCTAGACATTTGTTCGCTTAGAGATGATTTCCATGTTGGATGACTTCTCCAGCTACAATCAGATTAGTGTGGCAAGAGAATACCAAAATAAAAATAGCATTCACAAAACCTTGAGTAAACTTCACCTACAATAGGATTCCCTTTATAATCATTAATGTGAGAGAAACATTTTAGAGAGCTATGGACTTATGCTTTCTAGATCTTAGGAATAAGATCATCATCAGCGACCTTGAGGGTGAATCATCTAAGGGCTTTGGAGCAAGTATTACAGAGGTGCAAAGAGCATGGTATCTCCCTTAATCCTAAAAATTTGGTATTTGGAGTTATTAAGGATAAGATATTAGGTCACATAGTGTCCAAATAATGGAATAGGATAGACCCAAAGCGAGTTAAAGCTATCCTTCAGCTAAGTCTTCCTTCTAACAAAATGGGTCTAAAATATTCTTTTGGCCATGTTAACTTCCTAAGGAAATTTGTTTTGGATTTCTATGAGATTACCAAACATATGGTCGAGATGATGAAGGAAAAAAAGATTTTCAAGTCGAATGAAGTTGGAAAGAAATCCTTTAATGACATTAAGGAAGCTATTTCTCAAGCCCCTATAATAGTTCACCCTAATTTCAAAAAGGATTTCATCATTTACTGTTATGCTTCAGAGCATATTGTGTCTACTATCCTACTTCAAGATGATGAGTAGAATATACAAGAACCCATAGCCTTCATGAGCATACCACTAAAGAAGCATGAGCTTAATTATTCTCAAATAGAAAAGAATGTGTTTGCAGTGGTTAAAGTGGTCAAACAAATTCTTTTCTATATATTTGTGACTTAGAAAAAAGGACCTCTTGCTTGACATGGGAATAATGAATGATAAATTGGATTTAATGATCTTTGATTCAGGTATTGTGAGGAATTTTATGTATCCACACAAAGTATTAGACCCTTGCAAATCGAATAACATGCTTTTATTGATGTCTTGTAAAGGTGTTGTAAAGTGTTGTAAAGGACTTTCACGCTTTTCTAGATTTAATGAACCTATTTCTCCCTAATTCAAAATTATAAAATTTGTTTAATAACATTACCACATCAATTTAGAAGGCTTGTGAATTAAATTTAATGATAAACTAGTGTTGTAATGTGTCTTGCACATTCACATTGGTTCTTGTGCCTTCCTAGGCTATGTGGACCTCATTTTAATGTTGTAAAGTGTATTTAATCACACTTTCACATTGAATTCTATGTCCTAGGCCCTAATTGACCTTCACATCATCATTAATAGGCCCCCATTAACCCATATTGTGAATCTTGAGGAAATATTTGATAAAATACCTGACAATTTTTTCAATTTAAACCTTATTTCCTTATCTCCTAGCATCTTATTTTTCAAAATGGCCTTTGTCATGGAAAATTAGTCACATCCGAGTGGGACCCATTCGCCATGGGTGGTGAATGAGTCCCATTTTCCCATTTTTGACTTGTGAGTGGGAAAAATTGAAATTTAAGTTTATTATTTTCACATGTCATCCTTAGGGATCCAATTTCCAAGCTAATAAGGTGAGTTACCTATAAAATAACCTCTCTAAACCCTAAATCACATTCATTATTCATTATTCATCCATCATTCTTCCATCTCAAGTCAGGAAACTTAGGGTTTCATCATTTCAAGTCGCCAAGATATCAATTTTTAGACATTCAAGGGTAGATTCTTCATGTTTTGCAGCAGACTTTCAAGATCAAACATCATGGCAAGCTAATCAACTCCATTATTGCATGCTCAGTCCATTCTATTGGAACCTTCAAATTTTGGAAAAATTTGAAGGTGCCATGTCAAAAAATTTAATACAACACTCAGAAAATCTCAATTGAAAAAGTAGCCCGAGGAACACATTTTGAAAAATCATAACCTGGGACTTGTTTATTTTCATGAAAAACCATCTTGTAGGAGTGTTCATATATCATATGTAAGTATGCATACCAGTTTTCAGCTCCATATAATTTGATTTGACAAAGTTTCAAAGCGATAAGTTGAAGGGTTTTTGGGAAGATCTGAATCTATTAAAAATGGTCAACTTTGAGGATAAATATTAAGCAAATGGATGATGATCATAACAAAGTGATTGGTGCCTTCAATTATCTACACCAAAGTCTACCTCCATGCCAAATTTTTAGGGTGTTTGGACATCATATAGTATTTTTTCAAAACCAATTCCAAATGGATTTTACTCAGTTTTGAAAACTACATTTCTAGAAAATTGTCACAAAAGGTCAAATTGGAGGCTTGATATTTTGCAAACAATGAAGATTGATGAAAACACACTTTGCACACATGTTCATGGATCCTAAATGAATTAATCTACAAAGTTATAGCCTCCTAGGATTAAGTTTGATATTTTTTCGAAAAGGCGAGTTGGTGGTTTTCAATTGAGTTGGATGGGTGCAATTTTCAGAAAGTGTTAAAATGAACATGTGTGCAAAGTGTTTTTTCATCAATCTTATGAGTTGGTGGTTTTCACTATTTTATGATTAAGAAAGTGTTAAAATGAACATGTCCTTCACTAGTTTATGAGTTGGTGGTTTTTAGTTTAGTCAAAACCACCAACTCATAAACTTATGTGCAAAGTGTGTTTTCATCATGCTTAGGACTTTGAGCATTAACAATTTTTAGTCTGGATCTATTTATACCAAATCATTCTACAATCATGCTCCCCTATCACAACTCAGTATTCTGGTGCAGTTTTGTGGCTCAAGGTGTTGTTTTGATCAATTTTCTACAATAATTTTGGAGGATACTTGACCCATTTTTGTGACATTGCAAAATTCTAGAAAATAGATTTTGACAAATACCCACTTTAATTTAGACATAAAGCATCATGAAATCTGATCAATTGGGTTTTTTCTCAAAGTAATCTTGGGTAAGAGGCCTTTAAGAAGTACTTAACGGGTGTGACTTATTTGGATGACATCAACAAACTAAAAAAAAAACCTAATTACAAAGGATATCAATGGTTAACAATGATTTAATTTGGTGTTAGCTAAGTGAATTACCTTGAACTGGTGAAAAAGTAAAATTTGAGGCAGTCATAAAACTTGTGTGAAAATGAAAGCTAGTGAAGGACTAAAAAGATGTAATCCCATTAAAGCGTAATTTGATACTAACTCAAATAAAATAAAATGAGGATTTCTAGAAAATAAGAGAGGGCGGTCAATTCAAAATGAAGATGGATAGTAATATAAATGTACCCATGGATTGAAAAATTAAAATGACAAGTAAAAGGTAAGAGTGACTATTTTTTATGCAATGAGTAGGGTAAATAATATTGAGTAGCGGAATTGTAGAATGCAAACCACCAAGTGTGAAATCATTGCCACTGATAATAGAGGAAACCTCTGATGTTTATAGTTTTTCTCAAAAATAGGAAAATGCCATCTAAGAAATTTCACAAGACATGAGATCATTTTAAAGAATATCTCTCTATCATTTCCTTCTTTATCAAGGATTACCCTATCTATGCCCTTTTATGAATGAGAATAAGGATGCCATGGATATAGAATTTCAACATATATGATGCTATTGGAAAGAGGAAGCATACATTGCTCTTTTAAGTGTCACAGACACACAGGAAATGTATTATTCTACAATGAGACAACAATTTATAATAGATCAAGGATACAGTTTCAAGGTCATTACTAGCCTACCACCTCCAGACATGGGAGCATATTTGAGTTACCACGACAAAGATGACCACATGCAACTTATCATAAAGATCTCAACTACTGGAGATGATGCGGTTGGTTTGGAACAACTAGAAGAGGATGTTGATGATATTACCCTTCTAAAATCTTATCATCTAGTAGGCCTGATGAGTGCTATATCTAGATCTCATAGCATGATGTACATGGAATACAACACTAGACAAAAAAAACATCACACAAATGTGTAGTGCAAAGTTAAATACCAACTTTAGGGATAATGAAATTGTGAATTTAAAAAGTAACATGGCATTAGGAAATGTTTGGTCCTCATTCTCTCAGGTTTTGGCATTGTTCCCTAATTTTTTTGTTAAATGTTTTCATCAAAGTAGCCACACATAATATGTGATGTATCTGAGAGAGAATGTTATTTTGATTTGCAATGTGGAGCATCACTCTTAGTCATTGTTTTACCCTGTGAAGTCTACAAAGTTTTTTTTATAGAATTATAGACGTTCATGGTGATCTCCTCTATTGTGCTCACATGAATGAAAGGCTTAAAGTGTAAAAGAGAAAGAAATGCACCACCTCCTCATAAAATATTGGATGATGAGGAAGATCTTAAGGAAATGCATTTAATCATATACTTTATTTCAGAAAGGGAAGTCCAAATAGCTATTGTAGCTCATCTTAATTGAAAATAGCCAAGCTGAAATAGAGGAAGGATACTGTATAGAACAGTTTAGGAAGATTAAATCAAAGAAGACATTCTGCAATGACGATGTCTTGCTATTGATGATAATACATTTGAATACAATCTAACTAATTTTAATAAGCGATAATGGAGGATTGGCTACATAAACTATATCATGATTATACATTTTTTGATGGCACCTTCACACGAGCCATTTCAAAATGTGATTATCATTGTGGACTTTGGGTTTATTCAGAGTGATTACAGGTCAAAGTCCACACTTTGCACTATGAAAGATCATCCCAAGTAGAGCTTGATAGGAAAAATTCAGTGCTATAACTCAATGTTTAGATAATGGAGATTTTGTATATCCAAGTATCAAGGATTTTACAGCCTACTGACAGCCGTGGCAAGCCCTCATACATATGAATTTGATGAGAATGAGTATTTCCCGCATCACCACAAGAGTTGAGTGAAATAGGAACATTAGAGTGATGGTCTCCTACAGTCCCGCAGGAAAAATCTAAGCACTCCACGAGAGGACGGTGATTCAAAGGATCTCCTTGCATTATCGTGAGTGTACTTTAAAAGCCGCATGGGTGAGCGGTAATGTTCCCTGCACTATTGCAGGGGGTCTTGAATTCATGCATAGTTGTTGCAGTGAATGTGGAAAAGGTGAGCGGGTGTGTGATAAAATATAAAATGAAACATTTTACAAATAGAGGCGTATTCACATATGGTGTTTTGAGAAGGAAATATTATTTTGGGTAATAAATAGAAATGATTGGGAAAAAAAGGGTTGAAAATGTTGATTTTTTGAAAATATTTTCACTTAAGGAGAATGGGTGATTACTTCACCAAGTAAATATAGTGAAAATAAATATATTGGTGAAATATAGAGAGGGGAATAGCAAGAATATTTTCACAGAAATGTGATTGAACAGGAAAAGAAAAAAACTAAATTTTTGAAAAAATAAATATGAGTACCCAGTATATAATTTTGAAAATAGGATTTTTGGGAAATACATTTCACTAAGGAGGTTAAAGAATGGGTAACTATATTTACTCAAAGAGGTATTTTACACTGGGTGAAGATGCACGAATTAAATAACAAAGTAAAATTACCAATGAAAGGGGATATTATTAAAATTAATTCTTGTGGGAAAGCAATAAGATTAAAATTAAATATTTTAATCCGTTGAAGACAAATAATGAAGATATGTAGTGAAGGGATGTGCAAAGATTCATAACTCTAAAAGGAGCAGTGTATATATGTGAAATAAAATTGTATCATTAATCATTAGATTTTAGGGGTTAGGTATGAAATAAACATAAAATATTTTTAAAATGTTTTATATAGTGAAGACCATGATGCATGTATGAATTTTGAAGAAGCCAATGAAGATATATGATTTTGTAGCCTAATCTTGGTATCAATTGTTTGTTGGAATTATTCAATTATTTGGTTGTCTCCACTTTACTGTTTCTCTATTATTTAGAATGATATATCAAATATATATTCAGTTTATCAATGCACATTTTTTGTATTTGTGTGATGTGATTAATTGGTTTCCTGATAGGAATTAAACATCCTTCTAGTCAATCACAGTAATTTGGAAGTGTTAATTGGATTAATAAGAACCACATAATTAGGGTTGTCAATCTATCTCAAGTAGAGTTTGTCAACTATTTACTTGCATGTTTATACAAGTTATAAACCCATATTAATATGCCAAACAATTTGAGTTCTTTCCATTACAGGTCACATTTTCTAGGTCTTCATTAGACTCCATATACCCATCATTTAGTTTCATCCATTTTATTTTTTACATCTGTTAACTCAACATATCCATAAACTTAATAAATTGATATTGCTTATACAATATGTAGACCAAATAAGTCTACATCTCTCCATTCCCAACTTCCATTGTGGATAGATTTTTTAGGGAATAAGTACAATTCAAATCTTCTTTATTTACATAGGTTTACCCACCTTGGTCTGGAAGAACCTAAAGAGTAGAAGGTTCAAATTCACAATTTGGCCTTGTACGTTATCCAAAAATTTCATGAGATCTTGGCAACCTCTCCTAGTTCAAACCTGCATTTTTGAGAGCTAACACATTCTTTCATCATTTTTTTTTTAATTACCTAAAAGGGGTTTGACCAAGGCAAACCACCATGTCCTAACATTCAACATTACTCTTTCTTGTCTTGTGTGTTTGTAGATTTAAACATCTTGGGAGCTTGGAAATCATTAATAATCAAGTTAAAAGGTTATTCAAGTCTTATCTTCATTGATCAAGTCAAAATATCAACAAAAACTCACTTCAGGTTCAGAAATCATAATTTCAGAAGTGGACACCTGTAGAGAATCAAAGTGTAGATCGAGAGCTCCAGATTCCACCTTTGAATATTCAAAAATTTAAAGGTGGACTCATTCTCCATGGGTGGTGAATGAGTCCCACTCCAAGGTCAATTTTTTGCTTTTTACATTTTTAGATACACTTTTGTCAGAAATAGGTTTCAGAACAGTTTTGTAGAACTAGGACTAATTCGCCCAGAATGGCGAATGAGTCCCACCAAGCTTGGAAATCAACATTAGCAGGATTCTAGAAGCCATTTCCAG
Organism: Sequoia sempervirens; assembly: GCA_007258455.2. Classification (NCBI taxonomy): domain Eukaryota; kingdom Viridiplantae; phylum Streptophyta; class Pinopsida; order Cupressales; family Cupressaceae; genus Sequoia; species Sequoia sempervirens. Next base: position 191,740,856 of record VDFB02086081.1, on the reverse strand, counting down.
TCTCCATCCATATTCTAGGTGCACTTCTTCAATTTCATTCAGTTCTATTACATTTTGCATTCATTTATAAGTGTTTATGCATTACACAATGTGTTTTCAAACATTCTTTGTTTCCCTAGTTTCCATTCATTAATCAATTAATCTTATTAGTTTCTTGCATTCAAACATTGCATCTAGGTATATTGCATCCATATTCCACCCATATTTCATTGAATTTGAATGTAACATTCCCCATTTTGGCCCTTCTTTCTCCTTTTAGGTGAAAAACCCTAGAAGAGCTAGAAAGAATTAGGGTTCCAAAATCCTATGTTACATTTTGGTGAACCTTCTTTTTTGAATAATTTCTTGTTTGATTTGGAGTTCTGCATCATATATCTAGCTTTCATTAGGGTTTGCATGATTCATTTGCATTCTAGGTGTTAAATTTTGCATTAATAACAAGTGCATTTAGGTTGCATTTTTGGCATCTAAATTCATGTAAATTTTCTGAAATTATACATTTTTTACTTAGGTCTACATTATAGCACTCAAAAAACATCAAAATCACTCCAAAATTTCTTAAAATTCTGAAAAAATTCCATATTGGGACTCATTCACCACCTTGGGCGAATCAATCCCTTTTCACCCCTGCAACTGCCCTTTACAAAACTGAAAACTCTATTTTTATGCTTTTGTTTCATGCCATTAGCTACCTATATCTGTTAGCTGAGTTTCTCTAACATGCATTTCATCAAATCTAGCCTAAAATAGCTCATTTTATGCAATGTTTCATTTCACACATTTCATTTTTCAAACTATTGCATATTGTAATAAACAACTTACTTTGTTTGACATCTAAAAATTCCATATAAATAATTGCATTGCACTTTATTTACTTTTGCATATGTTCTTTAGATGTGCCTTTGATTTTATTAAACATTGGTTTTATAAGCATAGTATCCCTTCTTATGAGTTTTATTTTGATTACAACTATGATGAACATACCTTTGACAAAAACATTACATTACCCATTGGTATGAATGGAGGTGTAGAAAATCATAACACACATACTTGTTCTTTTGTCGATACCTCTCCTATTAGTGATGAAGGTATCTTGGTGAAGCAAGTTACAAGTCTTGAGGGTCTTTATTTTCCATCTCCTTATTCTCCTTTGGAAGATGTTATACAATAAGAACATGAGCTCATAGAAACATTCTTAAACATCACTTTACCTAGTCTCCATAACCATGACAATCAGACTTTTCCATCTCCTAATATCCCTCCTCGATGTAAAGAGAATAGGTTGGTATTAGAATACATCCCTATTAAGAGTCATGCAACCCTTGATCCTCCCTTCCCTAATGCTCCTCCCATTTCGAATAATCTATTTGACAACCATATTGGTCCTTCACTTGATTCCTAACCCACTTGTGATGACGCTACTTCATAAACCTCAAACTTGGATGAACATATTACATTCTCTCCTAGTAGGGTAGATAACATGACACAAGAGAATGAGACCTTAAAGACAATATAAATTCAACTAACAACTTCTCCTAATCATCCCCCTCTTGACAATCCCATCATTGATCATTCCCTTATTGGCGATGAAGTTATTGTGGAAGAACCAAGCCTTACTTTTCAAGAACATGTGGCCTGTTGTTATCCCAAAAACTCTCCTTCTAGGGAGAATATCGTGGTGCTAGAAAAGGGAAATAATCATAATGTATCTTCCTTAGATAACATAGTGTCTATAGATATCCCTTCATTAGAGATACATCAAACCAAGACTGTTGAGGTTATGAATGCGCAATTGTCTATTAGATCCTCCTTGATCAATGGACCCCATACATACCCTATGGGACATCCTAACAACCCTCTAATTCTCTACCCACCTTCACATAGACAACAAACTCAAAATAAACCTGAACTTATCCTTTACCCTTCTCAAACGAATGTATTGCAACAACCAAGTTATAATACCATTGCTCATACATATAACACTTGCAATAATCTACAACTGTAACAACCAACCCCAACACCATTACCATTTCCTAATCCTCTCCCCCCTAACGCTTTCTTACGAGGTCACAAGGAGCATGATCTTGTTGAGCAACTTAAGAATACTCCTGCTAAGATATCATTACGGGAACTTATTCAAGCCTCCCCTCACTATCACAACATGATCCAAATAGCCTTACAACAAGTTCTTGTCCCTTCTAATGTACCACCAACTAATATTCTAGCAATGATTCAAGACCAAAATGTTGACATTGTTTTCCACCAAAGTGAACTCCCCTCTTTGGAAGTGCAAAAATAAAATTATGCTTTCATGATCATTTCTCAGTACAAAAAAAAAGGGATAAAGAGAACTCTTTTTGATACTGGTTCTTCTCTTAATGTGTGTAGTGTGAGCCTTTTGGATAGGCTTGGCATTGATCAATCAACCATTCAACCTGATTCTTTCTCTATTAATGGATTTGACAATGTCAAAAAAAATTGCTAGGGGTAATCATTATTCCTGTTACCATTGCAGTGGTCACCTTGAATACACCAATCCATGTTATTCCTTATGAAATTTCATGCAATCTTATCTTAGGAAGATAGTGGATTCATGCCATGAAAGGTGTGTCTTCCACTCTTAATCGCAAATTGAAATACATCTACAACAACACAGTCCACACACTTGATGTTAATCTTGAACCTGATAGTGTCTTACAACTTGAGGAAAACAAAGAAAAATTCTTAAACACATCAACATCACCTACACAAGCAGAACTCGTTCAACAAAATGATGATGAACAACCACTTACACATCACACAAAGTTCTTTGCCGATGATTGGGGTTCCTTGAATTTCAAACATGACTTTATGGGTGAGTACAAGATCATTCACAAAGATTCAAATAAGGCCAAAGATACAACAATAATTTCCACACAAAATTTAGACAACCCTTCAATAGCATCCACCTCAACCACTTTGGACCAAAACACAACCAATTACACAACCTTTGACGAACACAAAAAATGACCAACAACCTGATCCAAAAGAAATGAAAAATTCTTTATGGAAAAGGTTATGAACTTATGAAACAACTTGGATATAGTGGAAAAGGATGTGGTGCTAGTGAACAAGGTATTCGTGCCCCCATCGATCCTCACACACAACAAACAACTCATGGTCTTGGTTATTTCCCTTTGATATAAATCGCCAAGCCTTCCCTCAACATCAACACTCTCACACAACATACTCCTAAATCAACTTTAATCATTGTCCATCTTGAACTCCTCAACACTGGTGGTCCTTAACATCATCCTTTCCTAAACATCAAGAAAACAAATACACCTTAACTTAATGTCAATATCATCTCACAAAACGTTCATGATTTAAATACGTTAGATTTTCTAACCTCCTATAATGGAGAGAACTAAACCTTGCAATCTCAAGAGCCTTGCATAAGTATGACATCTACTACTAATCAAGATGTATCTTTGATGCCAACCACAAGACCACCTTCTATCATTGATCAAGAAGGTATCTTGTCGAGACTCCTCCAAGATCACTTGATCGCCCTCCCTCCTAGAACTTGAAAGAAATGCTCTTACAAGACTTCATTTTATGCCTATCATAGAGTTCATGGTCACTCCACTAATGAATGTAAAGCTTTGAGTCGTAAAATCCAACACTTTTAGGAGTTTGGTATGCTTCCCTCTATGGGGGCACCTAATTCCTCTAATTGATACCAATTTTTACTCTCGCCTATATTTCATCAATCATTTCAGCTCACCTTTTTCATGCACTTACTAGGGGCAAGGGATTTACCAAGCCTTGTCCTCATATGTCACTTGTGGTTTCCTCCTTTGGCTAATCATTAGCCTTTCATGAATATATAAAAGAAAGCTTGGGATGTGGGCAACATGCCTTAAGTTGGCTCCTATGTGGCATACTTTCCTTTTTCATGAAGTAGCTTCTCGAAAACATATGACTTTGCATAGGGCTTTCTGAGTAAGCTCGCATGTCCTCTTCTTCTACTTTAAACTGATTTCTCACAGTCCTGGTGTTTGCAACCACTTTAAAGTGGGGGAATACATCACCACTCACATTTCATTTTGCAATTTCTTTCTTATTGCGATGTTTCCTTCTCTTGGTAGAGTCATTGGGTTTGATTCCCTCCAAGAGTGTGATATTTATTTTAACACATCCTCCCTTGGAGGCATTAAGTACAATGTCCCCTAAGATGAGACCTTGCACGAACTAAGAAAATCCCTTTGAACATTCCTTACACTATTTTGCATTAACAATGTCTATGAGTGTCAAGCATATGAAGTTTTGCTTACCTTCTAGAGCTCAAAAATCATTTTCCTTTGTGGCGCCTTATTAAAGTTATCATGAGGTATAACTTTGGTATCATTGATTAGGAAGCCCATTTTGAGGCATGACTTTCCCCATAGCCACCTATGTGTTTGAGTACACACCAACTAGTGTATGTTTCTCACCTTTTGGGATTTATCACCCTATGAATGACCAAAAGTTTTGTGGCCCCATAGTGAGCATACTTTTGGGATTTCTCACCCAGTCAACAACCAAGAGTTCCATCACCCTAGAGTGAGTATGCATTTTCTTTCAAAAACAAACAAACCTAGATGTAATCCACAACTAGCTAGACAAACAATCGAAGCTTGATCCACCCCTTTCATTTTCATGTTTCTCGTTCATTCCATTGCATGATTATGTATCTTCACAGTTTTTCTTAGGATCTTGGATCCTGGGGGCTTGACTACCTTATTGATCTTTGTCATTATTTTTTCATCTGCATCTATACACTTGGATCTCTCTTGAATGTCAACTTTAGTGTGAGTTTGAAGCAAGTTCTTCCTCTCACTAAAGTGGGGGCTAAATGTAACATAGAAAAAAGGACCTCTTGCTTAACATTGGAATAATTCATGATAAATTGGACTTAATGAGGCTTTGATTCAGGTATTGTGAGGCATTTTATGTATCCACACTAGGTCTTAGACCCTTGAAAATTGTATAACATGCTTTTATTGATGTCTTGCAAAGGTGTTGTAAAGTGTTGTAAAGGACTTTCATGCTTTTCTAGACTTAAGGAACCTATTTCTCCCTAATTCAACATCATAAAATGTGTTTAATAACATTATCACATCAATTTAGAAGGCTTGTGAATTAAATTCAATGATAAACTAGTGTTGTAATGTGTCTTGCACATTCACATTGGTTCTTGTGCATTCCTAGGCTATGTGGACCTCATTTTAATGTTGTAAAGTGTGATTAATCACACTTTCACATTGAATTTTGTGTCTCAATCCCTAATTGACCTTCACATCATCATTAATTGGCCCCTATTAACCCATATTGTGCATCCCAAGGAAATATTTGATAAAATACCTGACAAAGTTGCAATTTAAACCTTATTTTCTTATCTCCTAGCATCTTACCTATCAAAATGGCCCCTATGGGACCCATTCACCATCCTTGGTGAATCAGTCCCATCTAGGTGGGACCCATTCACCATGGGTGGTGAATGAGTCCAATTTGACCCATTTTTTACCTTTGAACTGGAAAAATTGAAATTTAAGTTTATTATTTTCACATGTCGGCCTTAGGGATCCAATTTCCAGGCTAATAAGGTGAATTTCCTATAAAATAACCTTTGTAAACCCTAAATCACATTCATTATTCATTACTCATCCATCATTCTTCAATCTCAAGTCAAGCAACTTAGGGTTTCATTTCACGTCACCAAGATATCAATTTTTAGACATTCAAGGGAAGATTCTTCACTTTTTGTTGCATAATTTCAAGATAAACATCATGAAAAGGTAATAAACTACTTTATTTCATGTTCATTTCATTCTTTCATCATTTTGGTTTAATTACCTTAAAGGGGTTTGACCAAGGAAAACCCCCATGTCCTAACATTCAACATTTCTCTTTCTTGTCTTGTGTGTTTGCAGATTTAGACATCTTGGAAGCTTGGAAATCATTAAGAATCAAGTTTCAAGGTTGTTCAAGTCTTCTCTTCATTTATCAAGTCAAAATATCAACAAAAACTCACTTTCAGGTTCAAAAATCAGAATTTCATAAGTGAACACCTATAGAGAATCAAAGTGCAGACCGAGAGCTGCATATTCCACCTTTAAATATTTAGAAATTCAAAAGTGGACTCATTCACCATGGGTGGAAAATGAGTCCCACTCCAAGGTCATTTTTTTGTTTTTCTACATTTTTTAGATACCCTTTTGTTAAAAACAAGTTCCGGAACAGTTTTGCAGAACTAGGACTAATTCGCCCAGAATGGTGAATGAGTTCCACTAGGCCTGAAAATTAGCATCAACAGCATTCCAAAAGCAATTTCCAGTCTCCATCCATATTCTAGGTGCACTTATTCAATTTCATTTAGTTTTGTTACATTTTGCATTCATTTATAGGTGTTTATGCATTACACAATGTGTTTTACAACATTCTTTGTTTCCCTAGTTTCCATTCATTAACCAATTAATCTTATTAGTTTCTTGCATTAAAATATTGCATATAGGTATATTGCATCCATATTCCACCCATATTTCATTGAATTGAATGTAAAATTTCCCATTTTGGCCCTTCTTTCTCCTTTTAGGTGAAAAACCCTAGAAGAGCTAGAAAGAATTAGGGTGCCAAAATCCTATGTTACAATATTACACTCCCATTCAATTGTATACATGTCAAATATTACTATTGAGAGAATCCTCACCCAACAAGTTATTTTCTGCAACAGAAGAGGTGTATGGATTGCCAAGGTGCAAGAATATGACTTGAATCTCAAGCCTACGAAATTAGTCTAAGGTAGAGGACTTTGAAAACTGATGGTGAAAGAATGTAATGAACAAGAAGATGAGAAAGATATTTCTCTAGTTTTAATTGTTAGCCTCCAAGATGAATGGTTCTCAAATATAGCTTATTATCTCACTCACAGAGAATTCCCAAAGCACCTTTTGAGGAAGTAGAAGAGGAATCTAAAGTTGAAGGTGGCCAAGTATGTCATTTGGGAAGACACTCTATATAAAAAAGGACTAGATGGTGCATTCCTGAAATGCATAGAAAAAAGACAACAAGATATGTTGCTAGGAATTTTACATAATGATGCTTGTGGAGGACATATTTCTTCAATTGTAACTACCTTCAAAATTCTAAGGCATGATTATTATTGGTTAGGTATGTTCAAAGATTCTTATTACTTGGTAACAAGATGTGGATATGTAGATTGTTCGTAGGTAGACCCCAATCGGTTGTTCTTTTGCTTAGGCCTATTGTGATTGATGGAACCTTCCAACAATGGGGCCTTGATTTCATAGGGTCTATTAGCCCTCACCTGAGTGAAGGTCACACTCATATCCTCACAACAAAAATTACTTTACTAAATGGGTTGAGGAAATTCCCATGAAGAGAACCACTTAGGAGATGGTTTGTGACTTCATCAAGGAGAACATCTTAGTCAGGTTCGAGGTTCCCTATAAGCTAGTCATAGATAATGCAATGATCTTCTCCTCCAGTGAAATATCACTTTTTTGTTATGATTATGGAGTCTCCTTATCACATTTGATTGATTATTATCCTCAAGGAAATGGTCAGGCTGAATCTAGGAATAAAAATTTGGTCAATATCATTAAGAAATTGGTAAATGAGAACCAGAAATATTGGCATATGAAAATCTATGAAGTGTTGTGGGTAGATAGAATGAATCTGAAGAAATAAATTGGAATGAATCCCTTTGAGTTGGTATATGGAGTGGGAATTGTATTTCCTCTTCCATTGGAACTATCCACTTGTAAGCTACAAAGTACAACTGAGGTTCAGGAGTTCCATGATGCCTTAGAAAAGAGGATCCTATACTTGGCTAAACTAGAAGAGAAATGTGATGAAATGGTGGATAAGATAACTATGCATTAGGCCAAGGTCAAGAATAATTTGATAAGAATGCTAGACAAATAAAATTTATGATCAAAGACTCAATATTACTATGGGATAGATGCAAGAAGCCAAAGGGTTCTCACAAGAAGTTTGATGCTCTCTGGACTGATCCATTCAAAATATTCAAGAGTGTGGACCTAATAACTTCCATTTTTCCTATTTTGATAATACTCCTCTACCAATTCCTTATAATGGGAAAGATCTCAAGCTCTACCAGATCTAATTTCCCCTCAAGGTTTTTCTTTTCTAAATAGTTAGTCTAGGATTTTGCTCCAATTTTGGTGGTGTCTCCAATTAGTGTCTGAGATTTTTTATGTCCTAATAATATTTTGACTTTGTTCCCCATTAGATAAAGCATTGATCATGTAAGTTTTTCTTATGGGTTCTTTTCTTCATCCTTATCAACCTTCGTCCCAATTCAGAGCTAATGTTACCGTGTTTTTGGTTATCCCTAGAAAATTTGTTTTATTCCCAATTTTGGCTAAGTTGTGAGTTGGCAGTGTTTTAAGTGAATAGTATAAGTCTGGAAATGATCACTAAAGTTTCTTTAACTTCTTATTTTCCCATCACAAGGCTCTTTCCCTTATATGGTTTTTGACATGTAGTGGTGTTTTTTAATTTCAACAAACTCCTCCATATACTACCTTAAAGAAAGAATGATTAACTTGTCAATGCTTATTGAAAGGTGGGTGGTGTTTTACAGTGAAGGATGAACCTTAGAGGTGATTTACAAAGTTATATGAATTATCCATCTCTCTGCCCTTACAGTTGTTCCTTTTTAAACTTTTGAAAAGCAGTTGCAATGAAGTGTTGATATGAAAGCTGGCATGCGCCTACATGATAAGAGAATGTCATTTATTTCCTATCTACTTGCACATTTCTCATAGGGAATTAAAAGGAAATATATGCAAGAAATAAACATTGTTGGTTGCAATACTAACACTAGGAGACGTGATGAGGGAGAGTATGCTTATGCAGATTTTCATCCTTAGAAATCAAGACCATTATGAGGTATTTACACCCTTGTCTTTTCCTTCAAAATTTTTAGTTTCCAAGCTTATTTTTCCCTATATTACAATTTTCCCAATGAAATTTCATTTGAACCCTTGGATTTCAGTCATGGAAAGACTTAAGTGCCATGGTTACGAGTATATCTCAGGATTAACTTGTGACATGCCTAAGATATGGGACACTAAACTCAAGCAAGTGAATATGAATGAATTTAGGGAAAAATTCAATTCACCCAATCCACCACCCATCACACAAAAGGTAGTTGATACTAGATTGGTGGAAGTAGTTACATTCCTTGAAGTGATCCAATGCCCAAAGTTAATTCTTGAATGCATCAAGCACTACAATTCTCAAGCTCAAGAAATCACAACAAAAGACAATAGGTCAGTTGTTAAAATTCAAAGAACCACCTTTTCCTCATTCCTAAGGATTCTAGAAATAGAGGCTTACTTGGCCCTAGATTTCACCAACGCTCAAGTTGATCTCTCACTCAAAAAGGAGTATTACTAAAATGTAATGGTGAAGAATTGGCTAGCAAAGCCTAAGTGTGGTAAATCCCAATTTCCCCAAAATCTGAATAGGAATCATTTCATAGATGATACATCTAATATAGTTATGTTGTTGCATAGAGATTGGGGAAATGAAGATGCTTACAGGTTCCAATACTGGATGTGCTTTTTTTTCCAAATTGTGCTCAAAGGAAGCAATTTTTTAGAATGGGAAAAGCTCATCAGTGATAGGATACACAATTTTCTTTTTTTCCTTCACCATTCATAAAGCATTCCAAATCTCTTCTTAATTATTTTACACCATTACAAACACCAAACCATGGCTAGGATTGAGGCCAGGTGACCTTCTTTGTGACTAGGAACCAATTTTTCAGTACCTTGATAAGCTATAGTTGAACAAGATTTTCCTTCACCACAGAAAGATATCTGGTACCTTTACCATGAGGATAACCAAGGAGTTACAAGAGAAAATTGAGATGTGGGTTTCACCAGAAGCCATGTAATTTTTCCACTTCTATGGCTATCATTTTAGCTCGTTTCAAAGGTTCTCTTATATAATAATTGGTGGTCTTATTGGTTTCCTTATAAAACTTCCAAGGCACCTAGAGGATAAATTTGTAATGATCAAGGTCTGCAGATAGCTAGATGATGTTAATAAAAGGTGCCAAGAGTGAAGGAGAGTAACTATGCAATTTCTAGTTGTATTTGGTCCCTTCACTTGTGAATCTTTTTTTGATGCTTTAAACATAGAAAAGGATAATTTTCATATTTATGATGAACATTTTCCTTTTAATCTCAAAGATTATGTGAAAGATAATTTGAATCTAGGACCTAGCTTCTTCCATCTGTTGACTTTGGATGACTATTTGGCTAACTTCTTTGATGAATTTGAAGTAAGGAGGATAAATTGGATGAGACTATAATTGAGAAAAATAGTCACTTATAGCTTAGACTATGATGTACAAGGAATTGAGGATGATGAATATGATCTAGTAAATCCATCTTCATGAAATTTATAGAAAATTGGCCCATCCCTACTAGGGTTTGGAGCAATAAGGTGTTGGAAAAATGTATCTCAACCTTGCAATTATATATGATTTATTTTTGATAGGATGTATATATTTATATCTATATATATTTCCTAGTTACATTGATAGGTGTACACAATGGTAGCAAAGAGAAAAGTGTGAGCATGTTAACTTTTTTAGGAAACTTCTAAAATAGCTGACATACATTAAATAATGATATATTGTAAATTTGGACCGTTCATTATTTGGTTTTAGATCTAATGATAGATATTTTGTCTGCATGTCTTTCCCTAGAATGTAACCCTATTTTATGAGGGTGTTGTATTATAGTTGTGATAGAGAGAGACAGTGATGTATTTTGAGAGTTCGATAATGGTCATCTTGTCTCTTGATCTCTGAGTGGTGATACTCTTGCGAGAAGCTTTCTCTACAAGTATATTGTAATCTTTGTGATTGTTTAATACTATATTGAGTATTTTGGAGCATTGGTTTTTTCTCCCAAAAGGGTTTTCCCCACGTAAACCACTATGTTGTGGTATGCATGATATTTGTGATTATTTCTATTTAAGTTTTTATAATTGTTAAAGATCTATAAAGTTTTGCATTATTCTCCTCTCAATGTTAGTGTAGGAATTTTTTATACTACCTTAGCTTCCTTACAAGTGGTATCAGAGCTTGATCTCCTTTGGTTTCAGTTATGGGTTGTTGGTTTTTTTGAACTAATCCAAATTTGAGTGGGAGCTTGTGCAGAAGACACTTTGTGATCTTGTTGCAGGAATTTTTAGATGGCAAGTTCATTAGGGAGAATAGAGGTGGAGAAATTTTCTAGATATAGTTTTGAAATGTGGAATCTGAAGATGGAGGATCTGTTGACAAATCGAGATCTATGGGATGTTGTTGATGAGAATGTTTCAAAGCCTGTAGATATTACTCATGCTGCTCAATATGATGTTATAAACCATAAAGCCAAGGTACTAATTTGATTATTTTGGAAGAATATGTTTTAATTAATTTCCACAAGGAGGCCTCTACACAAGAACTATGGAAGAAGCTTCATGAGATGTTGAACCATAGATTTTTGGGTTTAGGGTCCGATGACTCTCAATTAGGGTTTTTCACCTAAAGGAGAGAGATAGACCCCAAACAAAATCTACGTGGTTCACTCAAACTAATGTAAGTAAAATGAAACTATGCCTAAATGCAATGACATAAATGCAAAAAACTAATAAAATGGATTTATTATTTATGCAAAATCTAAGAAATATGAAGTGTTTGAAAACACAGTGTTGTATGCAAACATAAACTAGAAACATTCACAAATGAAAATAGAACTTAATGAAACTGAATGGAGTGCACCTAGAGGTAGAATGTTGATGTTGGAAGGTTCTAGAATTTTTCAATAATTATTGTTGATGACCACTGGGACTCATTCACCATAAATGGTGAATTAGTCCTGCTTCTAGTAGATTTTGTTGAAACAGGTTTCCAGGTGCCAGGAACTGAAGACCTCAAAAAAAAATTTCTCCAGCCTAGCAATAGGACTGATTCACCACAGATGGAAAATTATCCCACCTACAAAAATTTGCAAATTATGAAGTCAACTCTGTGGGTCTAGATCTCTGCTTGTCTTCTTGTCAAGGTGACAGGTTCAAATCTACAGAAAGTGGGTTGAATGAGGTATTTTTTGACTTGAATAACTTTGATGAATTACTGACTAATTTTCAACACCTATCTCTTTGAAAAATATTAATACAAGACCTGCAAACATGCATGTAAAGAGGGGAAAAATGGATAAGGGTTAGACTATAGGGGTTTTCCTTGGTCAAACCCCACTTTGTTAATCAAAACCCTTGATAAAGAAATGAAATGAGAAAGGAATGATGAACAAATAACATGTAAATATCATGAACTCACCAAATCCTTGTTGTTGAAGTCTGAAGATATGTCAATGGTTGCTCCAAGATGTTTGATAATTGCTTGATTGAATGATTTTTTTTATGCTTTTGATGAGTGAATTCGTTGAATGAGTTTGATGGGTGAATTAGGGGTTAAAATGGATAGAAAAACACTTATTTATACACATGTATGCCCTAATTTCCTAAAAATAACACATCACAGGATGACCTTAGGTCTTAATGAATAAAAACTTGAAATAAATTTGAAATTATTTTGAATTTTGTGCTTAAAGGGACTCATTTGCCACCCATGATGAATGGGTCCCACTCAAAGCATATGAGTGGGTGTCAGGATTTATGTTGAATTTAATGATTTTTTAGGTTTATTTTCAAAAATACACTTAATTATGACCTGTAAGTGCATAAAGAGGCCAAATAAAGCATAAGAAAAGTGTGAAATTTTATTGCAAAACTTTACAACACTTTAAAATAAGACTTGGTAAGGGATAAAAATGGAATATTTAGATGAATTATAATAAGAAGAGTCTAGAAAAGTGTAGAAATGTGTTACAACACCTTTACAAGACATCATAAAGTCTTAATAATTTAAATACTCAAGAATGTATAAGTTACATTACAACATTAAATCTAAGAAAAATAAGCCATGAATCATAGGAAAAAAATATAAATGACCATGAAAATTTCCAAAGATCCATTTTTCTATGGTACATTTAGCCCCCACTTTAGTGAGAGGATGAACTTGCTTCAAACTCACACTAAAGTAGCCATGTGTATCGAGAGGGATCCAAAATTACTTATGCTATCAAGATGAGAAAACAACAATCAAGAGGGATGATCAAGCCCCCAGGATGAAGATCCCATGGCAAACTAAACATAAGAACAAAGGAACACACAATAAAAAGAAAAGGAAGAGAAAAAGGAAAAGTCAGATCAGGCTTCGATCATTTGTCCAGCTAGTTGTGGATTAGATCTAGGTTGTTTGTCTGAAAAATAAAATGCATAATCACTCTAGGGTGATATAACTCATGGTTTTATGTTAGGTAAGAAGGCCCAAAAGGTGAGAAACATGCACTCGGCTAGTAATGTACTCACAAACACACAAGTGGCTATGGGGGAAGTTGTGCCTCAAAATGGGCTTCCCTCTCAACCATATCAAAGTTATACCTCTTGATAATTTTAATAAGGTACCACAAAGGAAAAATTTTAGTTTGAGCTTCATGATACAAGTAAAGCTTCATATCCTTAGAACTCATGAACAAACAGGATGGCACCACAGGCATGCAAGCTATGTTATGCAAGGTGGCCATGCAAAATGTAAAATGTAAAAATGTTAAACGAAAAAATTTGTTCAAAGGAGTATTGTTTAGTTCATGCAAGGTCTATGACTTAGGGAAAATTGTGTCTAATGTCTCCAAGAGAGGAACAAACAAATAATAGAAGATTCGCAACTTAGGGGATGTAGTGTGTCACATCAAGCCACTAAGAGGAATGTAATATGCTAAGAGAGATCATGCTCATGAATGACATCACACCCAATTTCATCCATAAAGTGACAAAATGCATTGTATGAAGTAATAAGGCTACACCAAGAATCGGGAAAAAGGAAAAATGCAATATGAATAATGCCAATGTATGCCCCCACTTTAAAGGAATTGCTACACACAATTCTATGAGAAATTACTTTAAAGTAGCAAATAAAAATTTCATAAAGAAATACAACATGAGAGCCAACTTGAAAATTCCCTATGCCAAGTCATATGTTTTCAAGTAAGGCTACATCATGTGAAAGAAAAGCAAAAAAAGAAAGAAGGATTTCCCCCAAAAGGAACACACCAAACACATAAGGGATCTATAGATTTTGGGTCAGTATGTTTGTTGTTGCACTGTTTTGATTAAAGAGAATGGAATTGTCATCATTCACCGAATACATAGAACTGGAAGAATGACACAAAGAGAGTGAAAATAAAAGAAAAAGAACTAGTTGGGTCAACATGGAAGATACATAGGTCATCTCAAAATTTTGTGTCATCCCCAAAAGGAAAATACAAAAAAAAAGTGAAGCAAAAGGTGAAATGAAAAAGAAAGAATTTTGGGTCAACAAGAAGGAGACATTTTGGCCGCAATGCCTTGCATCATCCCCAAAAGGAAAAACACAACAAAAGACAAAGAAAAAGAAAAAGAAAAAGAAAAAGGGACCTTTTGGGTCAAAATGGAAGAGACATGGGGCATCTCAATGCTTTGCGTCATCCCCAAAAGGAAAAAAAAAATAAAAAGTTAAAAGAGAAAAGCAATGTATGACAAATAGAAGAATGAAGGTACAAATAGAGGAAGTGCACAAAGAGAGAGAACATTAAACACACATTATAGGGGATCACATTGTGCAAATGCAATGTAAAAAGGCTAGTAATGAAAATGTAAGTCACTCATGAAACAAGTCATCTACCTCCCAATCTTAATAAGTATAAGCGGGATGTAAACAACATGGCTAAGCGACAAGGACAAATGTATTACTAGGACAAGGCTAGCAACTTTGTGCCCCCATTGAGTGCAAGGAAAGAATGAGCTGAGATAGTTGTTGGGAAAGGTCATGCAATAGTGAGAATGGAAGATTATACAACTATTTCATGATGAGGTCTGGGAAAGTGTACTATGGGATGATAGGATTACAGTCAGTGTGAGTGAAGTGGTACTTACTCAATATTTCCTTCAACGTCCTACATTCATCACTGTGATGTCCAAGAATACGATGGTATTTATTTTGGACATGTAAAAATATTGATTGATCCTATACACTTGATCCTTATTACTAACACCAATTCGTTCTGAATCATCTCCTTTGTTGGTCATTTAATTGAATAATCTTTATTTAATTAAATTCATCATATTTCATCTTTTAATTAAATAAATCAATTTCATCTAACTAAATCATCATCTTCTATTAATTAAATAAATCATTTTGTTTAATTAATCTTATAGTCCCTCTTTTAATTAAATAATTCATTTTATTTAATTAAGTCTTCAAACATTATTTTTCTCAAATTTTTATTTATTTAAATCCTAAGATCTAAATCACAATGTCAAATCAGCTAACCTCCATTTAAATTAATCAAATCTTGATTAATGCTAACACCAATCACTCAAATCCTCTAGATTTTGCAACTTGCACAAGTAAATCAATTTATTTGATTTATTAAATCTCCTATTTCATTCAAAAGGGAATGTTAAGTTAGAATATTCTTTGAATTCAAAAATTCCCTCCAAAAGGACTTGTCCTCTCCAACAAGGCATTAAAAGCCTCTTACATGTCCTTTGCCTTGAGCCAAGTGGCATTAACTCCATTTTCTTCTCCCTCCAACATGTCACTTCCTCAAATTTAAATTGACACCTAATATCATTTATGTGCACAATGACCAAAATGTGCTCCACCCTTGTTCACTCACATGTTGACAAGTGACTTTATGCTATTGGTTGGTGTTTGATCCCACATTCATCCCTTTTTCCTTTTCTTCTATCATTCTCTTCTATAAATAGAAGGCTCTCATATTGATTTTTGATCCACAAGTTTATGCAGCATCATTATCTTCATATTTTGAGGAAAGTTCATCCATCTTCATCCATTTTCATATTTTTTTCATCTCATAGCTAGGTTATGGCGAAATTTCATCAAGGAGCATCAATCTTCATCCATTGATCATCTTCAAGATTCCAAGTAATTGGGAAAGGGCTATTTTCCACATCAAAATAGCACCAATTCCCCCATGGGATTGAGAGTTTGTTTGCATTGAATAGGATTTCATATCTTTTATCTATGTTCTTCATGTTATTTATTGTTCATTGCATTTCAAATGAATCTCGTGGGGAAAGATGTTTCTAACTTGCATATTGGACTAATAATGTGTTTTTTCTTTGTGATTGTGTAGTTCTAGGATCACCATTCATGTTTTGGCATTAGGAGGGAAGATTTGAAGAGATTAACACATTTTTTGAGAAATTATGCTATTTGTTTTAGTCCTTATGTCTCTACAGGAAACTGCACTGCTAATAGTCAAACTCCACCACTATCATTCCAGTGGCACTATTTAGTGATGCTTTCAAACTTCAAGTTGCACCACTCAAGTCATTCTCCTGAGGGTCTGTCCAACTCAAACTCCAAACTACGCTGCTTTGCTAAACAATGTTGCAATTGCGCTCACTATTTTTCCATAGTCTGTTGTTGGTCTCACCAGAGCACCGTTGATAGTCTTCAAACTGCATTGCCATCACAGACTACATCGTTGGGGTGGGATAAAAGGAATATTTCTAGTTTTTCTTCAACATGTGCTTTTTTTCATTTTGATCCATTTGAACTTCTAACTAGTTTTTGGCTCTATTTTTGTAGTTTTACCCAGTTTTTGTAGGCTGGCTTGATCAAAAGTGAAAGGAGGAAATGAAAGCAAGACTTTTTATGGCATATTCATTATATTGTATCAAGTGTTTTTAAACACTTTGGAAGAAATTATAATTCCATTATAAGGATTTGCTATCTTTCAATTTTAGGACTCAATAAATTTCATTTGGGCTCTAAAAAGAACAAAACAAAGGGATTAAAAGGAACCTTAGGAACTTACTAGAGTTTTTTTTGAGGTTTTAAAATTGAACAAGAAATCTTCACCTTTCAATCTTGGTGTTTAAAAATAATCCATTCTTGCTTCGAAGGTTAAAATGAACATATGTCTTTTATGTTTTGTAATATCTTATCCAAAGTAATATCATTTAAAAGGAATATGCACTTCTCTTGTGCCTCATGATGATCTTGAGAATCAAATTTTTTTTTGTGATATTAATTTTTATAAGTTATTTCCTCCACACTTCAATTTGGATTCTTGAAATTGAACAAAGTTTGTGAGTGTAAGTTGGGTATATTGCGTGTGTTCTCTCTTTGTTTCTAAACAAAGATCAATCGAACTACAAATGTGCTTGCTTGATTTTTTTTACCTTTAGAGGGGCCTACCTAAGACCAATTTGAAGGTGACTCCAACCATTTTTTCACTTAGGTCAGTATATAAATGGATAAGACTAAATTGTCAAGTCCCCATGGTATGTAGGCCTTAGCCGTACAGTGTCTTTCAGAATGGGGTACTACTGTAAAAAGAAGAGCCCCTAGTAGGATTCATTAAATCCTTTAGTGGCTTTTTGGATGCTTTCAAGGTGCCACATCCCCCATCACCCTTACTAATAACCATTTTTTAGAAGCCCAAATCCTTATCTATTTGTTGGTGCAAGAACAATCATTCTAAAGTTGTCCCACATTTTTATAGCTCTTAGTAGAGATGAGAAGTATGCCATGGGAGTTTCATGGGTACTGAAGCTTGGATTACCTAAGAAGTGTGTGCCATGGAGGGGATCCAATGTGTTCAAGCTTCTAATCATCCACTAAGAGTAGGCGTAACTGGATTTGTCTAGGTGGGAACTCAACAAATATTGTCTCTTGACTATCCATAGGTTTGTGCATTTTCTTGGAATCAAAAACACTTTGCTTGGACCTAAAACATTGGAAAAAAAAATTCAACAAAATTCTCAAATTTTCAAACTCTTTAAGAGGAGAAAATACATTTGACAAAATTCAAGTGCTTTGCTTGCCCTAGGGATTATATCCTTAGAGGCTTCTAAGTATTTGAATTTACATCTCAATTTTCTCTTACTAAAGTCAACATTAGGAAAAAAATTACTTAATTTCCTTGATTTCCATATAATGGACCTTTGTGGGATGAAAACAAGTTAGGACATTAGATATCTAGTTTGAAAATATAATCAAGAGAGTGTTTATGGTAAAAGGAAGTCATTAAGCAAAGTTAAGAAACAATTGAACCCCACACATGTTCTCTTCCAAATGATTTCCCCAAAGATAAAAATCCAAAAACCAATGTCCAAAGGTCTTAGTCAAAGAAATCTCAAGAAACATTCGTCTATGCTTTACGAATTTAGATAGAAATTGTTCTTCAACTTTACAAATGTGCATCAAAAAACAATCCCAATTTGTACTCATTTTAATATTGTCAAAATCCAAGGATTTTTCAAAGGTTTGAATTTCCATAGGAATTATTGCATGTTCTTCAACACCAAGGTCTATTAAACAAGAGTCTTTTTAGGTAAATCTTGAAAAAATCATTCATGCTAGGCTTTTGGAAAATCCTCTAGATCAAAACCAAATCATCTTGTTTGATTAGATGTGTGTAGATGAATCCTTCTTCACATATTTAGTCAAATTATTAATCCTTGTGAACAAGTCTATCCCTTGATAACATCCAACATCTTGGGTTTATAAGTTCATTATCCAAAATTCAAAATCAAAACAAAACAAAATCATCTTGTTTGGTTAGGTGTGTGTAGATGAATCCTTCTTTACACACTTAGTCAAATTATCATCTTGTGAACAAGTTTACTCTAGGACAACATCCAATCTCTTAGATTTTATGAGTTCACTAACCAAACCAAATCAAATCAAAATTCAAAGTCGCAAAGTCTAAGTATCGCCTTCAAGATTTCGTAAGAGTTCAAACATTCACACCATCCATCTTTCATTTTATCTCATTATCACCCTTTGACCTCAATCATCCTAGATTTTCCTTTTTGTACCTAAAGTTAGCTCAATCTAAAGAATTAGAGGTTCATCTCTTACATTCTTGATAATTGATCCGTATTTTATGGTTCAAACTAGATTGTAATGCAAGAACATGGAAATCGAGAAAGAAACATCAAGTTTGAGTGACTTGAGTCAAACCACTCCTAAAATCAATCCCATTGGAACAAGGAATCCCACACTTAATCTTCCTCATTCCAAAAAATTCTCAAGAGGAAGGTCAAGTGGAAGAAATCACCAATAATGTCTTAGGGATGACACAAGATGAAATCATTGAGATGGTCCAAAATCCTAAAACTCACCAAATTCTCAATACCATGATGAGGCTCAATCCCTCCCAATATATGCTTGAATTGGAAAAAGAAGGGGATAAACTCCCTTCCAATTATGATCTAAGTACTATTATGGAGAAGTCTCTTGGGATTCTTCCACTAGTCTCATTCACACCATCATTCCAAAACATCACTCAATCCATCCCACAAAGCACATCATCCATTGCTCCAACTCAACCAATTGTCAACAAGGGAGCTCAGTATTACATGCTCTTCAAGCACATCCCCTTGTGAGCAATCAACAATTGGACACAAACACTATGTTGGTTCAATCCGTTCCTCAAAATCCATTGCACCCATATGTTTCGCTCACCTTTCATGATCCCACCAATCTATCCTCTTTTCACACAACACTCATATACCCTCTCATCACACAACACTGGTATACCCTCTCAACACACAAACCTCTCTCCCCATGAAATCACAAGAAGGTGGATTATTTGGAAAAGGGGGGATCTTTGATCTCTCATCATCATCATCATTTTCTCAAGGGAACCTACAACCCATGTTTCCACCACTTCCACCTTTTCCATTAATATCCACACCACTACTTGGTTTAGGGAAAACCCCTTTACCAAACCTCAATCAAACCAATCAAAACAATTCACCAATCAAAAATCAAACCAATCATGCCAAATCTAGCAATCATGCCATCGATATCGCAACAAAAGATGGCAACAATTCCAATAACACAGGCAATCAACACATCATCTACCATCTCCCAAATACCTCAAAACGTGGTCTCCCAAGGGCCTATCATATAAATTACACCATCCACTACACAAATCCCAATCATAAATACGACAACACCTCTCATTAAAACAACAAACACCATTCCAAATCCTCCACCGCCACCTCCAAAATCAAACACGAAAAATTCATATAGCATCACATTGCAAGCTACCTATCAAAAGGCACTTCAACAAATTCAAAATAAACAATTTTCACAACAAGTGCAAACACAATTAGCCACACAACAAGCACAACAAGCACATCAGGCTGCCCAAGCTCAAGCCTTTCTGCAACAATAGCAAGCCACCCAAGCTGCACAAGTGTCTCAAGCAGCTCAAGCCGCTCAAGCCACACAGGTCGCTCAAGATGCCCAAGCTACACAAATTACCCAACAAACTCAAGCTTAGGATCAAGCACAAGCACAATATCAGACACAATAGCAAGCAACTCACAAGCAAGCATATCAATAAGCCCTGTAACAGTATCAATCACAAGAAGAAGCAACCCAATTACTAGCACAACAACAAGCATTGTTGGCACAACAACAATAAGACCAACAACAAGTGTTGATGGTGCAACAACAACAAGACCAACAACAAGCATTGCTGGCACATTAGCAAATGCAGGCATCTCAACAAACCTTGATCGCACAGGAGAGCTTGCAATAAACTCCCACCAGCATATCCAACACTCAACCCATCACTCAAACACCTTGACCACTTTAAAACACATTCACTCCACCTCCTGATCTATAGGACAATGTGATAAAACAAATCAAATTGCTCTCAAAAGCAAGTGCTAGATCTTCAATCAAGGAAAACAACAAAGACACCAAGTAACTTGTTCCTCTATCCATTTGACAAGAGCCTTGCAATGGTACCATTCCCAAAGGGGTTTGAAATCCCTAAATTTGACAAATATCATGGGATGGGAAACCCTGAAGATCACATCAAGTAATTCCAAGTACATTGGATGGAGGTGGCATATGACGATACATATGTGATGTGGTTATTCACTTGAAGTTTGGCTAGTCCTACCATGGATTGGTTCTCTTGCCTTCCTCCTGTCATCAAAAAGTTCCAAGAGATTATAGAAACATTCCTAAAAAACTATGCATTCAACATTGGCATGGATGTTAGTCTAGAGGATGTATCTACACTCAAACAAGAAAAGGGGGAATCATCCGCTTCCTTCCTAAAGTGATGGTGATCCAAGGCCAACAGAAGCAAGTGGGCCATGCTATAAGAATAACAAGTTTGCACCATCATTTCCAATCTTAAGAAAACCTTGGCATTCCATCTTAAAATACAATGCATCACCACCTACGACCACTTGATCCCCAAGGCGCTCAACATAGAAAGAGCCCTTATTGCACAAGGGGGAACACCCACATATCCAAAACATCAAGACAACTACCCTTCCACCAATTATAATGAAAAACCTCACACATGGGTGAAAAATAGGAATGCCACTAATGATGGTACAGTGGATACCAAGGTCATAATTAGTGCTCCAAAAGAAAATACTCAGTCATACCAGCAACTGCAAAACAATAATCAAAACAACATGCAAACCAATGTGGTGTCATAGCAACCACCCAATAATCAAATCAACAATCTAAATAATCAAGGGGGACCACCTTCATGAAATAAATATCCCCCAAGAAAAAGTATAAAACCCTTGGGGAATCAATTGAGTCCTTCATGAAGAAGCTGGTACAGGAGAATCTCATCAAAATCCCACTTATGAGAATTATAAAGAGCCCCAAGTGAAACCACCATTGTACAATGAAAATCACCTTTGTTATTTTCATAAAATCAAGGGGCATACAACATCCAGTTGCATGAGGCTAAAAAATTTGATCCAAGACCTCATCGATGATAAGATCATAAACATTGAAAAACTAGCTAGAAATCAGGACCTCAAAATATGCATGCATTCAATGTTCGATCATAACAAAGGGAACAACCATGGAGAATAAAAGTATGCCAATTTAAAAAATGTGTATGATTATTTTGTCACATCCCTAGATGAATGGGTCATTTTTGTTAGCATCAAGGAAGCCAAATGTAATTGTGGAGTCACCACACGCGGTGACAAAGTTACCATTGTTGGGTCATTGCAACCTCCTAGGACATCCACCTCAAATCCAAAATCTATTCCTAATGGCTACAATGTCTTAGACCAGCTGAAAAGAACCCCCACTTACATCTCCATCATGGAGTTACTAAAGATCTCACCCGCACATAGAAATATTCTTGAGGAAGCATTGGCTTCAAAAATCATCTTCGCAAATCTTGATGTTGACCAATTCTAAGCTATGGTCGAACACCTCACCACTCTGTATCTCCTAAAATTTTATTATCATGACTTTCCCACCCAACCATCTCACAATCATGCACTCCATCTCGAAGTTTTGGTCCATAAGAACAAATTCAAAAGGGTACTAGTGGATGGGGGTGCAGGTCTAAATATATGTTCCTCAAGTTAATAAAGAATCTGGAATTCTCTAAGGACACCATTGAAAAGGATAAATGCATAAAAATCAAAGCATATGATGATGAGGAAAGAGTGTCTCAAGGAACTATTCAGCTCCCCATTCAAGTAGGTCCAACCATCATGGAAACCACATGTCAGGTCCTTGACCTTGATTTACCTTATAGGATTATCTCGGGGCGTCCATGGATACATGGGATGCAAGAAGTTGCATCTACCTTCCACTAGTGTGTCAAATTTCCATATCAAAATCAATAGGTCATAGTCTATGGTGATCCCAAGCCCTTTTCTTACTGCAAGAACCTAGAAGCAAAAATACTATAAAATCCCCCAAGTCCCAAAAAAACATGAAGGCCCTTCAACCCCATATGTAGACCTAGATACCTTGGCCTCCACTTCTAAGACAAAGACACCTGCCATCCCTGATATCTCTAAAATCAAATTCATTGTCCAAGACAATAGGTGTGGGATTACAAAATGAAGAAAAGTGATTTCATGATAGGAGAGTTAACTCAATATCCTAGGTCTCACAGGCAACCCCAACTAGCGGAAACATCATCCCAAACCTTTAAAGTGGACCCTTCTAGATTCAAATGTTGGGGGGATCTAAGTTAGGAAATAGTAGATGAAAAATATATATCAAGCTTGTCATACCAAGATGAAAGGCTCGTGCCTGATCTTCCCATGGATGATAGCAACAAAGGACTATAAATGATGCTTGCTATGGGATATAACAAAAATAAGAAACTTGGACAAAATGACAATGGTCTTCTGGTACCACTCATTCCTGAGAAGCACATGAGAAATCTTGGCCTCAGATGTACCCTTCCTAAGGTAACCATACTTGGCAGAGGTTCCCCAGTTAAAATAGTCAAAACTCCCCCTCAGCTATTAGTAGCTTCTCTTCAGTTACTCATATCCACAGGTCAAGTCATAGACAACTTTAGGTTCAACATAACGGATGTGTGTAGTAGTGATGAGGAAGATCCCATGACCAATTTACCTATGCTATTCAAAGATTCCTCTCTTCTCATGATTAGTACCCTATCTTTTGAGTCAAACAACCAAACCCATGAGATAAACTTAGTCTATCCCCAACTCATAGAGTATGACCAACGAGGACCACCAATTTTGGACACATTCGAAAATGATGAGGCACTCTCAAAATTCATGGGATTATGAGACACTATAATATGTGGAGATCAAAAAGTTGGGTTTGACATTATACTGGAAACACATGCCTATTACAGGGAAATGATTGAATCCTTTAGTTGTAAAAGTGAGAATTTGAGAATAATGTCTAATTCTTTGAGTGAAATCCATACAGTGCCACTTTCTGACTTGAAAATGGTAAAAATAAAGGATGTATCCAATGGAAAAAACCTCTTTGAGGCACTAGAGGATGAAGGATTCAATCTTCCCCTTAGTGCAATTCATCAGGAGAAGTCAGTGGTCTTAGTAGAAAGGTGCAATCCAGTCAACCTGGGATCAGAAGAAATGCCGCACATAACCTTTTATGTAGAGTCTCTTTTAACATAATAATAGGAACTCCTAGTGGTGTTCCTAAGAGAAAGAAAGGTCAAATTTGCATGGACCTATGTCGAAAGCTTGATCCAGAAGTTGTGATTCACCACCTAGCTATATATCCTGAAGCAAATCCAGTGAGACAAAAGCTAAGGAAAATGCATCCCCAGATAGCATTATTGGTCAAAATGGAATTATAGAAGCTCCTAGATGCAGGGTTCATATGGTTGATTGATTAACCATAATGGGTTTCGAATCTTCTACCTATTTGAAATCCCACTAGGGGCATCTGCATTTGCATAGACTTCAAATATTTGAACAAAGAATGTCCCAAGGATGAGTTTCCTCTCCCAAACATTGACATATTTATGGATATGACAGTGAGACATGAAATTCTATCATTAATGGACAAATTCTTAGGATACAATCAAATCATGATAGCTAAGGAAGACCAACACAAGACCTCTTTCACTTGTCTATGGGGAACATACTATTAGAAAATGATGTCGTTCAGATTAAAGAATGCAGGAGCTACCTATCAAAGTTCCATGACACTAATCTTTCATGATATGATTCATAAAACTATGGAGGATTGCATGGATGACATATTGGCCAAGTCAAAGAAATGCCAGGATCACATAGCGGCGTTGAGCTCCATCTTTGACAGGTTAGAAAAGTACAAGGTTTGAATAAATCCAAAAAAGTGTGTCTTTGGGGTACAATCAAGCAATCTCTTAAGGTACATTGTATCCATGAAAGGAATCAAGGTAGACCCCACCAAGGTCAAGGAAATTCTCAAAATGGAGGCACCAAAAACATTGAAATAGCTAAGAGGCCTACAAGGAAGACTCCAGTCCATCTGTTGATTCATAGCACAACTAGTAGACAGGGCAATTCCATCTTCTCATCTACTCCACAAGGGGGTAGCATACAAATGGGATGAATAATGTGACTAGGCTTTCAATAAGATCAAGGAGTACTTACTCACACCGCTAGTTCTCATGTCACCAATTCTAGGAAAACCCTTCATTCTATAAATATCAGCAATAGCAGTAGCTCTTAGCACTCTCTTGGCACAATGTGATGAGAATGGGAAAGAAATAGATATCTATTACATTAGTTGAACTATGGTGGGACATCATTTGAACTACAAACCCATTGAGAAAGCTTTCCTAACAGTCATTTTTGCAGCTCAGAAATTTAGACATTGCATGCTAGCCCATTAGATAAAACTTATTGCAAAGATAAAACCTCTTAAGTATTTGTTGTCCAAAGCAACACTCACAAGAGGAACAACTAAATGGGTTATGATCCTGACAGAACATGATATTGAGTATGTGGAATGTAAGGCTATTAAAGGACAGACATTTGTAGACTGGTTGGCAGAGGCATTGATATACTCAGAGAACCCACTTGTATTAGAGTTGCCTGACGAATCAATCTTCAACCTTAGTGTGGTAGATCACCGAAAAAATGTACTTTGATGGATCCTACACACAACACAAATTAGAGGAAAGGATCTTCTTTATCACTCCACAAGGGGATTGCATACCTAAATCATACAAGCTATCATTCCCATGCACAAATAACATTTCAGAATATGAGGCTCTTGTCATAGGGCTAAGAATTGTAGTGCAGTGGTAGATCATGGCACTAAAATTCTATGGGATTCATAGCTTATAATCAACCTGGTGAATGACGAGTGCCAAACCATGGATGACAAGTTGACTCCATACAAGAAGTTGGTGGAAAGCCTCAAAGAGTTCTTCATTGATATCACATTTGAGAAGTGACCAAGAGCAAATAACAGAGCAGTGGATGCTATGGAAACTATTGGATCACTACTCGATGTCCCACGTAATGTCCTAAGGTAAGAAATCCTTCTAGAGCAGCTTCTCATACCAGAATTCAAGGTACTAGAGTTGGAATTTGTGTGTAAAATCATTGCTCCCAGTGATCCCTGGTATCATGATTTATACACTTACTTTAGAATAGGAGTCCTTCCCATAGATATAACCCCAAAACTCAATAGAACTTTCATCAAAAATTCATCCTATTTCGTCATCTTAGGAGACAACCTATACCATAGAATCATTGAAGGAGTCCTTTTACATTCCCTAAATGTTGAGGAAGCTTTGACTATTTTAACCGAGGTACATAATGAAATTTTTGGTTCACATTCGAGTGGTATGGACTTGGCTAAGAAATTGTTGAGGACTAGGTACTATTGGCCAACAATGGAAGGGAAGCACATGACTATGTCTGAAGGGGCTCTACTCAATCATTACACCTTGGCCCTTTTCACAGTGGGGGCTTGATCTTGTTGAAAAAATCACCCCCACCTCATCCAGTGGACATAAGTTCATCATCACCGTCATTGAGTACTTCACGAAGTGGGTGGAAGCCATTCCCATGACCTACATCATAGGAAAGCAGATATCCAAGTTTATCCTAAATTACCTAATTTTTCACTATGGTGTCCCTCAAGCCATTATCTCAAATAATGGGACACCTTTAAAAAATAAATATGTTCATGACCTATGCTAGAAATTCAAAATCCAACATCGCTTCTCCACTTTGTACTACCCCCAAGGAAATGGCCAAGCAGAAGCTACCAATAAGACCATCTTAAAAATCCTCAAGAAAATAGTCAATGACACTGGTCATGACTGGAACTTATAGTTGAATCCCACCTTATGGGCCTATCGAATAGGCATCCATATACCAACAGGTGCCACCCCTTTTTCCCTGGTCTACAGATCAAAATCCATACTCACTATTGAGATGGAGATCTTATCCCTAAGAATATCATTGCAAAATCTCATCACAGATGAAAAATACCAGGTATCACAACTGAATAAGTTGGAACTACTTGATGAATGACATATGGATTCCTTAAACCATTTGCAAGTCTACCAAAATATTCTCAAGAGGAGTTACAATAAGAAGATCAGGAGTCAGACCTTTCAAGTCAATGAGCTTGTATTAAAGGAGAACCAGAAAAATGTTCCAAATCCAGATAGCGAGGGAAAGTTGGAACCCAATTGTTTGGGACCCTTCATCATCACAACAAGCTATAAGTTGGGGGGATATCATTTATCAACACCAGAACGAGAGCCTCTGTAGGAGCCCATGAATAGCTCTCATCTCAAAAAGTTTTATGCCTAAATCTTTCAAGGTATAAAACCAAAAATACAAAAAAAAATGAGAAAATGTCCTAAAAAAATGATCACCCTAATGAAAACTTTGCACACAGGCATCTTGGTGACAACAAAAAAATATAAAAAATATAAAAATCAAAAAAAGGATTAAAAACAGTAAAGAGAAAAATTGTCCTCTAGTGAAAACTACTTCAGTGGCACTTTGGGAAAGTACCTTCGTGAAAACCTAAAAAATAGGTGCCTTGTGTAAATAAGCACTTTCCATCTACTGGGATTGTCTGGATTGTTCTACAACATTCATCCATTAGGCTTCCTTCATCCATCTATCTCGATCCATCACCCATCCATGTCTGCATCATAGCTTGGTCTTGTGTTTGTATCATGATCCCTCCTAGTATTACTCGGCCTATTCTTAAGGTCAATTTGTCCTGCCTATATCAGAGTAGTCTATTGCATCACGTTGGGGGCATGTTCTAGCATTGGATCATATTCAAGTATATTTTTTAGGTCTTCCTTAAAATCAGAAAATCTAAAAAAATCCAAAAATCCAAAACCCTCCAAAAAATCAAAAAATCCAAAAACATCCATAAAATCAAAAAATCCAAAAACATTCATGAAATCAGAAAATCCAAAAACATCCAAATCATATCCAAACCCAAAAATTTAGTCAAAACAGTAAAAAAAAAAGACTTCTTGTCAAACTATGGGTCTCTAAGCTCTAAACGTAGGCAAGGTTGATCTTTGATCTTCCCCCGAGACACTTAGGTCAGTCCTTTAGGAGTCCATCATAATAAACTAGCAATATGTTTGTGCATATCTCATCAATAAATTGAGTCTATGTCAATCAAAATACATGGTATTTGTGTGTATAATGTAGGAAAGGTTGATATTTGATCAGCCCCTGAGGCCCCCAAGATAGGGCCTTAGGTTAGTCTCTTGGTCAAAATCTCATAAAACACCAAAAACATTGAAAATTTTGAAAATCAAAACATTTACAAAATATTGAAAATACCAAAAATAGCCTCAAAACATTTCAAAACATCAAAAACATTCAAAAAACCCAAAAAAATCATCCATCACATCTTTCTTTCACCCAAAATAAACATCACTCAAAATAAATCATTGTCAGCATCAACCTTTGGTAAAGCAGTCAGAAACAAGTCTAGCAATTCAAAAGTGAAAACTAAAGCATCAAGGTCTCAAGTCTAGGTCAGTAAGTAAACAAGTTAGTAAACTCCTGGTATTAATATCTAATCATCTACTCAATCTCATCATCATCTGATAACATCATGTCCTAGGATACATCCATCCTACAATGGACATCAACATCAGGCATCACCGTAGTTTAGTTTTAGCTAGCGGTATGAAGAACATTAGTTTGTTTGTTTACTTGTTCTTTGTCTTTTGATTTATCTTATTGCACTCATTCCAATGACCTCTCAATGATTTCCAAACAAAGGGATTAGAGAGAAAGGAATGGGGCAACAATCATTATCATTCATCTATTGTGATTATTGGATGTTCTTGTAATATAACCTCAGTCATGTGTGCTTTGTTTGGGTGTAGGGAGGGTGTTTTAGGTGTCTTGTTGACCACATAGGAAGGCTTGCCTTTCTATGTTTTGTTTTGAGATATTTAAAATATTTTAACTGCATTTTAAATAAGGTTCTATATGCTAGGTGTGAATAGGAATACTCCTATCTAAATGTCGAGTCAAATTCCATCACACTAGGTGCAACATCATTCTGCTTTCTCATACCTTGATGTATCATTCCTACATGTGTTATCAAACATAAGGTAAATAGTCCTTTTAAAATCCCAATTCTTGATAAGAAAATCATTATCATCATTATCATCTCTAATAATGTAGGCTTGTTGGATCTCATTTCTTCTATCTTCTTTTTGAGCTAACATGGTACTATGACAGTTAATCAAAAGCATCGTAATACATCCATCCTACATCCACAAACCGTTAGCATACTGTGTATCATATCATATAGGAAACATTGATCATCTCACATGCATTGCATTTAATCATTGCATAATATAGATTGGTTATTCTAAGCATCTCGTAAACCATACATTTGCATCCATTACATATAAACATTGTATCATGTGCATCATCATATCATATCATATACATCATCATATAGGCATCATCATAAAAGCATCATCACATCATACATGGAAAAGATACTAAAAAAAGTAAAAGGAATATGTCATCACATCTCATCATCCATTAGGTGCATACTATAGATCTGTTAGTCTAAGAATTTTAAATTCATTTTCATAACATAACATTTACATCCATATCATCCATACATCATCATCATAAAAGTGCATAGAAAAGATACTGAAAAAGGAAATGCATCCATCCATCCATGCGAATAATCATATATTGCATCATATAGAATCATACAATGCATCACATCACATAAAATAGAGTCATATCATCACATTGCATATAGAAAGGTAAATACATCCATCCACCATGCATAAATAAAATAGGACACATCATATATCGAATCATATCATATATATCATCAATAATATAATTGTCATGGTAAAAAATCAAGATCAAATGTGTGTATCAATCAATGTATACAAATTCCCATGAGGCTATCAAAAACAGAGCTCGTGGATCACAAAAAGAATCATGTAGCTGATCAAAAATGTGAGCTAGCTCTGATGGTTGCTCCCCTCACCCACCTACCTATCAAGCTATTCCTACCTCTACCCTGTCTACTATGAGAAATATGGTGCTCGGGCTACTCAAGGCACTTCCTAATGATAATGGACATGATAATAATCGGCCTCCCTAATGGCATCTTGATACATCCATGTCGGGACCATCCTACCCTTTGTGCTCTCTAGTTGTTGGCATCTACCAGTCTCCTATGCTAGTTGTAGCTTGATGGCCTACCTCTACTGCAAAACGTGATCTCACTCTACTTGGGCCTGATCTCTCTTTGTCGTAAATGTAGCATCTTATGCTTGGAGCTACTATATCAATGTATCACTCTAATCTGGCCAAGGTGGTGGTGGTGGTGGCTACACTGGTTGGCCCCTCTATGATATCTAGACCCTCTGTTGGTCCCCCACATGTGGTTGTTGATCCTAAAGGGCATCTCTCTATTGGTGCCCATGCCCCTGATCTCTCTAGTCTTCGCCCCCTCCTTCGTCTCCATCTTCATCCATGTCTCCTCCTTTCCCTCACCCTCACCCCCACCCTGTTGTCCAGTCTCGGGGTCTCCATCGTGGTAAAATTGTTTCAGGCACTGTCAATCTGATGGGTGGCTAAAAATAATCAGTGTATGTTTGTGTGGTTCTGGCATCTGTCTTCCCTTGATCATATACCTAGGGCCTTGCTACCAGTTGTCTGAATGAACCCACCGTGTCTTGTGGGGGGATTGGTTGACCCCATGTGGTCTCCCTAGTGGTGCGAGAAAAAATGGCTACATACTAATCATCTAGCTTGTCCTGTACATCTGCAAATTACCTGGCTACCCGATCTGGAAGGTAACACTCGATCATAGTGTGCTCTCTACCCTACATTAGTTTCTCTTTCCTCACAAATAAAATCTATTATGTCATTGTACCATCCAAGAATCCCAAGCTAAGACATCCATGTGAATGTGGTCATCTCATCGATCACCATCCTTCAGTGAGGGATGCCAGCTTGTCTTATGTGTGTGAAGGTAAGGCCACCCTTGTAGAGCTAGAATATTAGGTCATTTGGCTCCACATCAACCACTATAACTCATAGGTGGAGCACGAAAATGTACTCTCAGGCGTAGATGTGTAGAAGCATCACCCCTGCTCTGATGGCTCTACTTTCCAAATAGGAAAACTTGTGCAAATCATGATAAAGTGAGGCCAACATCACTAGTCCCCATGCAAAGAACTTTCTCCTATGGAGTATTCGCTCCCAAGCTAGACCCCATCCTGGGCTAAAGTATTTTCCCCGTCGATGTGGAGCTACAAGTCCTAAAATGATGATAGTGACAAATAATCAGAAGGTGGACATTGAGCTCCTATACCGCTCTAGCTCGATTTATCCCTCAATAAAAATAATCTTGTCCAATCCCATAATCTCATAGTAGGCATCTATCCCAGCATCCACATCATAAATCACCCTCTCACCATGGATCAACAATCAAATAATACGCCAGA
Organism: Sequoia sempervirens; assembly: GCA_007258455.2. Taxonomy (NCBI): domain Eukaryota; kingdom Viridiplantae; phylum Streptophyta; class Pinopsida; order Cupressales; family Cupressaceae; genus Sequoia; species Sequoia sempervirens. Next base: position 191,709,408 of record VDFB02086081.1, on the reverse strand, counting down.
CATCCTCCAGTGTGATGCTCACCTCACCTATGGGAAGATGAAAAGATGGTGTCTCACTGTGCCATCTCTCTACCAGTGCGGTCATCATGCCCAAGTGAATCCTAATGGATGGTGTGTATGTGATGTACCATAGCTTGATCACCCCAAGGTGCTCCTGAAGCAACTCATGCAATCTAACTAATCTGCTAAGTACTAGGGATCGATGCTCATGTGAGTGAATGGCCTCCATGTCCTCCTATACCAGTAAAGCCACAACATCAAGTTTCATAAAAAAGTAGGATCTCGTTAGAAGTTTTTGTGACAAAAACAAAAAATGTGTCACTGTTTGTAGATGCGTCACTGTTTGGAAGCTCCAAACTATGCCGTTGGAGTCCCCAAATCACAAACTCCACCACGACAGCACTATTTAACCACACTTTTGTTTGACCCTAAACCCTAAATTCCTAACTGGCTTGTCACGATTCCATTTGCATATGTGGCGCCATTTGGAGTTTGACCCCTTTGTCCCTAACTACGACATGACAACACCATTTGCATTAGTAGCACACTTTAAGGCTATGTGGCACTAATTTAACCCTTTCAGCAGTACCAAACTACGTCGTTGGACTTGTTTGAATTTTAAACCCTATTAAATGCACACAAAGATAAAAAAAAACAAGTTGGGTTAGGGTCACATACTGCTATTCCTATGCCTGGAAGTTGTTGGTACACTCGAACTCACTCGGAGATGTGTCATGGAAGCACTCTTTGCGCCATCTCATAGATAAGGTTAGAGCTAAAAAGCAGGAAATCTCTATAGGCTAAGTGTGCAAATGAATTGAAAGTGACCCCTCAAGGGCTATTTAAGCATGAAAACTAGGGTTTTTTTTACCCTATTTAGCCGTCAAGCTAGGGTTTTGGGCCCCTAATCCCATTTTCACCTAATTGACGGTCATTTTGCATCCTTTTTTCATGTTTTAGCACATTTTTGACATCCTGGACCCTTTCTAGACCCCTTGGGTGGCTTGTCCTTTTTTATTGCAAGATCACCAAAAAATCCAATTTTTTGTCTGATCTCTCGAGGAGGCAATATACCAGCATAATTCTTTCACTGGGGCAGCAATTGGGCATCTGAAAAAATTTATTTATTTTTTAATTTTGATCGCGGCAAGGTTAGTCTTTGAACCAATGCAGCAGGTGCATTGCTTCAAAGAGGGGAAAAATATAGACAGGTAAAATATACCGATTGATCCTATACAATTGATCCTAATTACTAACACCAGTTCATCCTAAATCATCTCATTTGTTGTCATTCAATTAAATAATCTTTATTTAATTAAATTCATCATATTTCATCTTTTAATTAAATAAATCATTTTTATCTAATTAATTCATCATCTCTTGTTAATTAAATAAATTATTTTGTTTAATTAATCTTATAGTCCCTCTTTTAATTAAATAATTCATTTTATTTAATTAAGTCCTAATGCCATCTCCTTTAAATTGAATAAATTAATCTTTATCTAATTTAAATCTAACACCATCCCCTTTTAATTAAATAAAGCAAACTTTATTCAATTAAGTCTAAAAACATTATTCCTCTCAATTTTTTATTTATTTAAATCCTAAAATCTAAATCACAATGTCAAATTAGCTAACCTCCATTTAAATTAATCAAATTCTGATTAATACTAACACTAATCACTCAAATCCTCTAGATTTTGCAACTTGTACAAGTAAATCAATTTATTTGATTTATTAAATCTCCTATTTCATTCAAAAGGGCATCTTAAGTTGGAATATTCTTAAAATTCAAAAATTCCCTCCAAAAGGACTTGTCCTCTCCAACAAGGCATTAAAAGCCTCTTACATGTCATTTGCCTTGAGCCAAGTGGCATTAACTCCATTTTCTTCTCCCTCCAGCATGTCACTTCCTCAAATTTGAATTTCCACCTAATATCATTTATGTGCATAATGACCAAAATGTGCTCCACCTTTGTCCTCTCACATGTTGACAAGTGACTTTATGCTATTGGTTGGTGTTTGATCCCACATTCATCCCTTGTGCATTTTCTTCCATCTTTATCTTCTATAAATAGAAGGCTCTCATATTGATTTTGGATCCACAATTTTATGCAATATCATTATCTTCATATTTTGAGGAAAGTTCATCCATCTTCATCCATTTTCATAGTTTTTTCATCTCATAGCTAGGTTATGGTGAAATTTCATCAAGAAGCATCAATCTTCATCTATTGATCATGTTCAAACTTGCAAGGAATTGGGAAAGGGCTATTTTCCACATCAAAATAGCACCAATTCCCCCATGGGATTGAGAGTTTGTTTGCATTGAATATGATTTCATAGCTTTTATTTGTGTTTTTCATGTTATTTCTTGTTCATTGTATTTCAAATGAATCTTGTGGGGAATGATGTTTCTAACTTGCATATTGGACTAATAATGTGTTTGTTCTTTGTGTTTGTGTAGGTCTAGGATCACCTTTCACATTTACAATATGGTACATTGGAATATTTAGGATGGATGACCAACCTCTTCGAAGGTGGTAATAGAATAAGACCTATGTTTAAAAGAATTTGCAGTTTCCTCTCACATTCAAGGGGTGGATGGAGAGGGAAATTTAGTTTTTTAAGATTGTAAGGTCGTTTGTGTTTACTAGAATCACCCTTTTCGTGAATGGAAGGGGGGGGAGGATCCATGGGGATCCTTATAGCTGCAATATTGTTATTAGGAAAAGGTTTCTCATGAGCAAGAAGAATGTTCAAATCAAGGGGAGCTTGATAGCCTAACCCTTGTGTGTTTCCATCAATTGTTACTTGTTCAAAAAGCTAATGTATTGAATGTTCAGTTGTTGTGTCACATCCTTGCTTTTTCAAAATAGTAAAACCTTTTCCATAAGTTTCTTCAAGGTTGATTGGAGTACTAATTACTTTGTTATCATAGAATGGTTGAGGAGGTGCATGGTTAGAGGAGCTAGGTCCACCTGTTGGAGGGAACTTAGTTCCTTCATTTGTTTTCTGATGTAGGTATTCAAATGTATTAGGAGGCCAAATGGTAAGAAGGTTTGATTGCTTCATGGATGGATAAAAGGATGCATTGGCTTCGAGGTTGTCAATAAATTCATTTAAGAACTTATTCATGCTATCATCATCTTCTCCAATGATGTCAACATCAAGAGGAGGACATTCATGAGGAGTTGAAGGAGCATGAGGAAGCTCAAGGTCATTAGGATCATAGCCAAAGGCACAGTTTGACATGTCAACTAAGGATTTCAAAGACATCCAAAACTTATTAAAGCAAAAGGCTATGATGCAAATGAAGGAAAGTAAACAAATGCAAGAAAGTGAATAGAATAGTGAATCTGAAAATAGTGATAGAGATGCAGTTACAGAAAGTAGAAATGTAGAAAATGTTGTTAAAATAACATAAATTTGTGTACAAAAAGTGCAACTGGACTGATTCGCCTAGGGTAGAGAATGAGTCCAGGGGTGAATTTTTTTATGATTTTTAAGCTTTTCTGATGCAAAACTAGGATGCAGATGCATAATTTTAGTATTTTTAATGTTTTGAAGTGCAAAAATGAAATCTATATGAGATATTCACTAATACAAGTTTGAAAACCCTAGGAAGTAAAACAATGCAAAACCTAATGCAATGACTCCTAGGATATAAATGCAAATGTAAATCAAAAAGATAATGTTTAGAATGCAGGTTCACCAAAATGAACCATAGATTTTTGGGTGTAGGGTACTATGACTCTCTTGCTCAATTAGGGTTTTTCACCTAAAGGAGAGAGATAGACCCCAAAAAAATCTAGGTGGTTCACTCAAACTAATGCAAGTACAATGAAAATATGCCTAAATGCAATGACCTAAATGTAAAAAACTAATAAAATGGATCTAATTATTTATGCAAAATCTAAGAAATATGGAGTGTTTGAAAATACAGTGTTGTATGCAAACATGAACTAGAAACATGCACAAATGAAAATAGAACTTAATGAAACTTAATGGAGTACACCTAGAGGTAGAATGATGATGTTGAAAGGTTCTGGAATGTTTTAGAAATTATTGTTGATGACCACTGGGACTCATTTTCCACATATGGTGAATTATTCCTGCTTCTGGTAATTTCTATTGAAATAGGTTTCAGGGTGTCAGGAATTGAAAACCTCATAAAACACTTTCTCCACCCTAGAAATAGGACTAATTCACCACAGATGGTGAATTAGTCCAGCTGCAAAACTATGCAAATTCTGAAGTCAACTCTATGGGTCAAGATCTGTGCTTGTCTTCTTGTCAGGTTGACAAATTCAAATCTGCAAAGTGGGTTGAATAACGTCTCCAAGCTTGAATTAGTTCTTTGTTGACTTGAATAGCTTTGATGACTTCTTGACCACTTTTCAACACCTATCTCTTTGAAAAATATTCCTACAAGATCTACAAACACACATGCAAAGAAGGGGAAAATGGTTAAGGGTTAGAGTATAGGGGTTTGCCTTGGTCAAACCCCACTTTGGTAATCAAACCCTTGATAAAGTAATGAAATGAGAAAGGAATGATGAACAAATAACATGCAAATTTCATGAACTCACCAAACCCTTATTGTTGAAGTCTAAAGATATGTAATGGCTACTCCAAGATGCTTGATAATTGCTTGATTGAATGATGTTTTTGATGCTTTTGATGAGTGAATGCCTTGAATGAGTTTTATGGGTAAATTGAGGGTCAAAATGGATAAAAAACACTTATTTATACACACTTATGCCCTAATTTCCCAAAAATACCACATCACGGGCCGACCTTAGGTCTTAATGAATAAAAACCCAAAAGAAATTTTAAATTATTTTTAATTTTGTGCCAAGAGGTACTCACTTGCCACCCATGGAAAATGGATCCCACTCAAGGCATATGAGTGGGTGTCAAGATTTAAGTTGCATTTAATGATGTTTGTCGAGTTTATATTCAAAAATACACTTAATTATGACCTATAAATTTATAAAGGGGCCAAATAAAGCATAAGAAAGGTGTAACTAGTGGTGACAAGCCTAGAAAAGCATGAAAGTTTATTACTAGACTTTACAACACTTTAAAATAAGACTTGGTAAGGGATAAAAAGGGAATATTTAGATGAATTATAATAAGAAGAGTCTAAAAAAGTGTAGAAATGTGTTAGAACACTTCACAACACCTTTACAAGACATCATAAAGTCTTAATAATTTAAATATTCAAGAATGTATAAGTTACATTGCAACATTAAATCTAAGAAAAATAAGCCAAGCATCACAGGAAGAAGACATGAATGACCATGAAAATGTCCAAAGATCCATTTTTCTATGATACAAATGTATCAGACCAAATCTTTAGTGAAAAATATATTTTTGAGGAATAAGTTGTATTCCTTGAGAATGTAAGAGCATGGACGAAACACAGATCCCCTGGAAGCATTCAATATGTTGTTGGATGAATTGGTATCAGTTGGTGTCAAAATGGATGAGGAGGGGAAATGTTAGATCTTTCTTTGTTCTTTACCTATCTCATGGGATTCTCTTGTTATGGCTATTAGGAGTACTTCTATTATATTGAAGACTGAATATGTGATGGGTTCTTTCCTTTCTAAAGAATTGAGGAGAAAGGTATCCATCACTGCCAAGGAGGCCCTAAATATTCAAGGAATACCTAAGGAAAAAGGCAACAAGAACAAGAAGTGTGAAAAATCCAAGTCCAAGGGGAGACCTAAATCTCCTGGAAAGTCCAAAGTTATTTGTTGGAACTGTTGTAACCTAGACATGTTCATAAGGAATGTAAAGAAGAAAATAAGAAGAAAAAGAAGAAATTTGATTCTAATTTTGAGTTCGAGAAGGAAGATGGTGTCACATTCATTTCAGCTTTCGAAACTCATGCATGTCATGATGCATGGTTAATTGACTCAGGTGCATCTTTCCATATGACCTTTAATAGAGATTGGTTTTGTGAATATGAAGAATTTGATGGAGGTAAGGTGTACATGGGTGATGATTCTCATTTAGAAATTTTTTGGTCATGGTAAAGTTAAGATCAAGTTTCCTGATGGTGGAATAAAAAATATTAATGGTGTGTTGCATATCCCTGGATTACCATGAAATTTGTTATTTTTCAGAAAACTAATAGATGTGGGTGTGTAGGTAGTATTTTCTGATGCACGATGCAAGATAGTGAGAGGTGCTATGGTGATTGCTATAGGTTTCATATATGGCACATTGTATAAGTTGGATCCATGCACTATTGAGTGTAATAGTAATTTTGTGAAAAGCAAGTTTATGGAAGAAGTGAGGGTTTCACCTTCAGCAGATGGTCATGGATTTTGGGTACCCAAGGGTGCTTTTTCTTCTAATTCAAAGTTACCTTCATAGAAAACAATGTTATGGCACCAAAGACTTGGCCACATTGGAGAAAAGGATCTAAGGACCTTGAAAAATAAAAACCTTTTTGAAGGTCTATCTAATTGTAATCTCAAATTCAATTTTTGTGAGCATTGCATTTATGGAAAACAAAACCATGTTTATTTTTACTTGAGTTCTCATAAATATTAAATGGTGTATTGGCTCTTATTCATTTTCATGTGTTTGGTCCTGTATATGTTCCTTCGATTGGAAAATCCATATATTATGTTTCATTTATTGACGGTTATAGTAGGACATGGGTATATTTTCTAAAGAGTAAATCTAAAGTTTTTAGATGATCTAAAGAATTTAAAGCAATGGTTGAGTTGTGAATTGGAAAGAAAATAAAATGTTTGAGGAATGATAATGGTGGTGATTTTTTCTCTAATGATTTTGATAGATTTTGTAAATATTTTTGTATTCATAGACAGAAGACAACTCTGTATTCTTCACAACAAAATGGAGTTGTAGAAAGAATGAACAGGACACTAATGGAGAAGGCTAGGAGTATGTTGAGTGGTGTTGGCCTAGAACAAAGGTTTTGGCTTGAAGCTGTTGCCACTACATATTACGTGATTAATAGGTCTCCTACATTACCTCTTGTTGATAAGATTCCTATAGAGGCATCGTCAGGTCGCAAGTATTCATTAAGACATCTTAGAGTTTTTGGTTGTGAGGCATATGCACATGTTGTTGGAAATATGTGCCTCAATCTCATAGGCTGAAACCTCTAGAAGAGAAAATTTGATATGACATTCATTATGTCTGGCCAACTAGTAGCTGTGAAACCTTGTTGTTTGTATAGGTCGTCAAGACAATGCTTCTGTCTTGCTGATAGGTGTTGTCACTGTGATTTGTGGTGTTCGTTGTAACCTTCTATTGAGTGGAGATCTTTGGCTAACAGGCCATTCTTATCAGATGTCAGGGAGACTTTGGCCGACAAGTGGTGGTCAGGGAGACTCATGGAGACTGGAGTTATTGGAGTAACACAAATGCTTCAGTATGAAGTCTTATTGATATGGGTTGTCTCGCCAAGTGTCACACTAGGAGTCTTCGGGGAGACCCTTGGCCAAAAGGCTTGCTTTGATATGATGTTTCATCAATACTAGTAAGTCTTGCCGACATTGTATGTTTTTTATTGGGTGTCTTCGGTGAAACTCCTAGTGACTGAAGTATTCGGCGAAAGTTGTGAACATTCAAAGTAACATCTTAGTGATAGCCTAAGTCTTGCTAAGGAGTGTTCTTTTTGGTATGACTTGAAGACTCGGTGTGATCTCTTGGCGAAGGATGCTAGTCTTGCCGATGGGAATACTCTTGTCTATGTGACTTTGGAACTTCGGTGTGATGTCTCATTGAATGGTAATTGTCTTGCTGATGAGAATGCTAAGGTCGATGTAGCTTGTGAACTCAGTATAACATCTTGCCAATAGTGAACTCTTGGCGATAATGATGATCTGTCCTTGTGGCATCAGGGAGACATGGTTAGTGTCTCACTGACATGCAACATAGGTTGAACACCTTTGACCGAGTGATGACTGTATTACGTGGTGAGTCTACGACCAATTAGAGAATCCAAATGGGAACCGCTAATAGTTGGACTATTGTGGTCGTTACTGAGAGGAAGATCGACAGACCATGGGCATCATGGATATACTCAAGAATTGAAGATTGTGTGAGGTTTGATGGTTGTATGAACAGTTGGATGAATAGTTCGATGTATGATTAATGTGAATTGAATTTTGAGTGTATTGTAACTTGAATGCTATATAGCAAGGTTGATCATTGTGAATGTTGTTGTAATTTGACATTAGAAAGATAAGTCTAATCTATTTATGTAATGTCCATTACTGTAATACAAAGTGACTTCTCTTGGTGTGGTGGGTTTTTCTCCCGTAAGGGTTTTCCCACATAAATTTGGTGTTCATCTGTTTATGATTATTTCTCTATTTTTGTTATTGCTTTCAAGTGTATCTTAATTGGACTATAATTGAAAATTCTAAAAGTATCTCTACATTATTCCCTGAGGTTTTGACATTAGGAGAGTTGTTTCCGCACCTTATCTTTCTTTACAAGTGGTATCAGAGCCTGGCCAGTTGTGTTATCCTTGTGGGTACATTGGGTTTTTTGAGTCAATTTCTGTTCAATGGGAGTCTTGTAGATGTTTGGTAAATTGAGTTACAGGTTAAGATGGCGAGCACATCAGGAAAGATTGAAATTGAGAAATTCAATGGCAGCAATTTTGAGTTATGGAAACTTAAAATGGAAGATTTGTTAGTTGATTGTGATCTTTGGATTGTTGTGTCTAGAACGAAGCCTACAAGCATGAAGCAAGAAGATTGGACCTTGCAAATAGAAAATCAAAGGGGCCGATGATGCTCTATTTAGCAGACTTTGTTCTTCTGAATGTTCATGAAGAAAAGACTGCATCTTCCTTATGGAAAATACTAGCAGCTATTTATCAGGGTAAGTCCTTGGTGAATAAATTGTTCTTGAGGAAGAAGCTGTACTTTTTGAGAATGCAAGAAGGAGGGTTTGTTGCTAATCATTTGACCACATTCAACATGCTGATTGCACAGTTCACATCTATGGGTGTGAAGATTGATGAAGAGGATCATTGTATGCTATTATTATTTTCTTTCCCAGATTCATGGGATCACCTAGTGATGGATATTGGGAGTATGACATCCACTTTTAAGATGGAAGATGTTGTTGCTTCTTTGTTATCAGAAGAGATGAAAATTAAATATTCTGAGATGGCAAATGAGGCCCTTGATCTTAGAGGAAGATCGAAAGATAAAGGCAAGAAGAAGGACAAGAAGTCCAAATCAAAATCAAAGGGGAGATCAAAGTCTCCTGGCAAGAAGTCCAAGGTGAAGTGCTAAAATTGTGGGAAACATGGTCATGTTCAAAAGGATTGTAAAGAGGAGAAAAGAAGAAGAAGAAGTATTCTTTAGACAATGATTCTTCTCAGAGTGATGTAGACGCTTTCATTGCAGTCTTGGCTATGCAAGCAACAGATGATGTCTGACTGATTGATTTTGGAGCATCTTTCCACATGACATCTCATAGAGACTGGTTCATGAAGTATGAAAAATACGATGGTGGAAAGGTGTATTTGGAAAGTGATTCATCATTGGAAATAGTTGGTCGTGGAAGAGTTAGAATTCAATTCCCTAATGGAAGAGTGAAGGTAATTAATGATGTAATGCATATACCAAGTTTGGATTGAAACCTACTTTCTATTAGTATGTTGAATGATGTTGGAGTGCAAGTCACGTTCTCTGGAAATGGTTGTAAGATGACTAGAGGCTCTATGGTGCTAGCAAGAGGTGCTCATGTTGGTACCTTGTATAAGCTTGATGCACATGTTGTGCAAAGCAATAGTCTCTCTACAAAGTCACAGAAAGCTACTCATGGAGGAAAAGAGGAAAATGTCATGATTCTGTAAAATCTATGGAAGTTAAACTTCCAACAGAAAAGACTATGCTCTTGCATCATAGGCTAGGCCACATTGGAGAGAAAGGTTTAAAAAACTTGCAGAATAAAAACCTGGTTGAGGGGCTTGAAGATTGTAACCTTGAATTTGAATTCTATGAACATAGTATATATGGTAAACAACACTGTGTTTCATTTTATTCCAGTCCTCGCAAATCTTCTAGTTTTCTTGATTATATACATTCTAATATTTTTGGTCCAGTAAATGTTCCTTCTTTGTCTAAGTCAAGGTATTATGTATCATTTATTGATGATTATTCAAGAAGAGAATTTGTCTATTTTTTGAAAAGTAAATCAGAAGTGTTCAGTCGGTTTAAGGAATTTAAGAACCTTGTAGAAAATCAGACTGGAAGGAAAATAAAATGTTTAAGGATGGATAATGGCGGTGAATTTTGTCCTGATTATTTTGAGAGGTACTGTAAAGATCATGGAATTAAAAGACATAAAACTACACCTTATACTCCACGGAAAAATAGAGTTTCAGAAAGGTTCAATAGGACAGTGATGGAGAGAGCACAAAGTATGCTAAGTAGTGCTGGCTTGGAGGAGAAGTTTTGGGCTGAGGCAGTTGCTACAACATGTTACTTGATAAACCGTTCTCTAAATTCCTCTCTTGTTGAGAAAACACCTTTGGAAGCATGGTCTAGTAAGAAGCCTTCTATAAAACATATTCATGTTTTTGGCTATGAGGCATATGCACATGTGTTGTATGAGAAAATATCTAAATTGGAGAACAAGGTTGTCAAATGTATTTTTATTGGTTATAGTGATGGCATAAAAGGATACAAGCTTTGGAATCTTGATACGGAGAAGGTTCTATATAGCAGAAGTGTTATCTTTCATGAGCTGAAGCCTTCTACATTAGATCTACAGTCAGAGACAAAATTAGAAAATAAAAAGGATGTAGTTGAAATTCCTCCTACACTAGATAAAGAGGAATTGAAAATTCAAAATGTACCTAAAACTGAAGAGAGCTCAAGTAGTTCTGAGAGTTCTAAAGAAGAAGAACGACCTCAGCCTCAACAAGTGAGGAGGTCAACTCATGAAAGAAAGTAACCTGATAGGTATGGGTTTTATTTGATAGATTCTACTTGTGCCTATACTTTAATTTCTAGCACTGATGAGCCTAGGACTATGAAAGAGGTATTTAGAATGTCTGATTCAAACTCTTGGTCGAAAGTCATGAATGAAGAAATGGCATCATTAGAAAAGAAAGATACTTGGAGTTTGGTGCCCTTACCTAAAGGCAGAAAAGTTGTGGGCTGCAAATCGGTATTTAAAAAGAAAATAGGTTTGAATGGTAGTGTGGAAATATACAAGGCAAGGTTGGTTGTGAAGGGTTATTCCCAAGTAGAGGGAATTGATTATGGGGAATTTTTTTCTCCTGTAGATAAGTTCACATCTATCAGATTTCTTTTGTCACTTGCAATAGCGTATGATTTAGAGGTCGAACAGATGGATGTGAAGACAACATTTCTTCATGGTGATCTTGAAGAAGAGATTTATATGTCCTAGTCTAAGCACTTTGTGGAAAAAGGTAAAGAAATATTGGTTTGCAAGTTGAATAAATCTCTGTATGGGTTAAAGCAGTCTCCTAGAACGTGGTACCAAAAGTTTGACACATTTTTTTTGTCATTGGGATTTGTAAGATCATAATCTAATCATTGTGTATATTACAAAGCTGAAAGTGATCAAGTTCTTATTATTGCTCTATATTTTGATGACATGTTGTTCATAGGCAATAGTAAGTTAATGATTTCTGATCTTAAGTCTTAGTTGTCTACAAAGTTTGAAATGAAAGATCTTGTTGCAGTGAGGTATATTTTGGGAATGGAAATAACTAGGGACATGAAGAATAGAAAACTTTGGCTCAGTCAGAGTAAGTATATCAAGACTATTATAGAGAGATTTTGCATGAATGATTGTGAGCAGCTAGTTGTTCCAGTTTTGCAGGGAATGAAGCTATCTGTTGAAGACTATCCAAAATATCCTACTGAGATGGAGGACATGACCAGTGTACCTTATGCTAGTGTGGTTGGCAGTTTTATGTATGCAATGGTCTGTACAAGGCCAGACATTTCCCAAGTAGTGGGAGTACTTAGTCGGTTTATGGATAATCCTAGAAGGACACATTGGGATGTTGTGAAAAGAGTATTCAGATATTTGAAGGGAACTTCAGAATATGCTTTGTGTTACCATGGTAACTTGGTTGAATCACAGAGGACTCTCAGAATTCGAGGCTATGTGGATTCTGATTGGGTAGGGGACATTAACAACACAAGATCCACTAGTGGATATACTTTCATGTTGAATGGTGGTGCAGTGAGTTGGATGAGTAAGCGGCAGGCTGTAGTCACTTTTTCCACTACAGAAGTAGAATACATGGTAGAAACACACACCTGTAAAGAAGCAATCTAGTTAAAACATTTGTTTTCTAACATTGATTTTGATGCAAGGAAAATAACTATTTACTATGACAGTCAGAGTGCTATTTGTTTGGCAAAGAATCGTACTTTCCATGCCAGGACAAAACATATAGATGTACATTATCATTTTGTACAAGATATGGTGAAGGATGGAAAGGTCTCATTAGAAAAAGTGGATACTCTAGAGAATGTTGCAGATGCATTGACGAAGCTAGTGATCATAGACAAGTTCAAGTGGTGTGCCAATTCGATGGGCCTCAATGCCCATGAACTTCAGTAGTTTTGTTGTGCTCTAGAGGTGCATGTGTGATCTTCATCAAGTGGGAGATTGTTGGAAATATGTGCCTCAATCTCACAGGCTGAAACCTCTAGAAGAGAAAAGTCGGTATGACATTCATTGTCTCTGGTCGGCTAGTGGCTGTGAAACCTTGTGGTTTATACAGGTCACCGAGACAATGCTTTTATCTTACCGACTGGTGTTGTCGCTGTGACTTGTGGCATTCGTTGTAACCTTCTGTCGAGTGGAGATCTCTAGCCAACAGGCCATTCTTATTAGATGTCGGGGAGACTCATAGCGACTGGAGTTATTGGAGTAACACAAATGCTTCGGTATGAAGTCTTATTGATATGGATTTCCTCTCTGATAGTGTTACACTAGGAGTCTTTGGGGAGACCCTTGGCCAAAAGCCTTGCTTCAATAAGATGTTTCATTGATAGCAGTAAGCCTTGCTGACACAGTATGTTTGTTATCAGGTGTCTTCGGTGAAACTCCTAGCAACTGAAGTCTTCGGCGAAAGTTGTGAACATTCAAAGTAATTTCTTAGCAATAGCCTAAGTCTTGCTGACAAGTGTTCTTTTTAGTATGACTTGAAGACTCAGTGTGATCTTTTGGTGAAGGATGATAGTCTTTCCAATGGGAATACTCTTGTCTATGTGACTTTGGAACTTCGATGTGATGTCTCATCGAATGGCGATTGTCTCACCGATGAGAATGTTGAGGTTGATGCAGCTTGTGAACTCAGTATAACGTCTTGCTGATAGTGAAAACTCTTGGTGATAATGACGATCTGGCCTTGTGGCATCGGGGAGACACGATTAGTGTCTCACCAACATGCGACACAGGTTGAACACCTTTGACCGAGTGATGAATTTCCTACATGGTGAGTCTACGACCAATCAAAGAAGTCAAATGGGAATCGCTAGTAGTTGGACTGTTGCGGCCATTACTGAGAGGAAGATCGACAGACCATGGGTGTCATGGATATACTCAGGAATTGAAGATTGTGTGAGGTTCGATGGTTGTATGAACAGTTGGATGAATAGTTTGATGTATGATTAGTGTGAATTCAATTTTGAGTGTATTGTAACTTGAATGTTTGGTAGCAAGGTTATTCATTGTGAATGTTGTAAATTGACATCAAAAAGATAAGTCCAATCTCTGTATGTAATCTCCATTACTGTAATACAAAGTGACTTCTCTTGGTGTAGTGGGTTTTTCTCCCGTAAGGATTTTCCCACATAAATCTAGTGTTCATCTATGTATGATTATTTCTGTGTTTCTATTATTGCTTTCAAGTGTATCTTAATTAGACTGTAATTGAAAATTTAAAGTATCTTTGCATTCTTCCCTGAGGTTTTGACGTTAGGAGATTTGTTTTCAAACCTTAGCTTTCTTTACACATGTGCCAACGGAGAAATGAACAAATTTGGAGAACAAGGTTGTGAAATATATCTTCATTAGATACAGTTATCGTGTGAAAGGATACAAGCTTTGGATCCTATTGCACAAAAGGTAATACATAGTAGAAGTTTTACTTTTAGAGAAACTAAGCCTTATTCTTTTACATTGGAACTAGAACAAAGCAAACAACAATATGTGATTCAATTTCCTTCTACACTTGAGAAAGTTGAATTGAGGCCCAAGGATAGAAGAGAAGTTGAGGTGAGCTCATATAGCTCTGAATCTTTAGAAGAGGAGGAAGAACCTCCAAATCAAATTTTGTGTATATCCAAAAGACATAGAAAACCACCTGAAAGGTATTCACCTGATGATTGAAGATGTATTTTTTCTTTGACTAATAACATGGATGAACCCAGATCTGTATAAGAGGCACTAGGTATGAATGATGTAGAGTCTTGAAAGATTGCTATGGATGAAGAAATGGCATATTTAAAAAATAATGATACATGGGATCTTGTACCATTTCCTAAAGAAAAAAAACCTATTGGTTGCAAATGGGTCTTCAAGAAAAAGATTGCTTCAAATGGAAGTATTGAGAAATACAAAACAAGGTTGGTTATAAGAGATTACTCTCAAGTTGAGGGTGTTGATTATGGTGAGATCTTTTCTCCTATTGCAAAAATAACATCCATTAGATTTTTTATTTCTATTGTTGTTGCTTATGATTTAGAGGTTGAGAAAATGGATGTGAAAGTTGCTTTCCTTCATGGTGACTTGGAGGAGAATATTTATATGACATAGCCGGAGCACTATGTGGTGAAAGGTAAAAGTAAATTAGTTTTCAAATTGAACAAATATTTGTATGGCCTAAAACATAGAACTAGGATGTGGTACCAGAAATTTGATACATATTTGTTGAGTTTTGGATTTGAGCATTCTAAATCATATCATTGTGTTTATTATAAAATTTATGGTGATTGTTTCTTGTTTATTTCATTATATGTTGATGATATGTTATTTATTGGTAGAGGGAAAGGTATGATTTTAGAACTAAAATCTCAACTTGCTACTAAATTTGAAATGCAATATCTTGGTGCAACCAAACACATTCTTGGAATGGAAATTAAAAGAGATAGAGTGAACAAAAATCTATGGCTTGGCCAAAGTAAGTATGTCAACTCAATTTTATAGAGGTTTGATATGCAAGATCTTGTAGACCATTGTGTGTTCATGTTTCAGTTGGAACAAAGCTATCTATTTCAGATTGTCCAACATCTCCATCAAAGATGGAAGATATGAGTAGAGTTCCTTACCAAAGTGTAGTTGGAATTTTGATGTATGCTATGGTTTGTACAAGACCAAACATTACACAAGTAGTGGGAATTCTTTTCAGATATATGTCTAATCTTGGTAGGGTTCATTGGGATGTAGTTAAAAGAGTCTTCAGATATTTGTGGGTACCTCAGATTATTCCTTATGTTATCATAGTAATATTACTGAAGATGATCTTTCCCTTGATATTCATGGCTATGTGGATTCAAACTGGGCAGGTGATGTGGATAGTAGAAAATCCACTAGTGCTTATGTGTTTACTTTATTTTGTGGTGTAATTAGTTGGATGAGTAAGTGATGGGCTATGGTTGCTTTGTCCACTACTGAAGCAGAGTATATGGTAGATACTCATGATTGTAAAGAATCCATTTTTCTTAAGAGACTGTGTTCAGATATTGGAATAAAATAAGGTGTAGTGATAATTTATTGCAACAGTCAGAGTGCAATATGCCTAACCAAGAACTTGACATTTCATGCTAGGACTAGGCACATTGATGTACAATATCATTTTGTTAGATATATGGTCGAAGATGGCAGGGTGAAGCTAATTAAGGTAGAGACTTTGATGAATGTTTTTTATTCTTTAACTAAGCCTATGAGTATAGAGAATTTCAAATGGTGTTCAGAGGCTGCAGACCTTTCAACTCCTTGCAATTAAAGAGATGATGTTTACACCCTCACGTTGCTCTTGCAAGGTATTCAACAAGTGGGAGATTTTTTGGGAAAATGTGTCTCAACCTTGCAATTATATACGATTTATTGTTGATAGGATATATATATATATATATCCTAGTTACACTGATAGGTGTATACAATGGAAACAAAGAGCAAAGCGTGAGCATGTTAACTTTTTTAGGAAACTTCTAAAATAGATAACATAGATTAAATAATGATATATTGTAAATTTGGACCATTTGTTATTAGGTTTTAGATCTAATGGATGATATTTTGTTGGCCTATCTTTCCCTAGAATGTAACCCTATTTTATGAGGGTGTCGTATTGCAGTTGTGGTAGAGAGAGACAATGATGTATTATGAGAGTCTAGTAGTGACCTCATGTTGTCTCTTGATCTCTAAGTGGTGATACTCCTATGAGAATCTTGCTCTACAAGTATATTGTAATCTTCGTGATTGTTGAGTAATATATTGAGTGGCTTTTGGAGTGTGAATTTTTTCTCCCAAAAGGTATTTCCCCACATAAATCATTATCATGATATGCATGATATTTATGTTTATTTCTATTTAAGTTTTTTTAACTATTAAAGATTTGTAAATTTTTTCATAATTCTCCTCTCAATATTAGTGTAGGAAGTTGTTCTACTACCTTAGCTTCCTTACATAAGGAAGTATTGACAAATAAAGCAAGAACTACAGATGTTTTGGAAAGGACTCGGGAGTGGGTCACTAAAAAGAAAAAAACAATCTCATCCCCAAACTTGGTCATAGAATAGTCAACTTGGAGGAGGTAGTGATCAACCTTTTGTGATCGTAGGGACTTCTGGATTAGTTTCACATGTGATACAATCAAGAACCCAAGGGGAAGGTGATGAGTAACCTCTTGATAGGAATTTGTTTTGAAGCAGACTTGTGGAGAAGAACTCCTTGATCTACCCCATCTATATACGGATAAAGAGGCCCAAGGAAAATAAATTGATTTAGGTAACATTAAAATTAGTACCTACTCTACATAACATCAATCATCACCTATCAGAGAAGTAAATGAAACTTTAAAATAAATTTCATCTCCACCTTCATCAAATTACATAAAAACAAATACTCCTCCCACAAAGAGAAAATTATTTGACTCTTCCAATTCCAAGGTGACCATTGTTCTTATTACCCTTGTTTGGCTAGAAGATACTTTGTCAAAGAAAAGAAAATTAGTACAACTAGATCTTCTAAAGAAAGATATGGTCAATCAATTTCTTCAAAGAACCCCAAAGCCCAAGAAGTTTAAAAATATCACTAGGTTAATAGATGATGGTAGTTCAGGGAATCTATGTTTGGAAGTTGCACGTCAAACTACACAGAAGGAAGTTACTTAGGTGATTGTGAGTGACTTTGACATTGATAGGATTAAGTTGGGACCTCCTACAAGAGACATAAATGTACAAAAATTTCAAGTATCTATGGATAGGATGGTTGAGAGATCTAAAAAGGAAAAGGATATTAAAGACGAATTGGAGAAATAGGTCAAAGTTTTGACTGGATGCCTAAAGTTAGTCATTGATATTACTCCTCAACCAGTTTCTCAAGTTGAATCATCCTTTGATCCCATGGGAATAATAGGAAAAGAAGCTATGAATAAGATGAAAAGTTGTAAAACTTTCATAAAAGCTATTGGTGAATGGAGTGGTGGCTTCGTGAAGAAAGGAAATCAAATCATCGTTGAGTCATTGAGATTTTTTCAAAGAGAATTTTTCAAAGACTGAAATTGAGAGAGAGATCATTGCTACTAAAAAAGAAGAAATAGTATGAAACCTATATTTGAATGAAATCAAAGTGATGTTAAGTTTTGGGATGCAAAATTTGGTTGCAGAGCAAATTATATCCAATGACGTTGATGCCCATTGAATGATATGGAATAAATTTATAGAATTGAAGATACAATTCATGAGACAAGTCTTATAGATACTCCAAGAAATACTAAGTGTAACATAATTTTAGAGGAGGTTCATAAGAACCTAGTCGCACTCGGATTACATCTTAACAGGGTAGAAGATGGAGGTAAGGAGAATGCCAAAGACTTGGAGAATTATTTCTAGAAGATAATTAATGGGATCTTCAATTCCCAATCTTTCAATGCTAAGCACTTGAAGAAATTCAATGAGTTGGACCTCATCTTGTCCCAAGCAACGAATGAAGACATATGATCAGAGAATTGAAGTTCTCCAAGTTACGAATGGGGAACATAACTATTCCCCAACAGAAGGAGTTTTCATTTGTCACAAAGTATTTCCAAGCCTTGCAAAAAGGACTCATTGCATCTGCAAAATCTGGAAGTGAAGTGCCACCATCTTGAATTTTTCAGTTGCTCTATTATTTATTGAAAAGACTTTATAGTTTTAGTTACTTATGGGAAAAGGAAGAAGTTACTTATCTGCTTATTTATATGTTTATTTTTGGAATGGATACTCTAAAGACATAATTTTTCAAAAGAACTAAAGGGTATGTGGAGGATCGTCATGGAAAAAATAGGCCCTTAAGTGGCAAAAAATTCAAAAAAATCAGAGTTAGGAAACTTGATGTAAAAATTTGAGTAAGTTATCTATATTATTTCAAAAATATGTAAGAATAGAATCAATAGAAAATTGAATGTAGTTTCGAAACTACTAGGTTTGTTTAAAAAAAAATCTATTCAGTGAAATTTTGAAATTTCAATGCAGTGGTACTTAAATTTCAGGGAAAAAATAAGTAGGTGTATGTCTGACCACCCTAAGCACAATAAAATGATAATCTTTTTTTTATAATATTTTAGATATAAGTAGAGGACTCGTGCCTTGATGTGATGCATACTTTTTTGTAATTTTTTTCCAAGTAAATAATTAATTATGGTTTTTTTATCACAACTTTTTAAAAAATATAAAAACTTGTATGTCTGACCACCTTAACTTGGCCAAAACTTAATGAAATTCATTTTTTATTTTTTTAATCCTATAGTATGTGATGCGTGTTTTGGATTCAAAAAATGTGATACCGTTTGAAAGCTATACATGTTTCTTAATCAGCCTATCAATCAAGATTTTAGTCGTAATTTGAATAGAAAATGAATAATTACTTATTAAATTCAAAGTGAAGCATAATTTATATTGATGGAAATCTGAGAATCTCCTTTAAAAACCCTTTTCGTTTCATCAATTTTGGGTAAAAAAATAGTTGTTAGCCACATACCCATCATATTGCCACTTTTTGGCCCATCATGATCCTGCATATACCCTAAAATTATATGCTTTGAATATATTTCTACTTGACTATGAATTGAAATCACTAGTTGTCTATGTGCTTCTAGTTTAGAGGGATAATTTGAGGTTCTTGAATCTGTGTTTAGGTATATCTATTATATTTATGCTTATTCTTGTGTGTAAGTATATGCATTTATCTTCATGATAGATTTCACCTTTCAGATAATATTGGGTTAATACTTCATTATCAATTCATCTTATGTGGACTAGTCTTTGCACTAGTATCCTTACTATTTTCATTTGCATCTAACATCAAAAATATTTCTCATATTGGGATTTTCCTTTCCTACTTTTGGGTTAAAATCATACACTTTGTTTATTTTAATTTAATTTGAATTCATTGAATATCATAAAAGGGAGTTGTACCTTTCAATTCAAAGGGTAATCACTTTCCTAAAGAAGGTAATTATTTAGATTTGTTGAGATACAAGCACCTTTTTGAGCAAGAAATCTACATTATCTCAAGGTTCCCAATTTGTTAGCCAACACATCTATATATGTAAAGTTAGAAGAGGGGGATAAGTGTATTTTGGTACTTTTTTCTTTACATGAATCTTGGTAAATCTAATTGTTTCTATTAATGATAACTTGGTATAGAGTCAAAGATGAATAACCTCATTGCTACATTTCTCTTAGAATAAATGAGATTAGATTTCATGAATAATGGCTCCCAAGATGGCTTGCACGTGTGAGGAAGGTCCAAAGAGAAAGGTAGACCTAAAGGGGACAATAAAAATGATAATTCAAAAGGACATTCTAAAACCCTAAGAAGAGAAAAATAAAGTGTTGGAGTTATGGGAAATAGGTCCACTTGAAGAATGAGCGTAAGAAGAAAAAGAGTGTAAACTCCTCCATAGAAAAGTCCTCAATTGATGGTCATAATTTAATGCTTTGTGTATTTTATCTAGCACAATTAGTAATGATACTTGGCTTATTGATCTAGGTTGCTCCTACAATATGACTCCTCAAATGAGTGTTTCTATACATATTCAACTTATGATGGATGTCAAGTTTTCTTTGGTGATAATATCACTAAACAAATTGTTAGTAAGGGAAAGGTAAAGTGATGTTTCAATGATGGAAGAGTTAAAACTCTTGATGATGTTTTTCATATTCCAAGACTTAAAAAACTTACTTTTAGTATAAAATTTGAATGATTCTAGAATGCATGTGATATTTGACAAATTTGGTTGCAAGTTAGTAAGAGGGAATTTTGGGCTTGCTAAAGGACCGTATATAGGGAATTTGTTTCGGTGTAACGTCTCCACTTTTTATAATTCTACCAATGTGACTAGCACTGAAAATACATGTATGTTGTGGCACCATATATTGGGTCACATAAATGAAAAAGGTCATAGGATCATTCTTAATAAAAATTTGGTTGATGATCTTTATGGTTTTTTTTGGAAAAACACAATGAATTGTATATATTAATAGTTATATATAAAAAGATACAAATAGAAAATGGAAAAAATAATTGGGAGAAAGCTCAACCAAAAAGTGTAGAAGAGACTTAGTGACTGAACTCATCCAAAAGGCATAAAGATTTCTCAATTTTGTGCAGCTAAAGCTACCACAAGCATCCTTTTGAAGAAGAGCTTTTGAATTTTTGGCTTGCTCAATGCCAAGGTACATACATCCAAAAATATGAGGTTTCCATGAGCAATGAGGTTTGATCTTGAACTACCATTCTAATCCTTTGGGAGCTGTCATTATGTCAAAAATTGCATGAATTACAACCTCTTTGTAGATTTTCCTTTATGTAGGGGTTAATCATGTTGGAAGTATTTGGGCTATCATTGTTGATTATAGATTGGAATGTCATAACTTTATTGATGTGAAACACCCCCAATAGTTGGAATTTTCTTTCCAAAGAATGTTGTTTGTATTGGAATTACTTGACATGAGCACTAACAATCATTATTGGGTGAGTGCATATTACACGATGGTTATTACTTTCTTAATTGGCAAAGAGATTCTTCATAACAAAGTGGATATTTTTGGCAAAGAGATTCTACTAGTTTGAATCCTCAAGCCCAAAGAAGCATAAATCCCATAACATATTCTACAAGAATGTGGCCAAGTGATCAATCTATACTAGCCAATAAAGAAAAAACAAAAAATTATCTATTCATAATACCTTTCCAAGGTGCAAGCTCATTGTTTCCACATGAGACAACTGCCAATCTTTACCTTCCATTGCAATTCTTATATTTTTGGCAAAGATATTCTACTGATTTGAATCCTTAGGCCTGAAGAAGCATAAATCATATAGCATAATCATAGTAATGTGGCCAAGTGATCAATATGCACCAGCCAATATAGCAGCAACAAAAAATTATACATTTGTAACTCCTTTCTAAGGTGTAGGTTCATTGTTTCCATATGAAAACTACCGATATTTATCCTCCATTGCAATCATTTCCTCTAGCCCAAATATTTCAAGGATTTGAGCTAAGAGAGACATTAGAAACTTCAACACAAATGCTTCTTTTAAAAGAGTGGAGTCCAAGTTATGCAAGTACTTAGCAAGGGGCCATATCTTCATCAACAAGTACAAAATATGGCTTGTAAGGAAATAGTTGTATTTAGCGAGTAAGAGCAAGAAGATGAGTCCACGAAACATTGAAATTTTTGCCTTAGGCAACAAAACAAAATTGGCTTGCAAAAAATGGGATCCCGCTTTTTAATAAACAGGATCCCGTTTAGGTTTGAAATCCTGAGCCTAAAATCAAAAAATGGGATCCCGCTTTTCAAAAAATAGGATCCCCCTTTTCAAAAATGGGATCCCATTTTGGGAAAGTTTTGAAAATGGGACCCCATTTTGAAAAACTTTCCAAAAAATGGAAATTTCCATTTTGGTAACTTTCAAAATGGGATCCCATTTTCAAAAGTTTCTATTTTTGGAATTTTCTTTTGAATTTTTCAAAATTGAAATTTTCCATTTTATAATTTTCAAATATCCCGCTTTGTAAAGCATAAAAAAAAAATTATGAAATGGGATCCCGTTTTTTAAAATATGAATTTTTGGTCAGGTTTGTGCTTTTTTTTTTGGTTTGGGAAAAGGTTTGGGGATCTGAGCCTAGGCCCTGGACCTGGTTTGACCTGCAAGTTGAAGGTCCTAGCAATGTCATAAGAAAATAGTGACTTTGGGCATATGTCTGAAGACATTTTTTGCAGAATTTTTTGAGGAAATTAAAACCCATTATAGATGAGACAATGTAGATTTCAAATATGTAATATTTTTACAATTGGATTTTTTTTATTTTTCATTTTATTTCTAATGAAACAAGTCCATAAACTTGAATTATTAGGGTTTTTTAGTATTTTAATCTTTTTATTAACATAATTTTTTGACGAATGGATTGCACGAAAGTGTACTTCAGAAAATTCTTTTCAATTTAAAAAAAAAAATTGATAAGTTTAGGTCATCTTATGCATGGCATACACGAATTTTTCAAAACACCAATTATGGCCAATAAAAAATTATCAAAAAATAATAATAAAATATTATAAAAAAATATGGAAAGCATAATTGGAGTTACCAATCTTTTCCCAAAAGGATTTAGAAAAATATGATTATTTAGGTCAAAATATGGATGATGTACACATGCATGGTATGGTAAAAAAAAAATGACTTTTAAATAGTGGTTTTTAGAAACACCTATTGAAAATCAATTTGTATCATATGGGTATTGAAATAAATTACATATTTGGAAACTAGACTTAGAGTATTACATTTTATGATTAGTGGATTTTTTCAAGATTCCATCTCTAAGTGCTTCAAATTTTAAGGTCAAATGTGTCGAATTCTAAAAATCAGGGAAAACACTTCCACTAAATGGCCAAAAAGTGGACTCAACTTCTTGCCAGCACCCTAGCACAAGTTTCATAAGGAGGTGTGAGTTCTCCTTGGTGGCCAAAGGAGGATGTATTCGCATACACTGGTGGAGGGAAAAATAAAGAAATTAGAGGAAATATAGCTAATATAGTTACTATTTTTTTCCTTCAAAATTATCTACCTACAACTATTGTTACTATGATTTTCCTTCAAAATTGTCTACCTACAACTATTGTGAAGACTGTCATATGTTTGTAAAAATAAAAATCCTTGATATTAATTTTGTTTTCCCTATTATGCTTATTTTGTATATGTAGTAAACTTTCAATCTTGAATTATGGCTTTTGTATAGGTACATGCCACTACACCTCTTGTGCATTTGTACAGTCATGAAACACCTCTATGTAACTTGATGACCTCCTTAATAAATGCACATATCTACCTCTATAAATTGCACCTTAATATTTACAATTGAAAGTTGAATTTAGCAATGAAAATTTTCTTTTGTTAGGTATTTTCCAACCACCAAAGTGGTCCCCTATATGTTATCTCTTGCTTCTTTCTGAAAATAGTTTCTCCTTTATATGTAGAGATGTGCTTGTACAAAGGCTTATCTTTCTCAAAGAAAATTACCTTCTTTAAGATGCACATACCTATAAAGAGGCACAATCTTTATGGTTATTCTATATGTAAAAATTATTTATTTTTAGAATTGTGTGTTTGGTAAAAATAGTATATCAAATGTTATTTCCTATTGTAACTAAGAAAGATGTGAAATTATTAGAGATCATTCATTTGGATGTGTTTGGACCATTGGAATTTGACTCTTTTAAAAAATCTTGATACTATGTTACATTTCTTGATGATGTCTCAAGATATTGTTGGATTTATTTTATGCATGCAAAATCTAATATTTTCTCTAAGTTTAAGGAAATTAAAGTATAAGTTGAGAAAAAAATAGATTATATGATAAGGGTGTTGAAATTTGATAACGGTGGTGAATATTGTTCTAGGTAATTTGATAGTTTTTATAAGTGTGTAGGTATTGTTTAGAAGAAAACCAATGCTTCCAATCCCCAAAAAAATAGGGTAGAAGAAAGAATGAATTTATCCTTGATGGAAAGAGCTAAGAGTATGTTGATTGGTGCTAAGCTAGATCAATGCTTTTGGGAAGAGGTTGTAAGTACTACTTTTTATTTGATTAATAATCTCCTTATTCAACTCTTGTTGATAAAGCTCCTTAGGAAGTGTCGATAGATATAAATCCTTGTGTTTCACATTTAAGAGTATTTGGTGTTGAGGCTTATGTTCATGTGCCTCAAGAAAAGTGATCTAAACTGGATCAAAAATATCATAAATACATATTTAGATGTTATGGTGAGAATGTAAAATTTTATAAACTTTGGAACCCTCTAACCCAAAAAATTAATTATTCTAGAGGTTATTTTTAGGGAGTTTAGATCTTATTCAAGTGAAGAACATCCAAAGGAGAAAGAAAAGACTTAAACAATACACTTCAATTCAAAAATGGAAAAGAAGGAAGATGTACATGTGGAATAATAATTAGATGGATTAGAGAACATAGAAGAAGAAGAGGGTTTAGAGAGGTTATATGATATGAAAGATGGGCTCATGAAAAATAAAATTCAAACCCCATTACTCCCACCTTGAGAAGGTCCACAAGATAATGGAATCTAATTGACAGGTATAGCCCACCATATTTTTGTTGTGTATTTTCTTTGTTAAGTATTGACGATGAACCTATATCTTATAGGGGGTCTCTCTCTTTAAAGGATAGTTAGTCTTGGATGCAGGTAATGCAAGAGGATATGATGGCTTTAGATAGTTGTGATACTTGGGATCTTGTTAGTTTTCCCAAAGGAAGAAATCCCATTGGTTGCAAGTGGGTATATTATCAAAATAAATTTCATTAAAATGATCATTTAGAGTGGTACAAGGCCAAAATAGTGGCCAAGGCCTACTCCTAGAGAGAGGGATTTGATTTTAGTGAAATTTTCTCTCATGTTGCTAAGTTAGCTTCTATTAGATTCTTATTATCTATTTTTGTTTCTTATGATTTTGAGATTGAGAAAATATATGTTAAAATAGTATTCTTGCATGGGGATCTTGAGGAGGAGATTTATATGAAACAATATGATGGTTTTATTGTGAAAGGAAAAGAACATTTGGTTTGCAGGTTAAAATGGTCATTATATGGTCTAAAATAGTCACCGAAAATGTGGTACCAAAATTTTGATGCCTTTACATTAAATTTATTTTTTTAATAGAAAGGAGGATCATCGTGTTTATATTAAGATTATTGATTATCAGATACTAATTATTGTCCTATGTGTTGATGGGATGTTATTTATTGATAACAAAAAGGTGACAATTAGGGAGCTCAAGACTCATCTTTCTAGCACATTTGATATGAAACACTTGGGGTCTTCTAAATATATTCTTTGGATGGAGATAAATAGGGATCAAGTGCACAAAAATATTTGGTTAAGTTAGAGTAAGTATTTTGATGCCATTTTACAAAGATTTAATATGCAAGACTATAAGCTAGTGAATATTCCATTTACAATTGGTACTAAGCTTCTAGTTTAGACATGTGTCCTAAATATTGTGATTAATTTAAAGATATGTCAAGGGTTCTATTTCAAGGCTTGTCTATAATATCTTATTTTAAGTTTATTCAATGAAAATCTATCAGGCCAAACTAGTAATGAATATATTCTAGAAAAACATATCAATTTCATTTAGTGTAAAGGTGTCAATGTCATACCTTTTATTTTATACTTCAAGAATATAAACTATTCACACCAACACATCAACACTCTTTCAAAAGAGAAAATTTTGATTGATTCCTTCAAAAATGACAATCCATCTAAAATTTACTGCCAAGTTTTCTTTAATATTTTGAAGAGAAAGTTTCATTAAGATCAAATTCTAAGATTGTTAAAAAAATTATTATAATTTTTGTAATAATTTCCCTCTTAAAATTTCACTATTGATTAGAAAAATAATCAATTTTATTTTTAAGGGATCATACTTACATTAAGTAACATATCATTATGTTATACTACCTTGATTGAGATTTTTTATAAATAACTTGTAAATGATCTTTGTTCTAGCACTCTAAATTCATTGAAAGAATGCACATGCACACCATATGTGTGTGTGCATGCATTTATATATGTATATACGTAAACATATGTATATATGTATATATATATACATACATGTATTCATGCATGCATGCTTACATACATACATACATACATACATACATACATACATATATATGTGTGTGTCTATAAAAGTCGCATTGATTGATTAAGGATAAATTACATTAATAATAGATGGAAAAAAGTTATAAGAGCTAATTCACATTCAAAAGAAAAGTAGAAAGAGAGGACCAAAGTAGAAGAATTTAATATAGAGGTAGAGGAATATTTTAAGAGGAAAAAATGAGTAGAAAGAAGCAATATTCAATCAATCTATTCTCATATGTCATTTCTCACATGAGTAAGTAATTATCAAGGGAGATAGAAATAGTATAGAGAGTGGTGAAGAGGGAAAGAATGAAAGATAGAGAGATACACATAAATATGGATGGGCGAGAAAGAGGTAGAGAGGGAGGGAGAGGTCGTGATAAATAAAAAAATGAGAAATAGATAGGGAGAGAGATGGTGATAGAGGGGGGAGAGGGAGGGAAAGGGAGGGAAAGGTACATAGGTAAATAGAGGGGTGGATAAGGAATTCATAATATATATTAAAGAACCTCCATACATAAAATTAGAGAAAACTGATATTTCACATAAAAATTTATAAAAAAAATTATAAAAGTTATTAATTTTGTTATTCATATGCATAAATTTTATACAAAAATTTAAACTAGTCATGATCATCCTCAATAATGAGAATTATTCAAACTAAATTAAAACCACTCAAGCTATGAATATGCACAAAATATTTATATATATTAATTCGGATAAGGTTGTGAAGACATACATAATATCATAAAAAATTTATGCAATGCTATGAGGCCAAGATTATCTCTTAGACTATAAAATTTCATTAATATATAGTCATACAAATTTTTATGAATGTGCCACATATGCTTACAAAATTTCTTTTTCTATAGAGAAAAAGTTGTTATTGAAATGTTTGGCCTCTCTTTTCTTGACTAGAAAGTGAACATTAAATATCCAAATTACCTGATGTATCTCTTGCTATATTGTAACTCAACCTATATGCAAATTATTAAACTAAACACTATTATAAATTTTGTAAATAAAACTATTATTTTAAAATAATATAAATATAATAAACACACTTACAACATATTGTTAATCTATATTTCTTTCTTATATAGTATTTAACATTTTTAAAAGAGGCGTGTCCTCACTAGATTACTTGTATCGATCTATAAAATAATAATACACAATAACAATTATTTGCAAATACCTAATAATGTCAAATGAGACAAAATAATTATACATTTACACTCATACATATGTTAGAGACATTGAGGATGATATTATAACAACACGTCAATCTATTTTTTTCATATACCAAGAGGTGTGATAGTTGATATCATCAACTAAACATACAATAATATATTTAACTAAGAAAATCAAGTACACAAACAATAAAATTAAATTTTATAGAATACAAATTTAAAATCTACTACAAGGGTAAGTGCACAAAGATGAGGGACCAAAAAAGGTTCTTAAATAGCCACATTTTTTCTAAAATCAAGAAAGACTAACCTTTGATGAGAAATTGAAGATGTATTAATTTTAAGATGAAATGAAAATAAAATTCGTAATGCTCTAAGTCTACTTTCTAAACTACTATTTTTTCTTAAATGGTAGAGATTAAGGGGTTCAAAAGGGGGACCACATAAATTGGTCCTATTTTTTCAAAAAAAAAATAACATAGTGTCTGGTGTGGCCCCCCTAAAATGGTAACTTTTTTAGTGTTTTAAAAATCTCTTCAGTGATAAATTATCTAGCACCATGTAGTTTATCCCTGATTTTTCTTCTAATTTTTTAAACAATATGTGATTTTTTACTAATTTTCAAAGTGGACACATCTTGAAAAATATAAATTTGTGTGTGCTCCCCATTAATGTTTTTGAAAACTAATCAAAAAAATTTTGAATATGTGTAGAATGGAGTCTAGCTTTTAAAAATATAATTTATTTCAAATTTTGATGAATGGTTCAAAAATTAAGTGAAAATATACAAAACATTGGTTTTTGACAAAAAATGGATACACCAACAAAATAAATTAAACATGAAAACCTTAACATACTCAAAATGTGAAAAAAAATACATGGTTAGATAACTAAGAGAGAGATTAACAAATTACCATAGTATTTTTTTGACTTGACATTGAAACATGTGCAAACCTTATCGGGAGCATGCTCAAGATTATGTCATTTTTCTTACAATCTTTAAAAACATGTCTTTGGATGTTGGAAAGTCACTAAACAATCCTTTGGGTTGGAAGCCGAAGGAAAATCCAAGGTTAAGGCTTAGAAATTTCTAAAGAAAATAAAAAACATTAGCGCATTATAATGCACTCACATTAACTAATTGCACAAAATGCAAGCACATTATAACATGCTCATGTTATGTTTTGCATTGAATTTTTTCTCTTTCTTTCTTCTTTCTATTTATTTTTCTCCT
>VDFB02086081.1:191625288-191680449 GCA_007258455.2 Sequoia sempervirens | reverse complement strand
AAGAGAATTCAAATTTCTCTATAAATACCCCCTCTTCTAAGGAATTTTCAACACTTAGTCTTTTTTACACCCACATGTCATTTTGAGCACTTAATTCACAAGCATTTCCTCTCACTTAGTTAAGTCATTCTAGCCATTAGTATTGCATTCTATCACACATTGTTCATCTTGCATAGCCATCAAAGGAGCATACAAGCTTACAATCACAAGGGCCAACCAAGGAATTTTAGCAACAAAGAAGGTATAACCATTTACAATATCTATTTTATCTTCTCTCTTTGTGTTATCAATTTCTTAGGCTAATCTTGAGGTGTCCCTTTGTGTTTTTCTTTCATTGCATTATAGTTGTTCTTGCATCTCTAGGATAGATAAAACATTTAGGATCATGATATCAAATTTGAATGATTCTAGAATGCATGTGATATTTGACAAATTTGGTTGCAAGTTAGTAATAGGTAATTTTGTGCTCACTAAAGGATCTTATATAGGGAATTTGTTTAGGTGTAATGTCTCCACTTTTTATAATTCTACCAATGTGACTAGCACTGAAAATACATGTATGTTGTGGCACCATATATTGGGTCACATAAATGAAAAAGGTCATAGGATCATTCTTAATAAAAATTTGGTTGATGATCTTTATGGTTTTTTTTGGAAAAACACAATGAATCGTATATATTAATAGTTATATATAAAAAGATACAAATAGAAAATGGAGAAAATAATTGGGAGCAAGCTCAACCAAAATGTGTAGAAGAGAATTAGTGACTGAACTCAGCCAAAAGGCATAGATATTTCTCAATTATGTGCATCTAAAGCTGCCACAGGCATCCTTTTGAAGAAGAGATTTTAAATTTTTGGCTTGCTCAATGCCAAGGTACATACATCCAAAAACATGAGGTTTCCATGAGCAATGAGGCTTGATCTTGAACTGCCATTCTAATCCTTTGGGAGTTGTCATTGTGTCAAAAATTGCATGAATTACAACCTCTTTGTAGCCTTGCCTTTATGTACGAATTAATCATGTTGGAAATATTTGGGCTATCATTGTTGATTGCAGATTGTCATGTCATAACTTTATTGATGTGAAACACCCCCAATAGTTGGAATTTTCTTGCCAAAGAATGTTGTTTTTATTGGAATTACTTGACATGAGCACTAACAAGCATTATTGGGTGAGTGCATCTTACGCAATGGTTATTGCTTTCTTTATTGGCAAAGAGATTCTTCATAACAAAGTGGATATTTTTGGCAA
Source organism: Sequoia sempervirens (assembly GCA_007258455.2). NCBI lineage: Eukaryota > Viridiplantae > Streptophyta > Pinopsida > Cupressales > Cupressaceae > Sequoia > Sequoia sempervirens. The sequence goes on along the minus strand of VDFB02086081.1, from coordinate 191,679,194 downwards.
AGAGATTCTACTAGTTTGAATTTCCAAGCCCAAAGAAGAATAAATCCCATAACATATTCTACAAGGATGTGGCCAAGTGATCAATCTACACTAGCCAATATAGAAAAAACAAAAAATTATCTATTCATAATACCTTTCCAAGGTGCAAGCTCATTGTTTCCACATGACACAACTGCCAATCTTTATCCTCCATTGCAATCCTTATATTTTTGGCAAAGAGATTCTACTAATTTGAATCCTTAGGCCTGAAGAAGCATAAATCCTATAGCATAATCATAGTAATGTGGCCAAGTGATCAATATGCACCAGCCAATATAGCAACAACAAAAAATTATACATTTGTAACTCCTTTCCAAGGTGTAGGCTCATTGTTTCCATATGACAACTACCAATATTTATCCTCCATTGCAATCATTTCCTCTGGGCCAAAGATTTCAAGGATCTGAGCTAAGAGAGACATTAGAAACTTCAACACAAATGCTTCTTTCAGAAGAGTGGAGTCCAAGTTATGCAAGTACTCAGTAGGGGGCCATATCTTCATCAACAAGTACAAAATATGGCTTGTAAGGAAATACTTGTATTTAGTGAGTAAGAGCAAGAAGATGATTCCACGAAACATGGAATTTTTTACCTTAGGCAAAAAAAAAATCAGCTTACAAAAAATAGGATCCCGCTTTTTAATAAATGGGATCTCGTTTAGGTTTGAAATCCCAAGCCTAAAATCAAAAAATGGGATCCCGCTTTTCGAAAAACATGATCCCGTTTTAAAATTTTCCCATTTTGGGAAAGTTTTGAAAAGCAGGATCCCATTTTGAAAACTTTCCAAAATGGAAATTAAAATTTAAAAATGGGATCCGCTTTTCAAAAATGGAATCCGTTTAAAATTTCCCATTATTGGGAAAGTTTGAAAACGAGGATCCCATTTGAAAACTTTCAAAATGTTTCCATTTTGGTAACTTTCAAAATGGGATCCCATTTCAAAAGTTTCTATTTGTGGAAATTGTCCATTTGTTAAAAAAAATTCAAATTCAAAATGGGATCTCATTTTGTAAAAGCATAAAAAAAATATATTTTTGATGAAACGGGATCTCGTTTTAGAATGGGATCCAGTTTTTTAAAATATGAATTTTTGGTCAGGTTTGTGCTTTTTTTTTTGGTTCGGGAAAAGCTTTGGGGATCCGAACCTAGGCCCTGGACCTGGTTTGACCTACAAGTTGAAGGTCTTAGCAATGCCACAAGAAAATAGTGACTTTGGGCATATGTCTAAAGACCTTTTTTGTAGAAGTTTTTGACAAAATTAAAACCCATTATAGATGAGATAGTGTAGATTCCAAATATGTAATTTTTTTTACAATTGGATTTTTTTTTTTTTCAATTAATTTCTAATGAAATAGGTCCATAAACTTGAATTGTTAGGGTTTTTTTAGTATTTTAATAACTTTTTATTAACATAATTTTTTTTAAATGGATTATTGCAAAAATGTACTTCATAAAATTCTTTTCAATTTAAAAAAATTCAAAAATGATAAGTTTAGGTCATCTTATGCATGACATACATGATTTTTCAAAACACCAAATCTGACCAATAAAAATTAACAAAAAAAAATCAATAAAATATTACAAAAATATGGGTTGCTTCAGTGAGTTACCAATCTTTTCCCAAAAGGATTTAGAAAAATATGATTATTTAGGTCAAAATATGGATGATGTACACATGCATGGTATGGTAAAAAAAAAATGACTTTTAAATAGTGGTTTTTAGAAACACCTATTGAAAATCAATTTGTATCATATGGGTATTGAAATAAATTACATATTTGGAAACTAGACTTAGAGTATTACATTTTATGATTAGTGGATTTTTTCAAGATTCCATCTCTAAGTGCTTCAAATTTTAAGGTCAAATGTGTCGAATTCTAAAAATCAGGGAAAACACTTCCACTAAATGGCCAAAAAGTGGACTCAACTTCTTGCCAGCACCCTAGCACAAGTTTCATAAGGAGGTGTGAGTTCTCCTTGGTGGCCAAAGGAGGATGTATTCGCATACACTGGTGGAGGGAAAAATAAAGAAATTAGAGGAAATATAGCTAATATAGTTACTATTTTTTTCCTTCAAAATTATCTACCTACAACTATTGTTACTATGATTTTCCTTCAAAATTGTCTACCTACAACTATTGTGAAGACTGTCATATGTTTGTAAAAATAAAAATCCTTGATATTAATTTTGTTTTCCCTATTATGCTTATTTTGTATATGTAGTAAACTTTCAATCTTGAATTATGGCTTTTGTATAGGTACATGCCACTACACCTCTTGTGCATTTGTACAGTCATGAAACACCTCTATGTAACTTGATGACCTCCTTAATAAATGCACATATCTACCTCTATAAATTGCACCTTAATATTTACAATTGAAAGTTGAATTTAGCAATGAAAATTTTCTTTTGTTAGGTATTTTCCAACCACCAAAGTGGTCCCCTATATGTTATCTCTTGCTTCTTTCTGAAAATAGTTTCTCCTTTATATGTAGAGATGTGCTTGTACAAAGGCTTATCTTTCTCAAAGAAAATTACCTTCTTTAAGATGCACATACCTATAAAGAGGCACAATCTTTATGGTTATTCTATATGTAAAAATTATTTATTTTTAGAATTGTGTGTTTGGTAAAAATAGTATATCAAATGTTATTTCCTATTGTAACTAAGAAAGATGTGAAATTATTAGAGATCATTCATTTGGATGTGTTTGGACCATTGGAATTTGACTCTTTTAAAAAATCTTGATACTATGTTACATTTCTTGATGATGTCTCAAGATATTGTTGGATTTATTTTATGCATGCAAAATCTAATATTTTCTCTAAGTTTAAGGAAATTAAAGTATAAGTTGAGAAAAAAATAGATTATATGATAAGGGTGTTGAAATTTGATAACGGTGGTGAATATTGTTCTAGGTAATTTGATAGTTTTTATAAGTGTGTAGGTATTGTTTAGAAGAAAACCAATGCTTCCAATCCCCAAAAAAATAGGGTAGAAGAAAGAATGAATTTATCCTTGATGGAAAGAGCTAAGAGTATGTTGATTGGTGCTAAGCTAGATCAATGCTTTTGGGAAGAGGTTGTAAGTACTACTTTTTATTTGATTAATAATCTCCTTATTCAACTCTTGTTGATAAAGCTCCTTAGGAAGTGTCGATAGATATAAATCCTTGTGTTTCACATTTAAGAGTATTTGGTGTTGAGGCTTATGTTCATGTGCCTCAAGAAAAGTGATCTAAACTGGATCAAAAATATCATAAATACATATTTAGATGTTATGGTGAGAATGTAAAATTTTATAAACTTTGGAACCCTCTAACCCAAAAAATTAATTATTCTAGAGGTTATTTTTAGGGAGTTTAGATCTTATTCAAGTGAAGAACATCCAAAGGAGAAAGAAAAGACTTAAACAATACACTTCAATTCAAAAATGGAAAAGAAGGAAGATGTACATGTGGAATAATAATTAGATGGATTAGAGAACATAGAAGAAGAAGAGGGTTTAGAGAGGTTATATGATATGAAAGATGGGCTCATGAAAAATAAAATTCAAACCCCATTACTCCCACCTTGAGAAGGTCCACAAGATAATGGAATCTAATTGACAGGTATAGCCCACCATATTTTTGTTGTGTATTTTCTTTGTTAAGTATTGACGATGAACCTATATCTTATAGGGGGTCTCTCTCTTTAAAGGATAGTTAGTCTTGGATGCAGGTAATGCAAGAGGATATGATGGCTTTAGATAGTTGTGATACTTGGGATCTTGTTAGTTTTCCCAAAGGAAGAAATCCCATTGGTTGCAAGTGGGTATATTATCAAAATAAATTTCATTAAAATGATCATTTAGAGTGGTACAAGGCCAAAATAGTGGCCAAGGCCTACTCCTAGAGAGAGGGATTTGATTTTAGTGAAATTTTCTCTCATGTTGCTAAGTTAGCTTCTATTAGATTCTTATTATCTATTTTTGTTTCTTATGATTTTGAGATTGAGAAAATATATGTTAAAATAGTATTCTTGCATGGGGATCTTGAGGAGGAGATTTATATGAAACAATATGATGGTTTTATTGTGAAAGGAAAAGAACATTTGGTTTGCAGGTTAAAATGGTCATTATATGGTCTAAAATAGTCACCGAAAATGTGGTACCAAAATTTTGATGCCTTTACATTAAATTTATTTTTTTAATAGAAAGGAGGATCATCGTGTTTATATTAAGATTATTGATTATCAGATACTAATTATTGTCCTATGTGTTGATGGGATGTTATTTATTGATAACAAAAAGGTGACAATTAGGGAGCTCAAGACTCATCTTTCTAGCACATTTGATATGAAACACTTGGGGTCTTCTAAATATATTCTTTGGATGGAGATAAATAGGGATCAAGTGCACAAAAATATTTGGTTAAGTTAGAGTAAGTATTTTGATGCCATTTTACAAAGATTTAATATGCAAGACTATAAGCTAGTGAATATTCCATTTACAATTGGTACTAAGCTTCTAGTTTAGACATGTGTCCTAAATATTGTGATTAATTTAAAGATATGTCAAGGGTTCTATTTCAAGGCTTGTCTATAATATCTTATTTTAAGTTTATTCAATGAAAATCTATCAGGCCAAACTAGTAATGAATATATTCTAGAAAAACATATCAATTTCATTTAGTGTAAAGGTGTCAATGTCATACCTTTTATTTTATACTTCAAGAATATAAACTATTCACACCAACACATCAACACTCTTTCAAAAGAGAAAATTTTGATTGATTCCTTCAAAAATGACAATCCATCTAAAATTTACTGCCAAGTTTTCTTTAATATTTTGAAGAGAAAGTTTCATTAAGATCAAATTCTAAGATTGTTAAAAAAATTATTATAATTTTTGTAATAATTTCCCTCTTAAAATTTCACTATTGATTAGAAAAATAATCAATTTTATTTTTAAGGGATCATACTTACATTAAGTAACATATCATTATGTTATACTACCTTGATTGAGATTTTTTATAAATAACTTGTAAATGATCTTTGTTCTAGCACTCTAAATTCATTGAAAGAATGCACATGCACACCATATGTGTGTGTGCATGCATTTATATATGTATATACGTAAACATATGTATATATGTATATATATATACATACATGTATTCATGCATGCATGCTTACATACATACATACATACATACATACATACATACATATATATGTGTGTGTCTATAAAAGTCGCATTGATTGATTAAGGATAAATTACATTAATAATAGATGGAAAAAAGTTATAAGAGCTAATTCACATTCAAAAGAAAAGTAGAAAGAGAGGACCAAAGTAGAAGAATTTAATATAGAGGTAGAGGAATATTTTAAGAGGAAAAAATGAGTAGAAAGAAGCAATATTCAATCAATCTATTCTCATATGTCATTTCTCACATGAGTAAGTAATTATCAAGGGAGATAGAAATAGTATAGAGAGTGGTGAAGAGGGAAAGAATGAAAGATAGAGAGATACACATAAATATGGATGGGCGAGAAAGAGGTAGAGAGGGAGGGAGAGGTCGTGATAAATAAAAAAATGAGAAATAGATAGGGAGAGAGATGGTGATAGAGGGGGGAGAGGGAGGGAAAGGGAGGGAAAGGTACATAGGTAAATAGAGGGGTGGATAAGGAATTCATAATATATATTAAAGAACCTCCATACATAAAATTAGAGAAAACTGATATTTCACATAAAAATTTATAAAAAAAATTATAAAAGTTATTAATTTTGTTATTCATATGCATAAATTTTATACAAAAATTTAAACTAGTCATGATCATCCTCAATAATGAGAATTATTCAAACTAAATTAAAACCACTCAAGCTATGAATATGCACAAAATATTTATATATATTAATTCGGATAAGGTTGTGAAGACATACATAATATCATAAAAAATTTATGCAATGCTATGAGGCCAAGATTATCTCTTAGACTATAAAATTTCATTAATATATAGTCATACAAATTTTTATGAATGTGCCACATATGCTTACAAAATTTCTTTTTCTATAGAGAAAAAGTTGTTATTGAAATGTTTGGCCTCTCTTTTCTTGACTAGAAAGTGAACATTAAATATCCAAATTACCTGATGTATCTCTTGCTATATTGTAACTCAACCTATATGCAAATTATTAAACTAAACACTATTATAAATTTTGTAAATAAAACTATTATTTTAAAATAATATAAATATAATAAACACACTTACAACATATTGTTAATCTATATTTCTTTCTTATATAGTATTTAACATTTTTAAAAGAGGCGTGTCCTCACTAGATTACTTGTATCGATCTATAAAATAATAATACACAATAACAATTATTTGCAAATACCTAATAATGTCAAATGAGACAAAATAATTATACATTTACACTCATACATATGTTAGAGACATTGAGGATGATATTATAACAACACGTCAATCTATTTTTTTCATATACCAAGAGGTGTGATAGTTGATATCATCAACTAAACATACAATAATATATTTAACTAAGAAAATCAAGTACACAAACAATAAAATTAAATTTTATAGAATACAAATTTAAAATCTACTACAAGGGTAAGTGCACAAAGATGAGGGACCAAAAAAGGTTCTTAAATAGCCACATTTTTTCTAAAATCAAGAAAGACTAACCTTTGATGAGAAATTGAAGATGTATTAATTTTAAGATGAAATGAAAATAAAATTCGTAATGCTCTAAGTCTACTTTCTAAACTACTATTTTTTCTTAAATGGTAGAGATTAAGGGGTTCAAAAGGGGGACCACATAAATTGGTCCTATTTTTTCAAAAAAAAAATAACATAGTGTCTGGTGTGGCCCCCCTAAAATGGTAACTTTTTTAGTGTTTTAAAAATCTCTTCAGTGATAAATTATCTAGCACCATGTAGTTTATCCCTGATTTTTCTTCTAATTTTTTAAACAATATGTGATTTTTTACTAATTTTCAAAGTGGACACATCTTGAAAAATATAAATTTGTGTGTGCTCCCCATTAATGTTTTTGAAAACTAATCAAAAAAATTTTGAATATGTGTAGAATGGAGTCTAGCTTTTAAAAATATAATTTATTTCAAATTTTGATGAATGGTTCAAAAATTAAGTGAAAATATACAAAACATTGGTTTTTGACAAAAAATGGATACACCAACAAAATAAATTAAACATGAAAACCTTAACATACTCAAAATGTGAAAAAAAATACATGGTTAGATAACTAAGAGAGAGATTAACAAATTACCATAGTATTTTTTTGACTTGACATTGAAACATGTGCAAACCTTATCGGGAGCATGCTCAAGATTATGTCATTTTTCTTACAATCTTTAAAAACATGTCTTTGGATGTTGGAAAGTCACTAAACAATCCTTTGGGTTGGAAGCCGAAGGAAAATCCAAGGTTAAGGCTTAGAAATTTCTAAAGAAAATAAAAAACATTAGCGCATTATAATGCACTCACATTAACTAATTGCACAAAATGCAAGCACATTATAACATGCTCATGTTATGTTTTGCATTGAATTTTTTCTCTTTCTTTCTTCTTTCTATTTATTTTTCTCCTTGTCATTCAATGAAACTATATACATGAAATAAACATTAAACTATATTTTGACACTTATATATGGATATTTACTTTCTTATAGATTAAGTTATATTTCATGTATATAGTTTCAAGATGTTTGAGAGTGGTTTTGGATCTCTAGGAGTTATAATGCAAATTCTAGTTTTTCGAAGATCTTATAATTTTTTAGGCAATAAAATTTCAGTAATTAGCATGATGAATTCTAGTAATCAAGAAGTCAAATTTTAGTAATCAACAAATTGTATCATCTTTCTCTCTATCTATCTCACTCATTCTTTATACATTATGCTCTAGACCTATCTCTCTCACTATCTCCATCCCTTTATCTGACTCTCTCTCCCTTGAGCTTAAGAACCACCTCTCTCTCCACCCTTCCTCCCTCCCTCCCTCTCTACTTCTCCTTATCTTGAACCTCTCTCTCTCTCCCTACCTCTTTCTCCCCCCTTCCCTATCTATTAAAGAGAGAGATGTAGGTAGAGGGAGAGGGGAGATATGGATATAGATACATAGAAGTAGAGAGGGAAGGAGAGAGTGAGAGTGAAGGAAGGAGGGAAGGTGTGAGGGAGGAAAGAGGGAGGGAGAGGTAAAAAATAGATAGGTGAGATAGAGAAAAGTAGAGAAAATTATAGAGGATGGAGGATGGGAGAGAGAGGGGAGGGAGGGATTGGTAAAGAGAGATAAGAGGGAGCAACAAAGAGAGAGAGAGGGAGAGAGAATGGTGAGATAGAGAGAAGTAGATAAGGAAGGAGAGAGTGACATAGAAAGAGGGGGGATGGAGGGAGGGAGAGAGTGGGAAAGAGAGAGATAGAGAGGAGAGATAGAAAGAAGGGGGAGGTCCAGGGAGAGGTAGAGAGAGGATAGGTATAGGGAGGGAGAGGAGAGATAGCGAGAAGTAGAAAGGGAAGGAGGGAGGGAGGGAGAGAGAGGGAGGTCCAAAGGAGAGGTAGAGAGAGGATAGGTATAGGAGAGAGAGGAGAGGATAGGAGGAAGTAGAGAGGGATGGAGGGAGGGAGAGGAGGAGGAGTGATGGAGGGAGAGATAGGTAGAGAGAGTGAGAGGGTAGATAGAGATAAGTAGAGAGGGAACAAGGAAGGGAGGGAGAGAGAGGTGAGAGATATGAGATAGAGAGAAATGGAGAGAGAGGGGGGTGATACACAGAGAGGGAGAGGAAAGGAGGGAGGGAGGGAGAGTGAGACTGATAGAGAGAGAGAAGTGGGTAGAGGGAGGTGATGAGAGATAGAGAGTAGAGAAGGAAGGAGGTATGGAGGGAGACATAGGTGAGATAGAGAGGTGTAGGGAGATAGAGAGTGGTAGGGAGTGAGGTAGAAAGAGCTAGGTAGAGAGAGGGAGAGGGGAGATAAAGATAAGTAAAGAGGGAAGGAGAGAGAGAGAGAGAGGTGAGAGGGAGAGAGGTAAAGGTCTATAGAGAGGGGATGAGTGAGGGAGGGAGAGGAAGGAATGATGGATGAAGAGGTAGGTAGAGAGGGATTGGGGAGATAGAGAAAAGTAGATAGGGAAGGAGAGAGTGTTGGCCCCATAGTTGTCGTTGAACCAAAAGATCAACCTGTTAATGCCTAATACAACTGTCAGAGTTAAAAGATCCATGAGAGGTGGTTAGTCCATGTCACAAATCCTGAGGGGAGTGTTGACCATCTACCAACAAACCCCCCCTTAGCATTACTCAAGGGGATTCAAACTTGGCACCTTTAGCTCTAATACCAATTGTTTTCCCCATAGTTGTTGTTGCACCAAAAGATTAACCTATTAATTCCCGATACAACTGCCAGAGTTAACAAATCCATGGGAGGTGGTTAGTCCATGTTGCAAATCCTGAGGGGAGCATTGACCGTCTTCCAACAAAGAGGTATGGAGGGAGAGAGAGGGAGGTGAGAGATTAGATATAGAGAAATTGAGAGAGGTATAGAGTGATGGAGGGAGAGGTAGGTAAAGAGATGGATAAGTGAGAGACATAAGTAGAGAGGGAAGGAGAGAGGGAGGGAGAGGTATGGAGGGAGAGGAAGAGAGTTGAGGGAGTGAAAGGTAGGGAGATAGAGAGGTGATATATAATTAGAGGGAAGGAGGGAGGGAGATAAAGAGAAGTCGATAGCTAAGGAGGGATGGAAGGAGAGAGGGGGAGAGAAGAGAGATAGAGAGAATTATAGAAAGAGGGAGAGGTAGAGAGAGGGAGAGAGGGAGAGACAGAGACAGAGACAGAGATAGGTGGAGAGGGAAAGAGGGAAGGAGGGAGGGAGAGAGGGAGAGTGGTGTAGGGGCACTAGGAGCTCCATTTTTCTCATTTTTGTAATTTTAGGTTTTTAGGTGATTAATGGGTTTTAAGGTCCAAAAAGGTCATTTATCACCATTTTCAATGTATTTAATTCATTTTTTGGTGAGTTATGAGTCATGGGTTTGAAAGTTGTCAAAATTGTTCAAAATTGTCAAAGTTGCTAAAAATGGCCATGCAACTTTTGGGAAAGTGGCAGAAAAATCAAGGAAACATTGAAAAAAAGTTAGGAAATTTTTGTAACTAATAAAAAAGGAAAGAATAATGTGTGCATGGTCAAATGCAAGAAGGATGAGTTGATTTTTGGTGTTTTGATGAATACAAGCAAGCTTTTACAGTGATTTTTTCTGAGTTGTGACATGTTTTGTCATATTGTACATGATGTACAGACTATGTACAGGTTTGAAAGTGAATTTATAGCATGGAAATGTGAATCTAGTTTATTTTGGTTTTTTTGGCATCAAATTTCATCAAATATTTCAAAATTTATTACATTTTTACTAAAACTAGTTTTTTTTTTGTGATTTTCCAATGTTCCAATCATATTCTTGCATTTTGTAAGGCATGCACATCCTATGTATATATATTAAATTGATTGGAAAGCATGGATATTTGAATCTAATTTCTTTTGGTTTTTGTAGCACTAGATTTCACCAAGTATTTTGTAAGTTATTACAATTTTTTGGAAAATAGGTTAAAACCCTAGCTAAGGTAGTCAGTGAGCAATAAAATGCCATATCTTTTGTTTCCACCATAGGAAAATGGTAAAAACTTGTGAAATATTTTTTTTTAACATGATGAATGTCCATGCAAGTTTTTGGGTTCTGGGTTGCACGTGTGAGGAAGATATCTTAACCATTTCGCTTCAAGTTTGCATTAAAACAATGTAAAGTCCTCTTCATGGTATTGTTTGATAAATGTATTGCTTTGATTCATAAAGGGAAGGTTGTTAAATATTTTTTGGTTTCTTGTAATCTTGTGTAGGTTTTGTGTTGTAGGGTTGTTAAACTATTTCTCATTAGGTTGGATGCAAAGGTTTGTTATGTACAAGAATCAAATAGTGAGACATCAAAATCTAGAAAGCATATGTGGTTCAAAGTTTAGAAACTTGTTGCTAGTCATTGGTAATGGCATGGGAATGTAGGGAGAGGTCGTGCAGACTGAAATCATGTGTCTTGAATATTTTTGAAGGGTTGTGATAGAATATGTTATGACTGTCCCAAAAGTATTGTGTATGGAGTCTTGGAATACAAGAGTTGTCAATCATAAATTGTTGCATTGTTGAATCAGCATATAGGAATTGTTCATAGTCCTTTAGGTTCTTAGACAAGTTTACCAAAAAAAATTTATTTTCTTAAAGTATGTTAGATCAAAGCCTCTAAGGTAGTCCATGGTTAGATTCTAGGAAGTTGCACATAGGAGCAGCAATGGAGAACATGCAATAACATCTTGTCATTTTGGGTTGTTGTTCTAAACCAAGTCCTTCCTTTGCATCATTTTGGTATCAGAGTGCAAAAGATCTAGATGGTAGGAAGAAATAAGTGAAAGTAACAAGAGGCTATAATAGCTTTGTTGTTTTGATCAGTTTGCAAAGGTGTGCATTGTGTGGAAAGTTGTGTGGGTAGTTTAGGAAGGAGAGGAATACATGTGATGCTCAAAAGAGAAGTTTCCAAAATACCGATGTAATAATACTCAGGTGATGTGGAGTTTCCAAAATATTGAGGTGAAAAATACTCGGGTGAGGTGGAAAGATGGAACTAGGAAAATTGCTTACAGTGATGAAGCTTATGAAAGAGCTAAGGAAAAGGAACTAGCCCAAGCCACAATAGGATGTTGAAGCAGAGATAAAAGAGATAAGAGATATTTTGGACAAGTTGGACATCATACGGGAGCTATTGCAGGGAATAAGATCACATGGATTCTTTATAGAGGTTAAGAAAAAGGTGAAGTGGCCTCTTAAGAAAATGATGGAAAAGAGAAGGAAGCTACAAGAAGCTAACAGATTGAGAAGGTAGTTGAAAGTACTTGACAAACCATCCAAGGAAAGAGATGTGGAGGAAAGTAAGTCATTTTTTTGAAATTAATGAAAGCTTTGAGTGTGTAAATTCAAGAATAATAGTAAATGAAGAAGATAGAATATTGTGTCATCCTAAGGAAGGTGAGATACTTGGTGAATGCTTATTGAATTATGTTTGCTTATTGAATTATGTTTTTGATAGTGAAAGGTTGATGAATAAAGAATATGTTTTTGATGACATGCATGATGAATTGGATGCTTTATTATTGGAAGAAATGGATATGAATAATAAATTGTTTGCATTAGTAGGACAACCTGAAAAGTTCAAAGATGAATGCAGTCCTCAAGTGTAACAATAAGTATTCAGTCTATATACAGAGATTGATCAAATCCTTTGGAAGGAGATGGCAGGTTTGGAAAAAGAGGAACACTACTTTGTGTATGAAATTCAAGAGCAATTAACAACTGAGATGGAAGTGTTAGAAGATGTTATTTATCAAAGGAGACCCTTAGAGGAAAATTTAAGTCCTAAGTCAACAATAGCACACATGCAGGATCTCTTGGGTGTTGAAGTGGAGTGTATGGTGCAAGGAGACAAGGAGGAGACCTCAAGGTCTCAATATTTTATCTATAATCTTTCATTGGACTATGTATGTGCAATTTTGTTTGAAAAGGAGATCAAAATAATTGAGAAGCAGGCTCTTGAAAGAGATCAGGTTCAAAGGAGGATGACAAAAAAGAACACCTTGCAAGGATGAAAGAAGATGAGCTAAGAATACAACCTAGAACAAACAAGTTGAACACACACAAACAAATCCAAGTAGACATCAAGGCAATAGGGAATAATAATTGGAAGAACATAAATAAAAAGAAGACATGCACTCAAGTGGGACTTGAGTTTTCTTCCCCTTGGGTGTATGGTGTAGGGGCACTAGGAGCTCCATTTTGCTCATTTTTGTAATTTTGGGTTTTTAGGTGATTAATGGGTTTTAAGGTCCAAAAAGGTCATTTATCACCATTTTCAATGTATTTAATTCATTTTTGGTGAGTTTGGGTCATGGGTTTGAAAGTTGTCAAAATTGCTCAAAATTGTCAAATTTGCTAAAAATGGCCATGCAACTTTTTTCCAAGTGACATAAAAAATAAAGGAAACACTAAAAAAAAATTAAGAAACATTTGTAACTGATGAAAAATGAAATAATAAGGTGTGCATGTTCAAATTCAAGAAGGAGGAGTTGATTTTTGGTGTTTTGATAAATACAAGCAAGCTTTTGCAGTGATTTTTCTTAGTTGCAGCATTTTCTATCATATTGTATGGGCTGTATAAACTATGTACAGGTTTGAAAGTGATTTTACAGCATGGGGATATAAATATAGTTTATTTTGGTTTTTGTGGCATCAAATTTCATCAAGTATTTCAAAAGTTTTGCATTTTTACTAAAACTAGTTTTGGTTTTTTTGTGATTTTCTAGAGTTCTAGTCATTTTCTTGCATTGTGTATGGACTATACGGCCTATGTATTGATCTAAAATAAATTGGAAAGCATATATATTCCAATATACTTTCTATTAGTTTTAGTAGCACTAGATTTCATCAAGCATTTTGTAAGTTATTGCATTTTTCTGAAAATAGGTTAAAACCCTAGCTAGAGCAGACAGTGAGCAATAAAATTCCATGTCTTTTGTTTCAACCATAGGAAAATGGTAAAAACTTGTGAAAAATTCATTTTTAACATGATGAACGTTCATGCAAGTTTTTAGGTTCTAGGTTGCACATGTGAGGAAGATATCTTAACCAGTTTGCTTCAAGTTTGCATAAAAACAATGCAAAACCCTCTTCATGGTGTAGTTTGATCAATGCATTGCTTTGATTCATAAAGGGAAGGTTGTTAAAAAAAAAATTGGTATCTTGTAAGCTTTTTTAGTCCATGTGTTGCATGTTTTTTAAACTATTTTTCATTAGGTTGGATGCAAAGGTCTGTTATGTGCAAGAATCAAACAGTGAGACAACAAAATCTAGGAAGCATATGTGATTCAAAATTTAGAAACTTGTTGCTAGTCATTGGTAATGGCATGGGAATGTAGGGAGAGGTCATGCAAACTGAAATAATGTGTCTTGATTTTTTTTGAAGGGTTGTGATAGAATATGTTATGACTATCCCAAAAGTACAGTTTATGAAGTCTTGGAATGCAAAAGCTGCCAATAATAAATTGTTGCATTGTTGAATTAGCATATAGGAGTTGTTCATGGTCTTTTAGGTTTTTATACAAGTCTAACAAAAAAAAAATCATTTTATTAAATTATTTTAGATCAAATCCTCTAAGGGAGTCCATTGTTAGAGTCTAGGAAGTTGCACATAGGAGCAACAATGGAGAACATACAAGAACATCTTGTCACTTCGGGTTGTTGTTCTAAACCAAGTTCTTCCTCTGCATCAGGGAGAGAAGTGAGATAGAGGGAATTAGAGAGGGTAGGAGAGAGAGAGAGAGAGAGAGAGAGAGAGAGAGAGAGAGAGAGAAGAATGGATAGGTGGAGAGATAATTCTTCAGCTCAAGGTAGAGAGAGTTAGATAAAGGGATGGATATAGTGAGAGAGAGAGGTCTAGAGAATAAGGAATAAATAATGAGAGATAGACAAAGAAAAGATGATACAACTTGTTGATTACTAAAGGAAATTTATAAAAATTCCAAATGTCCAAATTTGTTCCTAATTCCCCATTCTTGTCACCTTTATTTCTTGTCCAAGATTTTGAACCCTACAGGGACTTTTGGATAAATCCATCAAACTTTCACATTTCGACCCCAAAATAACCATTAATGTTGCAACAACTTCCCCAATTACCAAATTTGGTTCTTGGAGCTACCAAAAATTATTTTAAATTCATTTTTTACTAACTCCAAGTAGAAAAAAGTGGCACCCATGCTTCATTTATTGTTTGTAGACTACTTTTCTATTAGAGGGCCATCCCTAGCTAGGATTTTGCTATAGATTTTGTGGAGGGTTTATGCTTTATATCCACAAATTCATCAATTTGGAAGCATGGCTATGGTGTTAGGGTGCAATTATGGAAATATTTTAGGTTGAGATTTGAAGTACACATGTCTTCACTTGATTTGCAAGGTTTTCGAAAAGGGTTTCCTGCCTAGTCACATGCCCTATCTCTCTCCTACAACTTATAGATGAATATAAGGCACTTTTGTGGTTTTTTTAATGGTTATTCCCTAGTTTTTTTTTGTAAGTACATGTGTGTTCTACATTTTTGCAATTATAACATTGGCCTATATACCTCTCTATAAATAATATTGTTATTGTATACACTTAAAAATGGTCACATCACAATAGTTTGGTAATTAATTAAATATTTTTAATATTTAATTAAATCTCTGAATTCAATCTATGTATAAATAAATTTAAATGATTTATTTACATTGTTCATTCTTTCATTTTGATTAAATAAATAAGTTTATTTAATCACTTTTCTTATCCATTTCTTAATTAATTAAATAAACAATACAATTTATTTATATTAATTATCATAAAATCTTGGCTTGAATATTTTTATTCAAAGAAAGATTAAATATTCTTCTAAAATCCATTCACAATTCCATATTCTCAATATTTAATTAATTCTTCTAAAGTTCATCCACAATTAAATATTCCAAAATATTTAATTAAATCTTCTATAGTCCTAAAATCAAAAATCAAACTCACATGAAATTAAATAAATCTATTTATTTAATATTGGATTATCTTCAACAACCATAAAACAAACTTCCAAAACAGAAAATTAATTTCTCTGTTCCTGTGCAAGCTTGTTCCCATGGGTTGAAGACAAGCCTCCATTCTTCTCTCCAACCTCCCAACATCTTCCATCTTCTTCTCAACCTCTCCATCTCTCTCCATTCAAAATTACCAGACAATCTCATAGCCATTGATCTTTGATAGCCAAGCTCTTTCCTGTGAAAATCTATAAAAGGGACTGTCGGGTATCTGAAAATAGGAGAAGATTTTATACAAGAAAACTATAGTCAATTTGCAGTAGCATATCCTTTTAGCATCCATAGTTTTTAGAATCATAGCATATCATGGCCAATCATCCTCATAGCTTAGTTTCAATAGCATCCATAATCCACAGCCCCTGTACATAATCTACAGCCCTTGAGCATATCTGTATTAGAATTTCACTCCATTAGCATATAGCATAGAGAAAGTACTTTCCCTTTGCATACTCATTCTGCAAGTTGCCATTCAAAGAAGCTTTGCTTACACAATCTGAGAGCAGCAGCTTCAAGAAAATCTCTGGAGATAGAGGACAATGGAATGGTTCTGAAGAAGCTCTGTTTGTTTTCTTTGAATTCAATTATCTTGCTTTATTTAGTTTAATGATTCATTTGTGTGTTTTGTTTATCTTATCTTGATACTAACATATTCACAACACATTTTTGGCACCCACCGTGGGCATTTGCCCCAAATTTTAACATATTTTTGCAGATTTTTCTTATAGGTTATGGCTAGAAGAGCAATTTGGCGCATTAAACACATTTCAGTGCCCATTCACTATTCCACAGTGCTCTTTAACACTGTCATAGTGCCCCTTCACCATTTTGCAGTGCCCATTCACCATTTCACAGCTCCCATTCACCATTTCGCAGTGCCCGTTCACCATTTCGTAGCACCCGTTCACCATTTCGCAACGCCCGTTCACCATTTCACAGTGCCCATTCTCCATTTTGCAATGCTCGTTCATCATTTCACAGTGCCTGTTCACCATTTCACAGCACCGGTTATCAATTTCACAGCGCCCGTCAACAATTTCATAGTGCCCTTTACTAATTTCACAACACTATTTTCTATAGCGCCCTTTAAGTCTGTTTTAGCGCATTTTTTTACAAAATCTGCAAATTGTAATTTGTAAATTAGGTAGATATTTGACTCCAGGGATCCAACACAACCACAGCCAGTAGGAACTTAATTGGAATGAATCAATCCTAGGATAGTCACTTAATCAAAATGAATCAATCCTAGGATAGACATGGATTTTAAAATGAATCAATCTAGGGTAGTCACTACACAATGATCTTGCAATTAAAATTGAACAATTTCCTTTTGTGAAGCAATATCTTCACTTAGAGTAGATCAATTGTGATGGTTTTAAAAAGAACATTTGTTTGCTTTGTCTGTGGCAATAGGTCTATGCTCTCCCCTTAATTGGGTGATCAAAATACCAAACTTTCCTTTTCAATTTCATGAAAATTTATTGTTTTGATTACATCCTTTAGAGAGCTTGCTCTTGTGGGAAAAAGTACTCACCCAAGAGGAACAACTTAAGTGGGTTCAAGCCAAAGCCAGGCTATTCCACCCCACTATAAAATTTAAAGCAAATCTGGGGAAACCCTCTTTTGACAGTAGTGTGCATTGATAACCATCCCCAAAGCCTTTGTTCTAAAGGTAGGGAGGTCTCTCGAGGGAGTATATCATTTTTCGCACCAAACGGAAACCCTTACTATGAACTTAGTGTAGTTGCTAACTTGTCAGTTTCCAAACATCATAATAATCACAGTGCAGGGGAGGGATCAGGTATCCACTTCCGTCACTCTGAGTACGCACCTGGAAAAGACAAAAACACGGGCGCCCTTTCAAGGGTGACACGGCTGTGTGAGTTGACGCAGTTCTAAGATGTGGGCTGTTGATTATTATGATGACCTACTTGAGTACTAAGAGTGAGTCTGTTTGATCTATCTATCATGTGTAAAACTTGTGACAACAATTTTTGAACAACATTTTGGTCATACACTTAATGTTTAGTATAGGACTTAAACACAACTATTCTACAATTTTCTTGATGTGTTTTCAATACATTAATTCAGTAAAGATCATCCAAAACTCACAATCACATTGATTACTCCCATGTTAAGAGATTGGAAATCCACAACCTTTGTTAAGAAATCATTCTCAAACAAATCAAAAAATTGAAGAAACCACTTAGCTACAAGAAACTATTGAAGAAAATACAATTCTTATACCAAAGCCAAAATGTTTTACTTATTCATGGAACCTTTCTCCATCGATACCATTACTGTGTTAGAGGTTTCACTGATGATTATGCTATAGAACCATTATACTCATGAGATTTCTTTCAAAGAAAATCCCTTTCTCAAAGGCACAACCATAGTCAGCGCATTCATTTTTGTTATATTCCCCAACCTGTAATTGAATATTCTACTTGTCCAAATAAATTTCTACAATAGAGAACTCACTCCCATTAGGCATTTTCTCACAAAATTTATCTTTTACAAAGCTATGATCAAACTTCATAAAGTGCAAAATCATTTCTTCTTGATCTTTTGCTTACATTCCCACCAATAGGATTTTCATCCTTTCACTTCGGGAACAACACAAGCTAAAGATTAGAAATCTTTCAAGTTATAGAATCTTCATTCTATCTTGACTTTCATATCTATCACAAATTGCACTATTTCACTCTTTTGATCAAAAGTTAGTAGAATTTGGAACAAAGCTTATGCCTGTTGTTATGAGATCTCGAAAGCACATAGAAAAAGATGAAAGAGAAAGTACCACAAGCAAAATGGATGATAATAGTGAGAAGGAAGAGAATCCATTTCATATTGAAGAGATAACAGAAGAAAAACTTCAAGAAGAAGAGCAGGATCCCCAATTCCATACTTTTATAGAAAGAATTCTAGAACGAAACAAAGAAAGATATTTTCTTTCATTAACTAATCAAGGAGCTAAGTTACCTTCCGATTTTGATATAGAAGGGATTAAAGTGAATTCTGAAACTCCTAATGATTTGAGTGCCCTTACTCAATAGATAAAAGAATTACAAGGGAAAATAAAGGAAATGCAAGGGGGTGTAACAAAGAAATATGTTTTGGATGACATATCTCCTTATCCATTTGACAGGAGTTTTCAAATGATCCCTTTTCCAAAACATTGTGAAATACCTAAATTTGATACGTACAATGGAAAAACTGAGCCCATTGAACATGTGAGAGATTTTCGAAATATGAGTCTAGAATTTGCTTGTGAAGATACCTACCTAATGCAATTGTTCCCATGAAGTTTGGGTTGACAATCCATTGAGTGGCTTTCTAAGATCACTCCTCCCATCAAAACTTTTGAGGAGTTGATAAATCAATTTATATCACAATACACTTACAACATCCAACACCAGATAACCATGCTTGATCTTTGTAAAGTGAAATAGAAAGTAGGGGAATCTTTCACTACATTTTTGCAAAGGTGGAGAAGATTGTTTGCATGATATTCCCATCTTAATCCTGAAAAGGAAAAGATGGATATCTTCATCAATAGCCTAGATCAAGAATTAAGCTATAGGCTTAATCTTCATTATCCTCCTAACTTTGAAAAATTGATTGAGAATGCAATCACCATTGAAGGGGCTTTGGTTAAAAGAGGAGTGATAAAAATTGATAATCCAAGTTCATCCAATCAAAACAAGAATGATAAAACAAGGTTTTGGAACATAAATAAAAATATTGTCAATGATGGTATAGTGGATGCAAACAATTTACGAACAAGATCATCTATCTTCAACTCATCAAGTGCTCCACGAAACAACCAACAAGGAAATACCAATCAACAAGGAAATAACAACCAACAAAGAAACAACAACCAACAAGGACAAAACTCCAATCAAGAAAGCATGACCAATCAAAATACCAAGGATAATCATGGTAATTTCAATAACAATCTTGGCAATACCCAAACATCAAATCCATCCAGACCTCCATTCTTTTCAAATCGACGAAATTTTACCATGTTGGGTCAATCTCTTGAGTCTTCTCTCAAGGAGCTTCTCGATAATAAGGTTATTACCTTACCACCACAAAGAGATTATGAGCTACGAGTCAAACCACCATCATGGAATGACTCGTATTATTGCAATTATCATCAATGTAAAGGTCATAGAACAAATAACTGTCAAGCCTTACGAAATCTAGTACAAGATTTAATTGACAATGGAACCATCAAAATTGAAGGACATCATACCAATGACGATCATCAAGCATTCAAATATCCTTTACCAAACTATCAAAAGGGGGAAGCATCAGATACCAAAGCGAAAGGCATAAATAATGTTGAAGACAACATAATCTGCCACATCTATGTAGATGATCAATAGGTCAATGTTATTAAAATCAAGGAAAAACAAGAATGTCAATAGGTTAATGTGACTACGAGAGGACAAGCAAAATTTTTTTAAAAGGTAGTTCATCTAAGGCAGCTATTCCTTCTCCAAATCATTATAATCTATTTGATCAATTGAGAAAAACATCAACTCAAATCTCCATCCTTGAACTTCTCAAAATATCCCCCATACACAAGAATATTTTAGAAGAAGCTCTTGTAAATACAACTGTTGACACTAATCTGGATGTAAAAAAATTTCAAGCCATGGTGAGACATTTGTCTTCCCCCACTTATCTTTCATTCTCTGAAAAAGATGATGCTTCCATGACACATCCACATAATTCATCACTTTATCTTGAAGTCATGATCCATAAAAACCGAATCAAACGTGTCTTGATAGATGGAGGAGCTGGTTTAAACATCTGTACCTTAAAGCTAATACATGCCTTAGGAATATCAGAAAACTCCATCGATCCACGAACGAAAATATCTATCAAGGCATATGATGATGAAGAGAGAGCTTCTAAAGGACTAATAATGCTACCTATCAGAGTGGGACCTATTGTGAAGAATACATTTTGTCAAGTTCTAGATCATGATCTTTCCTATAACATACTTTTGGGCCACCCATGGATTCATGATATGCAAGCAGTACCATCAATGTATAATCAATATATCAAGTTTCCATATGATGGACATGAAATAACTATACAAGCTTATTACAATAGCACCCAAACTTGTTCAAATCTTTGAGCAACTCAAGACACCTTTGTGCCACACAATAGGGAGGCTCTTACTGCTTCTTCTTCCAATCTACAAGACCAATTGCAAGAACTGACAAAGAATCTTGACACCAAGTTACATTTTAAAGGAAAAGGAGTAGGCGAATATTCGCTATCCCTTTCTACCTTACCTCCTTATCCAAGGTCACATGGTCAGCCAACCCTATCAAATCAAAAGATTGCAACAGCCTCTACATCCCAAGATTCTATGCCAATCACAAAGTTTGATGGACAATTCATTAAAGCTAACACCACTGAGGAAGAAGCGAAGATAGGGACATCCTAAGCTAGTTATACAAAGATGAAGATGAATCTCTCTTGCACATCAAGTTACCTACCAAACAATATGGCAAAGGGTATACTATCATGCAATGAATGGGCTATGAAGGAAGTGGTCCTATAGGGACAAGAAAAGAAGGAATCATTGAGACAATTCAACCTATTTCAATACATCCAAACGATAAAACAGGACTTGGATATGGAAAAGATACAAAGGAGTCAACTTCACAGCAAACACAGCAAACTCATGAAGTAGAACCAATTTTAGATAAACCTCATGAAGATGTCACTCTACAAAAAATTTATAGATCAGTTTTCCAATTGAAGAATAGTTTAGACACTGATTCTAATGAATACAAATGGGATGATGTCTTTGACGATACATTCTTAACAGAGAAAAGGTTGGATGTCATACACAAATTTGCACCCACATTCTTTCAAGGAGAGAGCTCAAGGCCTCCACTTGATTATGTTTTACACAGTGATCATGCCTCAAGTGAGGATGATTCAGATTTTAATGAGATTGATAATCGATAGGAGAATACCATCATAGATCTTGTCTATCATGAAAATGACAACCATATCATGACTTTGATAGCTCAAAACCTTACCCAACCTAATGATTCCATGCCTTTAGTCTATCTGGAACTTATTGATTGGGATGACGATGCACCTAGCCATATCCCTACATTCCATGATGATGAGGATATTGTAAATTTCCTTTGTTCATCTAGTCAAGAAAACAATTGTTTAATCCAAGAATCTCATAGTCAAGATTTTGATAGGGAGGGTGTCAAGTCTCTTAGCTACAAAATAAATGAAATAAAAGATGGATCTAAAGGATGAGAAACTTTACACTCTTCCCAAACATTATCAAGAAATATCTTCTATTTTGATTGAGTCAACGGAATCAACCAACATAAGTACAAAAGAGCAGCCAAAAATATTACAACTAGTAGCATCATTAATAATTGAAGAAGTATAGAAATTCATAGGCTTTTTGAAGGAGAATCAAATCAATTTCTCTTGGTCATATGCTGATATGCCAGGATTGGATCCTAATCTAATAATGCATCATCTATCCATAAACACAGGGGAAAAACCTGTGAAGCAAAAACTTAGAAAAATGCATCCACATGTTGCATTATTGGTTAAAGAAGAATTAAAGAAGCTTTTAGATGTTGGATTCATTCGACCTATTGACTATTGAGAATGGATTTCCAATATCGTACCTGTTTCAAAGTCGGATGGAAGGATTAGAATTTGTATAGATTTCAGGGATTTGAACAAAGCATGTCCCAAAGATGACTTTCCTTTGCCAAACATAGATATGATTGTTGATTTAACTGCTGGCCATGCAATGTATTCATTGATGGATGGATTTTCAGTGTTATAACCAAATAAAGATTGCACCATAGGATCAATATAAAACAGCGTTCACATGTCCTTGGGGTACCTATTGTTGGAATGTACTGCCATTTGGGTTAAAGAATTTAGGAGTGACTTATCAAAGAACAATGACAACTATTTTCCATGACATGATGTACACCTTCATGGAAGACTATGTGGATGACTTATTGGTCAAATCTAACACAAGAGAAGGACATCTTGAAATCTTGTCAAAAATCTTTGTCAGAATAGAGAAGTTCAATGTTCAACTCAATCCAAAGAAATGTGTCTTTGGAATTAAATCTGGAAAACTCCTGGGATACATTATTTTAGAAAAGGGAATAGAGGTTGATCCAGAAAAAGTACAAGCTATAATGGACATGCTGCCACCTCGAAATATCAGTCAACTTTGATCTCTGCAAGGACACCTACAATCCATCAGAAGATTTATATCTCAACTGGAAGACAAAAGCTTACCATTTACACATCTATTGCATAAAAATGTCCCATTCAAATGGGAGGAAAAGTGTGAAGTAGCATTTAATCAAATCAAGCAATATCTTATGAATCCACCATTCCTAATTCCACCAGTTCCAGGAGATCCCCTCATACTTTGTATTTCAACAACATAAGTATCTTTGGGAGTGCTACTAGCACAAGAGGATTCTACAGGTAAAGAAAGGGCTATATACTATATCAGCAGAACTTTGACAAGTCATGAATTGAACTACACTTTCATTGAAAAATCTTGCTTAGCAGTAGTGTTTGCTTCCCAAAAGTTGTGACACTATATGTTGGCTCATACAGTTAAGCTGATCACCAAAATTGATCCACTAAAATAGCTCTTAAGCAAAGCTACCTTGACAGGAAGACTTGCAAAATGGGTAATGATCTTAAGTGAGTTTGACATTCACTATGTAGATCAAAGAGCTATAAAAGGACAGGTTATCACAGATCAGTTGGCCGAAGCACCTTTGCAAGAAGAAAACCCATTGCATATTGAATTTCTTGATGCAGATGTCTTCACAGCAACAATTCAAAAATCACTTTGATGGATCCTACACACAACAAGGCTCGGGGGAAGGGATTCTTTTTGTCACACCTGAAGGATATACCATTCCAAAATCATATCGGTTGATGTTTCCTTGCATGAATAACATGGCTGAATATGAAGCATTGCTCATAGGAATAAAGATAGCATTGGACTGGAAGATTACAAAATTGCAAGTCTATGGTGATTCACGACTTGTCATTAATCAAATCAATGATGATTATCAGACTAAAGATGATTAGTTGCCACCTTACAAGAACATGGTGGACAATTTTAAAAAATATTTTGTGCCAATCAAGTTTTCACAAATCCCAAGGATTGATAATAAAGTTGCAGATGCAATGGCTACAATTACTTCTTTGTTACAATTATCAGAAAATCAAAAACGGTACGAATTCTTGGTGGAACAATTGTTTTCTCCCGCCTATGATAATCGTGAGACCCAAGTCATATGCCATTTAACTGGTTCTAATTCACCCTTATATGGAAAGATCTATACCTATATGAAAAATAACATCTTACCTCTGGATTTATCTCGAAACCAAAAAAGGAATTTCATATGCCAATCATCTCGTTATACCCTGATCGTTGACATTCTTTACCGACGTGGTCTTGATGGTACACTACTTCGATTTCTTGAATGTGATGAATCTAAAAAATCCTTACAAGAGGTTCATGGTGGTATTTGTGGAACTCATTCAAGCAGTTTAACTTTAGCTAAGAAACTTGTTAGAATGGGATATTATTGGCCTACCATGGAGACAGAATCTTTTATTTTTGTCAAGAAATGTTCTAAATGCTAGATCCATGGGAATCTTATTCATGCACCTGCACAGGAACTACAACCTTTCACTCTGACATGGCCTTTTTCTCAATGGGGACTAGATCTTGTTGGAAAAATTCATCCTTCATCATCAAATGGGCATAAATTCATCATCACGACCATAAAGTATTTTACAAAATGGATCGAAGTTGTTCCTTTGATGATCGTGACCGATAAACAAATATCTTCATTCATCTTGAATTACATCATTTGTAGATATGGAATTCCTAATTCTATCATTACTGATAATGGGAGGCCTTTTAAAAATCAGGATGTTGATGAACTTTGTGAAAGGTTTCACATTCAACACAGTTTCTCTACACCTTATTATCCACAAGGAAATGGTCAAGCAGAAGCTTCAAACAAAACAATCTTGAAGATCTTGAAGAAGACGGTAAATGATGCTAGTCGTGATTGGCATGTCCAGTTAAATCCAACTTTGTGGGCATACAGAACCAGCATTCACACACCAATAGGAGCTACCCCATATGCCTTGGTATATGGAGCAGAAGTGATCTTACCACTAGAGGTTGAAATACCTTCACTTAGGGTCTCACTCAAAGGATTAATAAATGATGAAGACTACCGAGTATCTCGTCTGCACGAGCTTGAATTGTTAGATGAAAGATGTCAACATGCAGCTGATCATTTGAAGGGTTATCAACAGATTATGTCCTGTAGCTACAATCATAGAGTTAAACAATAGACATTTCAAGTGGGTGACTTAGTCTTGAGAGAAAATCCACACAATCAGCAAGACAGAGAAAAGAAAAACAAATTTGAACCAAATTGGCTTGGTCCATTTGTCATCATTGTAGTATACGATTCTGGAGCATATCAATTATCTACGTTAGAAGGGGACCTATTTGAAGAGTCGATCAACAACATTCATTTGAAGAAGTTCTATGTCTAAATCATCAAAAACCTAAAAATTCCAAAAAAAAATCAAAAAAAAGTCCTAAAAAAATTCCAAAAAATATCAGAAAAAGTCTTGAAAAAATTCCAAAAAAAAAATCAAAAAGTCCAAAAAATTCCAAAAAATCTAAAAAGTCCAAAAAATTCCAAAAAAATCAAAAAAAGTCCTGAAAAAATCCATAAAAATCAAAAAAATCTTGAAAAAGTGCAATAAAAACAAGTGGTGAAAACCTGGCAAACAGGCGCTATTTGTGATCAAAATGGGCTCCTTTATCTATTAGCTTATGTCTTACATTTGCATAACGACATCATCTATCCATATCTTTCATTTGTACATATCTATCATATCCATATCATGCAACGGGAATCCTTGTGTTTCATCATGGCTTGATGAAATTTGTACATATCCATCATATTCAAGATGTGTTTAAACTAGGGGCAAAAAACACAGACTGAGACAAGAGAAGGGCAACGAGCTTTTAAAACAAACAAATGACAGTTTAACAAAACGCAACATACATTGATGTATCAAATCAACCACAACACCAAAACAATCACTCAATGCCAATGAAATCAAACAATATGGTTAAAACAATGATAATCAAAACACAAACATCAATGTTGATAACCAAGTTAGATGATCTTAATCTCAATAATGTTTGGAATAATTTAGGAAAAATTTGAATTGTTGGTTGATTTTCTATCATATCTCTAGAGCAATTTGATGATGTACTGAACTAGAAAAGCAAGGAAGGAGTATGATTTTTCTTTGTCTATTGTTTGTGAGGAAATCATTAGAACTATGCAAATTGGTCACGAGACATGCTCTACTAAGTATTATTGATGAAATTTCAGAATTTGCATAGGAAACAGGTTAACTCTTGTTTGTTTATGCAAGCGATACTCAGGTCATCTCAGTTCAATTATACCTATATGCTTGTATTATCTTGCTATATCAAAAATCGTGAAAGCAATACTCAGGTCATCACTGGTGCTAACATACCCTTTGATGCTTGTATTAACTTTCAACATTTCAATGCTCTATGATGACACAAAAAGCACAAATAAGCTCTCAGAATGGCAATATTGTACGGATACCCTACATGGTTAGTATAGATTGCATTCATTATAGAATCTGCATTTTGCATTTGTATATTTTTTCCAAAAATCGGGTAAAATATCAAATGTTTCATATCCTTTTGAATAAATGATTGAGTACATTTTGACATTTACAAAAAAAAATATATCATTTCATACATTTTTCATACATATTTGCATCAGAAAATCATAAAAAAAAAATCATACATCATAATCAAAAACATTCATAGGAATCCATCATTTCATATTCATATTCATATTCATATTCATTCATCAATAGATTGTACTCATATCATAGTATTGCACATGCATTTTCATATCTAAAATCATGCATACATATACATCATGAGCATAAAATTGATAAATCATATCATAAACATCATGCATATATAGAAAATCAATGCACTCATCATAAGTCATCACTGCATATCATATATCTCAAAAATGAATGTCAAAATGTACAAAGATGTCAACTATGTATGACATAACATCATCAAAAATGGGATCATATCAGTGTGTATACAAATGTCTCGTAATGATAAAACATCATGCAAAAAGCACTATGCCGTGCTATCCTCTAATGGTGTTGGTCTGGGAACTGTCCCACCTACACCTGATGGACCTACTCCACCTACCCCTGATGATCCTCCTGGTGGTAATGGTTGTGATACACCCCTGCTCGTACCTCGAGAACGACTATGTGTAGACCAAGACTGTGTATAACTAACTCTCTACCCAGGTGGCACTGCATCATGATATCTGATCCTATAGAACTCCACCTCCTGGATGGCTCTGGTCATCTCTCTCATCATGCTATCATCTCTTGCTACTCTCTGTAGACTGTTAGCTAAGGCCATGGCCTCTGCACCCTGTCGTCTAGTTGTATCTCTCTCAGTCGTCACTGAAGTCAACTACCCTTGTAGCTATGTAATCAAGGACTACACCTGTGCTAGCTGGTCCTCTAAAATCTACACCCTACCCTATAAGGTTGCTATCTAACTCGATGATGCTAGATCTACAAAAGATGACGGAGCTGTCTATCTCATCCGCAATCCAACTCTGCCACCTCTACCACCTCTGCCACCTCTACCACCTCTACCACCTCTACCTCTACCTCTACCCCCACTACTGTCACCCCCACTCTCCTCATCACTGCTATCTCCATCATCATCTGACTCATCATCATCCTCCTCGGAATCATCACTCTCTGCACTTGCCTCTCATTGTCACCTATGACCAGTGATCTATGGTCTCTCCTCTTCAATAGGGATAGGCTCATCAAGATCAAATAATCGTGGCGCAGGATGATCCAACACATATTGACCATACTCTGCCGTCATCCCTCCATCAAGAATATCAGGTCTATAGTCCAACATCTGAGCTCCCAAACTGGTAAACTCTACTACCGCTACATCATATGAAATCTGTGGACCCCACACTATGACCTCCTACTGTCGACATGCATAAATGGCAGAACCCATGGGCATACCCTAAGGAGGACCAAACTGTCAACACACCTGACCAACAAGAAACCTCTCAATAATCCTAGGTGTCTGGCCAATAAGATATCTAGTGGTAAACACATAGGGAATCTCCCTAGTATCCTCTGGCCATTCCTCGCAATCTACATAGGGTCACCAACAAACTGTATCAAGATCATCTAGAAGATGTTGCCAATGATCTAATTTACCTAGCCTCAGCTGAGTAATGATATCTTCATATCTAAATCTGTATGGCCAACCAGCCGGCCACTATCCTCGAGTCAATGGTCGCATGACAACAAAATGCTCCCATGCCCATATCTGTAACAGTGAACAACCAACTACAAAACTACGACCTCCATCGTATAAAATGTGATGTAGCTCATCATACAAATGTACAAGCATGCATGATCCCCAAGCATAACGTGTGCCCTGCATCACCATCCTCTCGAGTACATGACCCCATCCAACTGCAAATCCCTTTGACCTATGGTCGGGGCACAACACACCTCCAATAAATCCTACAAGTACAGAGGGAAAGGGCGCATATGAATTTGCAATCTCACCCCATGGGATGAAATGTCTAGCACTATGATCATCTCTGAAAATCCTCCTCAAAGCATCAGTGCCTCCCACCTCTTGGCCATCAAACCTCATTATCTCCCCCATCACTAGGATCCTCAAGATATGGTACACGTCCTCAGGAGTCATGGTAATCTCTCCTGTTGCCAAGTGAATGGTGTTTGTGTCGCTGTGCCACCTCTCTGCAAGTGTTGTCAATAGACCTCTGTTGAGGCTCACCTCAGGCATGTCAAGCAATGAGGTCAATCCACATGCCTCGATCACATCTCGATCTGCCTGCACAAGCTATGGAATCAAACTCCATGTCCTCTGGAATGTCTCCTGTAGCTGCAAAACACCCAATCTCTCCTATTGAATAGGACGAGAACATTAAGACCAAACAATATCAAGATCAATTCATCATGACAAATCAATCAAATCTCAAAGAAAATTTATCACAATCCTGTTTGTTTTTAAAAACTTTAGAAGCAAACTTATCAAATCAACCTATTTGTTTTTCATCTTCATGAAAACAAATTTATCAGAATCCTGTTTGTTTTTAACAACTTTAGAAGCAAACTTATCAAACAACTATTTGTTTTTAACAACTTTAAAAGCAAATTTATCGGCTATTATTTGTTTTCCAACAACCTTGGGAACAAATTGAGCACACCAAACAACATCAAATCATGGGCGCTACAGCAATCCTACTAGGTGCTATAGAAATCCTAACAGGCGCTACAAGATCATGGGCACTACAAAACACCTAATGGGTGCTACAAAAAGTCTAATGGGTGCTACAGAATCATAGGCACTATGAAAATAATAATGGGCACTATAAAAAGCATAAAGGGCGCTAAAAGAATGTGTAAAACTACAAAAAGGTTGGGAAATGTGCTCGAAACGGAAAATTTTCAAATCACAAAAGTTTAACAAGGTACATACCGCGGGTCCATAGTGCGCCGACCACTGATGTCGTCAAATGTGCTTGAAATGATGCTGGTGGATAGGAAGTGCCATCTTTCTCACTCCAGAGCTCAAAAATTACAATTTTTACTAGGTTAAAATGGGAAAATGACATGGAAAATGACATTTTAAACCTATTTAAAGGCAAAATTGGGGCATTTTATCACATTTTATCACAACAGGGGCAATTTAGGTCATCAATTTTCATCTCACATCTTTCCACGTCAATTTCTTCATATCATCATTTTTGAACGATGAATCGACATCTTCAAAAATCATAAAAATCAAAAACATTCAAAAAATCCAAAAATTCATAAAAATAAAAAAAACTTCAAAATCTTATCGATTCATCATCCGCGGGGGCATATACCTGTCAACATTTGACAATCAGCATCTGGGGAAAATTTTAAAATTCTTTGAAGCAATGTGTAAAACACATCACTTCAAAGAGGGGTAAAATGTATACACTTAAAAATGGTCACATCACAATAGTCTGGTAATTAATTAAATATTTTTAATATTTAATTAAATATCTGAATTCAATCTACGTATAAATAAATTTAAATAATTTATTTATATTGTTCATTCTTTCATTTTTATTAAATAAATAAGTTTACTTAATCACTTTTCTTATCCATTTCTTAATTAATTAAATAAACAATACGATTTATTTATATTAATTATCATATAATCTTGGCTTGAATATTTTTATTCAAAGAAAGATTAAATATTCTTCTAAAATCCATTCACAATTCCATATTCTCAATATTTAATTAATTCTTCTAAAGTTCATGCACAATTAAATATTCTAAAATATTTAATTAAATCTTCTATAATCCTAAAATCAAAAATCAAACTTACATGAAATTAAATAAATCTATTTATTTAATATTGGATTATCTTCAACAACCGTGAAACAAACTTCCAAAATAGAAAATTAATTTCTCTGTTCCTGTGCAAGCTTGTTCCTGTGGGTTGAAGACAAGCCTCCATTCTTCTCTCCAACCTCCCAACATCTTCCATCTTCTTCTCAACCTCTCCATCTATCACCATTCAAAATTACCAGACAATCTCACAGCCATTGATCTTTGCTAGCCAGGCTCTTGCCTGTGAAAATCTATAAAAGGGACTGTCGGGTCTCTGAAAATAGGAGAAGCTTTCATACAGGAAAACTATAGCCAATTTGTAGTAGCACAACCTTTTAGCATCCATAGTTTTTAGAATCATAGCATATCATGGCCAATCATACTCATAGCTTAGTTACAATAGCATCCATAATCCACAACCCCTGTGCATATTCGTATCAGCATTTCACTCCATCAACATATAGCATAGAGAAAGTACTTTCCCTTTGCATACTCGTTCTGTAGGTTGCCATTAGGAGAAGCTTTGCTTACACAATCTGAGAGCAGCAGCTTCAAGAAAATCCCTAGAGATAGAGGACAATGGAACGGTTCTGAAGAAGCTCTGTTTGTTTTCTTTGAATTCAATTATCTTGCTTTCTTTAGTTTAATGTTCCATTTGTGTGTTTTGTTTATCTTATTTTGATACTAACATATTCACAAAACAATTATCTTACCCTCTCTCACCTTGAATATGATATGCAAATCTTCTTGCCTTCATATTTGAATGATTTTTTCTACATTTCCTAAGATTCAATGTTGTGTTAAATATGATATAAGAAGCTAACTATGGAGAAATTCTTTCGCTCTTAGTGTATTTTAGATGCTAACCTTCATGCAGCTTCCTAGGAATTGGCATAAAAGAGTTGTGTGAATTTATCTAGTGGTTTTATTGATACTCTATGTAATCACAAGTAGGAAGAAACATCTTTAACTTTTGTGAATCACCATACTTTTACCTTTAAGCATTATGTCCTCCCTTTTCCTCTTGTAGCTTGATATATTAGGATTAGTGTAGAATTATATAGTGTTAGTTTTGGCCAATATTGTTGCATCTAGTTTTTTGGAGTAAGTTGGACTTCTTTAGAGATCTAACATCATTTGCAAGGTCACACACCTTGAGGTCAGTTCCATTGTATCATTGTAATGATGGAAAAAAACTTAACAAAGTACAATTTCATGTGACAACAGTCATAATTATCACACTAAAATATACATAATCTCTTCAAAGTCACATATTGGTGCATAATTTTGGGATTGATTAAAAGAGAATATTTTTTCTTTTGTTATCTATTTTGGTTTCACTTCATCATAGGGTAAATTTATCACATTAAATTAGTGACATGAATCTCCATGATTTTTGATTGATGAATTGAATTATCACTAAGTTAATTTTATTCATCATTATATCCAATGATGAAGCAAGTGATGCATAGTGAGGGTTTACTATGAATGCCTTCAATATTGAAACTAATTCTATTGAACACACAAAAGTAATGAGAGGGGATGACTCAGTACTTAATCAAATCCTTTTCACCCATCTACAATTAATCACATGAAAATTATGGCAAGAGTAAGAACATAAGCATGCAACCATAGCACCAGATTTATGTGGAAAATCCTACAATAGAAAATCCACAATGAGCAAGCTTCTTGGATCTACTATCAGAATCCAGCCTCACAAATTATAATAGAATTTACAATAGGTTTTATGGCTTCAACCAAAAGAATTTTACAACTCCCAATAAAATACAACACTTACAAAATAGGTTATAACCTCCATATAGTACTACATTATTTCAACACTTTTGTTACCTCTAGCTCTCTACTTTTGGTACACTTGCACATATATCTTCTCAACAAAATCTACTACTTATGGCTCACTACCTTCAACACACATTCTCACACTTATACTCACACATGCTTCTTCACAGTTTCACATGCACTCACTGTTGAGCTCTTTGAACTGATCTTTACCATATTTCATTATCAAAAGAGATTATGTGGATTCCTATTCAAACATTATCTTCTCAAAAATATTCACCATAAATCCATACATTTTTTCAATAGCTTTGATCTTTTATTTGTATCCTCTTCAAGCTTCAAAATGTTTCTCCTTATTGGCTAAAACATACAACATAAGACATGCATCAGCCACAACAACTTGTCGGCTCCAAAAAAATCAGTGGTAAGAGAGAATCATATGTGGTTCAAACTAAGGGATAGTTAGGACCTATTTTCCATAGAACACATCTTCAAAACTAGCATGCACTTCCAAACACTTGGCACAAGAAACACATGTCAAGTCAACTTGAAAAACATATAACCGTTCATGTATCAACTCAAGACAAAAGGTGGCACCGAAGAGGCCAAAAAAATTATGTAGATCACTCCATAATAATGATATGGCTTGTAAAATTCTTCTCAACACCCTTTTAGTATTTTAGATCATTTCACTCTGGCACAAACACTTAATAGCCAAAAAATCAATTCCAAGCTCACTGGTGTATAAAAGAAGATCAAATACCAAATTATGGTTCTCATAGAGAACACTATGAGTCTTAGCAATGCTTATCATAACCCTTTTTCTTAATTATATGCAATTACTTTTTGGTTCAAGTCATTATATCACTAATAGACCAACCCTCCAAGTTTTCATAACATAAACAACACATTGTTAGCTACAAAAACACCAATGGTTCACCAAACCATATGAAACTTGAACTGATTAGGAATATTATCTATATGAATATAAATAGAAAATTGTAAGAAAAAATAAGATAATGCAGTGAAGTGTGGAGGCTTCGTTTCCTTCCTTAGGAAACCACTCTTAGGAACTTAACTTGTTCTTACTCTGTTAACACTAGAAATCTTTGTGGTAACACATATGCTTTGAAACTTGGAACATGCATACCTCATAGATGTGTTGAACTAACCTCCAAACTACAAGGTGATGCAAGAGAGTTTACCTGCAACTCTCAGCACTTCAAAATCACACAAGAAAATGATAAACCAAAATAATTAAAGACACAAAAAAATCAACAACAATGCAATTTAAATTTTCTCAATGGTGCCTACAACTTCAATGCATTACATCCAAATTGAAAGGGAACACATAAACAGTCTTGGAGACTAAAACTAAATAGAAAATTAGAGTAAATGACTTGTTATAGGCAAAATGTCATCTATAGGCATGCCTTCATTATTTCTCCAATTTTTTGCAATCTTCATCCTACACCTATAACCAAGTTTTGGAAATCAAAGCACACAACACCAATGTATTTACCAGGGGATTTATCACTAATTTTTCTTCAACCTAAAAATTTAAGTTTGAAAAATTCCCTTCCAAGAATGCTACACCCAATCCATCAATCCTCCAAATCTCCACTCCCCAAAACAAACCAAAGCAAAATCAATAATCAAAACTCCTACCAACATAACTCCAATAGTTGAGCCTCAACTCCATACCCCACTTTTTTGGAAAATTGGTTAATGGTCCTCAAATGAAATTCTCTAACTCCTGGGTAAACCCACAAAACTATCTTTCAATTCCACTGAGGAAGGAAAAATGTACATTTTTTAATGGAAAACACTTTAGGGGGTTCACTAGAACCCCCCTTCTAGTGAACCCCCCTTTAATGGATTTTATTTTTTAATTGAATTTAAAGGGGAGTCACTAGAAGGGGGTTTCTAGCGAACCTCCCTTCTCCCTCTCTTGCACCAAATTTCTACAAAAAATTTCCCTTTGAATCTTGGGTTGAGGATGAAAAATGGAGTAGACTTCACATACCCAACTGGATTATTGTAGTCCTTAGAATGAGTTATCCATTAAATATAATTTTAATATGTTTTGGCTTTATTATGTATTTTATTTTTTAGTTTGATTAAACATAGGTTTTTCACCAGAAATCAAGCTCTTTGTTCTACGCATGTAGAAAAATAGCAGATTATCAAAAAGAAAATTTGAAAAATATCAATGCAATACTAGATATTGATGTCCTTCATCTAACTAAAAAAATGAATTTTGATACACAGAAAAAAATTTATGCTTTAGCCAATTAATCATGTCTAAATTGTAAAAGGTTTGACTTTGAAACTTAATTAAGAAAAAAATATTCAATGAAATGCTATAAAACCAATTCCATGCACTAGATATTGTAGTTACGAATCTAAGTTCGAAAAAATTAGAATTTTATCCTTCATAGAAAAAAAATTATGTGTTATCCAATGATGTCACTCTTTAAAAATGGTGTTTACTGTTAAAAATAGTTTTCAAAGGAGATGGAAAAAGAAGTGCAATCTAATTCCAAAAAATTTGAAAAAAAATTATTTAGAATATACAGAAAAAATGTCACAAACCACTAGTTTGCATCATCTTCAAATTCCTCATGGTTTAGCTGCTATAGGTGCCAGAAAGTGAAGATTTAGTTAAAAAAATTAGTTCAATGTCCAATTTGGCCAAAAATTGTAAACCAGTATTGTGGGATCACCCTCCC
Organism: Sequoia sempervirens; assembly: GCA_007258455.2. NCBI lineage: Eukaryota > Viridiplantae > Streptophyta > Pinopsida > Cupressales > Cupressaceae > Sequoia > Sequoia sempervirens. Next base: position 191,644,307 of record VDFB02086081.1, on the reverse strand, counting down.
CAATGCATTTTTGCACCACTCCTAGCTAGACAAGCCTCCACTAGCCAGCCTAATTATTCCTCCATTTCTTCAATTTGAATTGCAAATTCAAATTAGTAGTAAAACTCCTCCTGGGAATCCAAATCTTGCTTGTAGCATCAAGGCACATTAAATAAAAAATCAAACATTCCAAATCCCAATAATCCCATGCCCCATTCTCCTTTTTCATAATTTAATGTTTAAATTATCAATTCTGGCATGTTTCCCATGCAAGATACAAGCCAAAAAATTTCTAATTTATTAAATTAAAATTTTGAACATTCAAACCATTAAAATAATCTAAAATACTGATCAAATACCATTCACATAAAAATTTATTAAAAATCAAATGATGTAAGTTAGCTGGCAACCATAGATGCACCTACATCAGACACCTAGATGGTAGAAGAAAATTAACCTTGTCACTTATCAAGAGGACAACCAAAATGATTAACCTCAACTTCTAAAAACCAAGCTAAGTCTTCTACAAGTCTCCCAAACCATTAAATACTAAATACTCAAAAGACTGTTTATGCCTTGTGCTCTAACTCACCCTACTATCCAAAATTGCCTCTATCTTCTTATTTTTTCCTACAACTTGATGTCTTCCATTCTTCATTATTCCTCTCTTTCTCCCCCTTTTTCACATAATCCAACTCCCACCAATCTGTACTATGAAATTCTACAAAATCTCAATCATCCATTTCCTCTACCTTAGTAAAATCATTGAATTCATGCATTACCTCTTCCTCTATCACTACTATAATAAATTATTCCTCACCAATATTGGTGCCATCATTATGTTGCTTTTTCTCCTTTCCTTTTAAAAGAAATTTTTTAGCTATAATCTATGTTTTCTCTGCACTCACACTAATATTAGTCAAACCAACAAGAAGTTCATCCTTTCCATCACGCAATAAACTATCAATCACAAGATCTACATTTGCACCAATCTCTTCATCAAACAAATCAACATCTACTTGCTCATTTTCTTCCACACTTTCAGGTGTAGTACCTTCTATAGACACGTAAAATGTACTGATTGACATTGTGCATCTGACCCCGACTACTAACATTATTTCATCCTGAATCATCTTTCAGTCTAACCATTTAATAAAATCTCCTTATCTAATTAAATTCATCAATATTCCCCTCTTAATTAAATAAACCAGTTATCTAATTAAGTCACCTCTTCTCGATAATTAAATTAATCATTTTGATCTAATTATGCCTATTTAATTAAATAGTCAATTTTATTTAATTAAATCTCTAAAGTTTGTCTATTAAATTAAATAAATTAAAACCTTATTTAGTTTAATCTAACATCATCTCTTTTAATTAAATAAATCAAAATCTTTATTTAATTAAGCTTTTATCATATTCTTCTCATATTTGATTTAAATAAATCCACAAATCTAAGTCAAATTTGTCACATCATCTAATCCCCTTCATTAAATTAATTAACCTTGATTAATTTAATCTCTTATCATGTCCTATCCTCTAGCATTTACCACTTGCACATGAAAATAGATTTAATTGATTTATTAAATCTCTATTTTCCTCAACAAGGCATCTTTTTGGAATATTCTCCAAGTTTGAATTCAAATATCCAAGTTGACATGTACATCCAACAAGGAATTTACTCCATCTTACATGTCCTTTTCCTTGAGCCAAGTGCCATTTAATGCATTTTCCCTTCCCTCTTGCATGTCATTTCAACAAATTCAAAATTCAAAAATAGGCATTTATTGGCACAATCCTCAAAACTTGCACATCCTCCATCCACTCATAGGTTGAAAAGTGGCATCTTGTCATTGGTTGAATGTTAGTCCCACATTGTTCAATTTTGAACATTCATCCTTCAATCTCTTCTATAAATGAAGAGCTCATCTCCTCATTTGATCATCCACAAATTATGCAAAGTTACCATGCTTAAATATCTATCAAATTACATCCATCACTATTGAGTTCTTAGCTAGGTTATACAGGTTTTTAGCTTGGAGCTCTCATCAAGAATCAACAAAGTGGATCACTCATCAATTATCATCAACATACATCAATCTTGCCTCATAGGAGTTGGGAAAGGGCCAATTTTCACATCAAATTGGCACCAATTCCCCCATGGGATCATGAGTTTTCTAGCTTAATTAGGATTCAATCTTTATTTTGTTATTTTCATTGTGTTCTTCATTATTTATTTTCCTAATTTAAGCTTTGTGAGTGGATTTCATGGGGAATCCTTGTTCGTGCTTGCAATTGACAATCTAATGTGTTTATTCTTATTGTTTTGCAGGTATTAGGATTGGGGTTCACACACCTTCTACCAATGCTTTCATTGCTGCAATATCCTCTTCTACACTAATCTTATCATGCTCACATAATTCAATAGCAATATTTTTATAAAAATATGATTTTACCTCTTCCTTCTCCTCTAAAACTTTCACTCTACTCATTTTGAATGCAATCAACACTGTTGCAGCTTACATTATCAAATAATAATCTTCATCCTTGTCCTATTTTAATAACTTTCTAACTCTATTAGCCAATAATTTTTTAGTGTCATTACATACATTTCCTTCTTCTTTATTCAAAGGTTTCAACTTGTGTTTGATTTCATCTTTCATCAAGGAGTAGGTATTGGCATACCCATCATGCACTACTTTCCTATCAAATTCCCAACGTCTTCCCAATAACAAGTGACAAATGTTCATAGACATAATATCACACCAAAATCCATCATAATAATCACCAATCTTAAATCTTACCAAGCATTTTTCATTCACCAAAACCTTACGATCATGCTACAACCAAGAAATCATGTATGGTTTTGGGTGCCTTCTCCTTTCCAACTACAACTTATTCACCATTTCTTCATAAACAAGATTGTCAATACTACCACCATAAATAATCACATTACATACTTTAACTTCACACTTACATATTTTTTGGAACAATCTCTTATGTTGATCTGGTTCTTTTCCCTCATTCATTAGGGCTCTTCCAATGACTATTGCTTCTCCATTTTCTGCATCTTTTGAATGTGAAGACTCTACATCTTCTTCATTTGCATTTTCTTCCCTTGCATTATTTTTAGTCATTTTTGTTCCTTCCTAATTATGAGGGAAATCATATGCTCTATGTCCATCTTCTCCACACTTGAAACAAGTTCCTTGGAAGCCTCCTCTTCTGAATCCTCTACCCGATATTCCTCTACCTCTAAAATTTTTCTCATAGAACTGGTTTGAACTCTCACCTCTTTTATATTTTTTTCCTCAATGTCTTCAATTTGATTTTTATCCTTATTTTTTTGCACATAATCTCTATCCTTTCCTTTTCTCTTATTCTTACATTTTCTATTTAACATTTCCTCAACTTTCAAATCAAATTGATAAGCTTCTTCCAAATTAAAAATTCTTACCAAACTCAGTTCTTCTTGGATGCTCAGCTTCAATCCATTGATGTATCTTACTACCTTCTCCTTGTTTTCTTTTTAATGTCCTACTCTAATCAAAAGAGTGTGAAACTCCTTAGTGCATTCCTTAATTAATTTCCCTTGTTTTCTTAGTCCATTCATCCTCTTTAATAATTCCAACTCGTAATCCATTGGAATAAGTTGTCCCTTAATCTTCTCAACCATTCTACCCCACTTTGTAATCCTTTACTTTCTTCTCCTACCTCTTTTAATTTGTACTTATTTCCACCAAATTCTATCATGTCCCTTCAATTTATTTTTTGTAAACTTTACCCAGATCTGAATGTTCAATTTCTTCAAATTTGAAGAACTCCTCCATGTAATTCATCTAGACTATTAATTCTTTTGGATTCAAGCTCCCACTAAATGTCAAAACTTCCATATTTGGCCTCTTCCCAATCTTGGTGATGGCTTCAACAATTTAACTTCTCCAAGATCAATTTCATCTTGTACTTCTACAAATGGCTCCTCATCCTCAACTTCATCTTCACTCTCATCTCTTTCTCTATGCACAACTCCTCTACATAGCTCTTCCTACAATGTTTCAACTTGATTTCTATGGGTTCTGAAATCTTCCATTTCAAGAGGGTTTCCACCTCTACCTCTACCCCTACCTCTTGGGTCCACTCTTGGTGGCTATTTCACAACACTCACACTCGCAGGTCCTGCTACAAATATTCTCTCTTTGGTGCTCTACCTGCAAACTCAAGACAACCTGCTCTGATACCACTAGTGCAAGAGAGTTTACATGCAACTCTCAGCACTCCAAAATCACATAGAAATTTGATAAATTAAAATAATTAAAGACACCAAAAAATCAAGAACAATCAATTTAAATTTTCTTAATGGCACCTACAACTTTTATGCATTACATCCAAATGAAAAGGGAATACGTAGGCATATTTGAAGACTAAAAATAAATAGAAAAATCAAAGTAAATGACTTGTTATACGAAACAATGTCATCTATAGGTATGCCTTCATTCTTTCTCCATTTTTTTGCAATCTCCTTTCTGCACATGCAACCAATTTTTAGAAATCAAAGCACACAAGAACAATGTATTTACCAAAGTATTTTCCACTTATTTTTATCTTTAAATTTTACATTCAATTCTAAAAATATCCCTCCTAGGAATGCTACATCAAAACCATCAATCCTCCCAATCTCCACTCCCCAAAAAAAAAAGCAAAATCAATAATCAAACTCCTGCCAACACAACTCTAATAGTTGAGCCACCTTAAATTCCATGTACCCATTTCTAAATAATCATATAATTTTCATCACATATAATTCTCTAACTCCCTAGTGCATGTCTGCACCACTCCCAACCAGGCAAGCCTCCACTAGCTAACACAATTATTCCTCCATTTATCTTGGTATTCAAACTCCTCCTGAGTGTCCAAATCTTGTTTGTAACATCATGGCACATTAATTACAAATTCAAACTTCCAACTCCCAAGAATCCCACACCCAATTTTTCTTTTTCATAATTTAATATTTATATTGTAAATTTCAGCATGCTTCCCAATGCACATTAAAAGCTGAAATTTGTTGAATACACCGAATATTGAGAGGGGGGTGAATCAGTATTATGCTAACAAAATTAATAATTAACCATCCAATTGTCAATCCACATCTAAATGCAATAGTGATCGAAAACATGAAAGAGATCATAACACATTGACACTAGGATTTACATGGAAAACCCAAGGCGGGAAAAACCACGGTGAGGATTAGCTCACAATATATTATAACCAGCTATAAGATATTACAGGGCTCACTGCTAGGAATCACTATCCTTTGAAAGGATCACTGCAAGAATACAAAATATGGCTTATAGCCAAGATACAAAAAATTTTGGCTCACTACCAAAAGTGAATTGGAGAAGTGCACCTATAGAGTGCAAAAAATAGTTCTAGTTAAGCTTTGATAATACCAAAATTCTACTTTGATTCCCAGTGTACAAACACCATCAACAACTTCGCACTATTACACTTTTTGCATTGCTCATTTATCATACTCAATATTTATTTATCTATTTTTCCACCATACACACACAGATATACATGGTCATATTTTCCTTTATCATTAGGTCAGCCTAATTGAATGTGAACACCCAAAATTCAAAATGTCTTGTTGTCTCAATATAGAATTCATTTTAGCGCACAAAACAAAAGGTTGGCTCGGACCTAATAAGGAACACACGAAGGACAAACATTTCTTAACCTTGTTAGCCAAAAGAATACTGAACTCCTATCACTTGGATAACTCAATAGGATCACACAAACTTGTTGAAAACTCATTTATACCTATAGCTAACACTCCTGAGTAGCATATCAAAAACTCATTGGATTTCCTTTTATAGAGAAGATTTCAAGACCAAAATATTGGATCAACATGGATGCACAATTTACTTAACCAATTACCAACCAATGTTGGCATCAAAGAAAAAAAACCTGGAGGGAACCTTCTTCATTCTTCCAAAAATATCCCCCTTTTTCGTTGATGGAAACATGTACCAAAAATGATACTTGCTTCAAAACTTCAAAACAAAATTCTGCTCAACTCCCCCTAACATATGTACAGGACACATACTAATATGAAATTATTTATTCATTCTTTTCTCCTCTTATCCTCTTCTCCTATTCTCCCCCTTTGACATCAAGGAAAAAGGACCAAAAAAGACAAAAATATTTATGTCAAGAACTAGGGGCACCCTATAACTCCTTTAAAATCACTAACCAAGTAGGCTTTCCATCATCCCAGACTCCTTTCCCCTTGGAGAGTGTTTTATGTAGAGATTCTATTTTTTCTAGGCATTCTTCTCCTTTTTCTCAAGTGGATGGAGAAATGTTCATCTTCTCAAGTTTTTATGCTTCCAACAATGCATTTGATATCAAGACATGTCTGGACATAACTAGGTCTCCAAGTTGGGCATACCATCTCATAGCCTCTTCTTTTTACCTCTGCAGGATGAAGAACTTACTTTGAAGATCTATAATAGAAACCCAACTAACATAGTTTCTATCACCTGCAATCTTATAATCTTTGAAGGCATCAGCAAGTTGAGACTTAATTGAGTCTATTAAATCCTCAATGGCTCGAGTGGTTTCTAACCATTTCATGCAGTAAAAAAATAGCAGTTGGGCTTCCTCGTCACATTCTCTTACCTCTTTCAAAGTTTCCAAAGCCTTGTCATGTGTAACTGTACACTTTTCTTGCAGAAACAACAATATTTTCTCTAGTAGTCTCAAATCCACATCTTTTATAGTATGTTCCTTGAGATTAGAAGTGTACTCTTTAACAAAATCAACTATAAGCCTCAAATTTTCAATCAGAGTAAAAGAGTTGTCTGAAGTAACATCGGGGGATGTCTCTTGTAAAGCTTTGATAGCTTCATTTATTAATCCATTTCCCTTTTGATATGATTATGTAACCTCTTGTGTGATAGAGCTAAGAAAAGTATCACTTAGCTTTATTCTGTCACTGGGTGTAATCTTTGTTAAATCCACAAAACCTGGGTGAGATGGTAGCTTGACTAGTTGAGGTGGAAGCACAAGTTGGATTACAACTTGTCTTGAAAGAATACCTTTAAGAGTACTTCTAGATTATTCTCCGGATGGCTTTGATGGTTTAGGGCCTTTGGAAATTTCTCTTTTTCTCTTTTCAGCCATAATGGCTTCCTTTTCTTCCTCTCTCTTCTTTTCTTCTTCCTTTTCTTTCTTTTCTTTTTCCTCTCCAGATGAATTTCTAGAGGACTTATCTATGTTTTCTTTCCCCCTTCTATATTCATCATCCTTGTCATTATTCTTCCTTTTTTCCTTACTCCCTTCACTTTCATTTTGGTTTTTCTCTTCAGTATTTTTGGTAGGTTCTTGATGTTCTTCTCTCTTTTCACCAAATTTATCTCTGTGATGATCATCATACCTCTTACTGGTAGTTTCTTCTAATTCAATTGGAGGGATAGAGGTCTCTAAAGCACCAAGTGCCTCATCAAAAGTCTCCAAGATTGGGTTATCCAATACTTCTACAACTGTAAGATGTTCATGTGTCTGAGTAGTGTGAGATGAAGAACTGTTTCTTGTCCCATAGATCCTTGCTAATTTCCTAATCACATCCTAAGTTTCTTTCCTTAATTTTTACATATAATCATCTTCCTTGTTCATTAACATGTTAACTCTCTGCTTAACACTAAACAATGTAGAACATTCTTTCAACAGATTTATAGTTTCTATCTTAGAATAAGTTGAACTAATGGATTTTAAGGCTTCACTTCTAATCTTGTCTTCAATACTCAAAGCCTCTTACCTTCTATGTACTAACTCTCTCCACACATTTTCAATAAATTTTAACTATATGGTATCCATGTTTATATTACAAATAACTATGTATTGGGTAAAAGCATTTATGATGGTTTCTTTCTCTTCATCATTAACCTTATCACATAACTCAATAGTTGGCATACGGTCATTTTCAATCATATTATTTACTAAGGCTCCAAGAACTAAGGGTGAATGATCACTTACTGGAGGAGAACCAAGAATGTTCTCCACAAGATCAAATTATCCTTCTTTATTCTTATTTGTGTGCACATGGATTCGGTAAGCATCTTCAACTTCCTCTATCTCCTCATCATTGGAGATCTCAACTCTAGTTTTGGTTCCTTCACCAGAAGTACTACCTCTTCTATTTCTTTTCAATTGTTTCTCCTTTTCTAAGCCAATTTTAATTTCTTCCTCAACAACATCACTCAAACTTCTTTTCATGTCAACCTTTTGTTTTATTCTTCTTCTTCCTAAAGCAATAGATGGTGCAGCAGCAAGTATGTCCTTTTTCTTAGATTCCCTAGTACTGGGATCAGTAGGTGCAGTAACATCAACAGATACAAGGAAAATTAGTTCTTTCCTTTTCCCTTTCTCAAAATTAGCACTACTAGGAGTGGCAAAACTAGAAATAGATGTTGAAGTAGCATTGAAAGATAGTCTTCCAAATTTCCTGGGTCCGAAGAGTTGTTTAATAGATTTGGCTTTCCTTTCATCAATCACCTTCTTCAATTGTTCTATATCATCCTTAGTGTATGTTACACCTTGGAAGAAAGCTTTGACCTTCTTTCTTCTTTTAGATGCAGTAGCCTTTAGATGAATTTCAGTAGATTTCTCCTTATATGTATTGTTCCTAGGTAGAGAGGGGTCCTTAGGACTATCCAACAAAATCTCAATGTACCTCTCTGCCACTTTTAATTTAATCTCATATCCCAGAGGTTCAATCCATCGAGTTCTAGGTTATATAGCCTCAATGATGCATTCATATGTAGATACAAGAAATGTTATCCCCTTCTCATACTTCTTCACCAAACTCCTTGGAATCTTGTCTCTTTCATGCATTTCATTCTAAAAGACTACAAAGAAGGCAGTTAGGGAATTTTTTGTGCCTTAAAATCACCCAGACTGCGCAGATGGTCAATAATCTAATGGGAAACTAGCCCGAAGTTATCCCATATTATACCTTTTCTTCTTGGTAACTCCCTCAGGAAATAGAATAACAAACAAACAATTAGAGTGCCAAATTTAAAAACATACTTCCTCATCTTTGTCATACTCATATTTTCCATAAGTTACAATCTAAGCAACTCACAGAGAATAAAATCCTTTCCATTCACCACCATTTCATAAGCAGTATGAATTGTCATGGCTAATACTAAATTTGCTTAGCTAGTGAAGTAGATTTTTTGCCCAATCATGATGGAAACCTATTTGATGGTAGGGTTTACAATAGACTTTGTGGTTAAAGCTCTCCCATCAAACTTAGCACCAGTCAACCTTCTGACTTCATCATTTTTCATGGCTTCTACAACTGGAATGGCATGAGTGTCACAAAGACTAGTAGCAACTCAAATTGCCTCTTTATTGATGATCCCTTGTTCATTTATCCATACAAGATTGCTATGAACACTACTAAGGGCCATTCTAACAAACTTTTCATCACTCTCACTGGAGAATTTTAGAAACAAGTTCCAAATGTTCAGCTTCATTTGAATAGGTTTTCACATTCCACCTTAAGTAGTAAATCATTAGTTAACTCATTGTCCCGTAAATCCTTCAACTCATGATGATTGAATTCTTTTGATTTCCTATGAATGTAAGTTTTTGGGTCTTCAATGGGTAGCACATGGCTTGTAATGTGTGATAATGCACCCATGGGGTCATTTTCATATACTTTCCATGAATATCTTCTAAATCTAGGTGGGGGATTTCCACAACAATAGGCGTGGCCATATTTCCCAAATAATCTTGAAAATTCTTAACAATTTAGTTTTCTTCAAATTCAAATTCCACATAAATTAGTTAACAAATAATACATTTTTTGCTTGTCGAAAACTAGGGTTCTGATGTACAATGCACTGAATCACCTTCAATCTTGCTTCAGCTTACATTTCTTCTTCCAAATTGCGCAAATTTGATTTTATTTAACTTAGTCTCTTGCTTTATTATTTATGAATTTTTCCCTAATTCATATTTATTACTTTTCAATTTTAAAGCTACCAACCACTTTATGAAACACGTAAACTAAGAATAGCTCCACAATTCTCCCGGTTTGCTTATTTTCTACTAAAATTTTCTCCAGTGCCTTCAAAATTATGGCTCACATCACATATCTTTGTGTCATCACCTGATGCCACATATATCGGGGGCTTGTTAGATTTTTCTATGACTGCTCCCCCTGAAACCATTACTAGGTTCAGTTCTTGGAAGAGGGATCTGCACCAAATACAGATACAGGGGTATTTGATTCATCCTTATTCTTAGGTTCTTCTTTCTTTCTCCATTTTTTTTCCATTTCTTTCCTTACTTCTTTGATATCTACTTTGTTCATAGGCTTGTTCTTCAGTTTCGGGTTAGGTTTCTTCCCAACTTTTCTCCTACAAAATTTTGAAATGTCATAATTTGTTACAAGTGTAACACACAAAATATTCTTGATCAAATAGATTTGCATTCATCCTCGACCTGCATTGATTAGCCTTATGTCCAAAGATATAACATGTGTAATAGTAGCCTTGAAACTACTGAATCCTTATGTAAGAATTAAACTTGTTCTACATCATCTAATTTCTACATTCGGTAGCTCTATGTCCAAACTTGTTGTAAACATAGCATTGTCCAGTAAAGAATCCAAAATGTTGACTCACTCTATTCTGGTTCATCCTGCTTCTACATTTTGTTGCTCTATGTTTGAATTTATTGTATGAGAAACAAAAACCATTAAAAGATGGGTACCTTTGAGCATTGGGTTGTTGGATAGGAATCCTTCTGGTATTGTTCTCTTGGTTCTTGATTTGATAAGTATTGCCTTGAAATTTCCTTTGATTGTTCACTTTGTTGGAAATCGGTTTATCTTTTGAGCTTTGTCCTACTTCAAGTCCTAGACCACTTTTATCCTTAGTGGGTTTTTGAGATGTAATCAACACATCAAGCATTGTAGAACTTGTCTTGAATCTTTCTTCATGAGCTTTCATTTTTTCTGTATCATCTCTTAGGGTTACCACTTCTTTCTCAAGCTTTGTACATTCATTAACTTTGTTTTGGATCTCATTTTTCTAGCATTCCTCAATTCGCTTCTTCTCTTCTACTTGCACCTTTAGTCTAGTAATGTCTTCATTAGCCTTTTTAAGCTGATCACTAACTTCTTTATTCCTTTCCTTGAACTTTTTAATCTGCTCTCTCAGCTTCTTGATGTGATAATTTTCTTCCTTCAGATTTCCTTTCAAAGTTTCCTTCTCATCCTCACTTTTTTCCAATTCCTCAAGAGTAGCATTTATTTTTTCAAATGCAGAGTTTTCTTCTAGAGGAATAGAATAGTATTTTCCAGCCATGTATTCAAAGTATGGACCTTCCTCAAGTTGTAAGATTTTTTCAAAGGAATCAATCTCTTATACCAATTGTTGATTACACTGAATACTGAGAGGGGGTGAATCAGTATTTTGCTAGATAAATTAATAATTAACCATCCTTGATTATCAATCCTCATCTAAATGTAATAGTGACCCAAAACATAAAAGAGATCATAACACATTGACACCAATATTTTTATGTAGAAAACCAAAGGTGGGAAAAACCACGGTGAGGATTAGCTCACAATATATTATAACTGGTTATAAAATATTATAGGGCTCACTTCCAATACTCATTGTCCTTTGAAAGGATCACTTCCAGAATATAAAATATGGCTTATAGCCAAGATATAAAAAGGTGTGGCTCATTTCCGAAAGTGAACTAGAGAAGTGCACCAACAAAGTGCAGAAAATAGTTTCAGTCAAGCTCTAATAATACCAAAATTCTACTCCAACTTCCAATGGACAAACACCATCAGTAGATTTGTACTATTACACTTGTCACATTGCTCTCTTACCATACTCTATGTCTATCTATCTATTTTTCCATCATACACACACACATATATATACATGGTAATTTTTTTTGTATATCAATTAGGTCAGCCTAATTGAATGTGAACACCAAAAATTCAAAATATCTTGTTGGCTCAATACATAATTCCTTTTAGCGCACATAACAAAGCATGTTGTCAAAACAATAGGTTAGCCTAGACTTAATAAGGAGTACATGAAGGAAAAATAGTTCTTAACCTTGTTGGCCAAAAGAATACCAAACTCATGTCACTTGTATAACTCAACCGAATCATACAAACTTGTTGAAAACTCATTTAAACCTGTAACTAATACTCTTGAGCATCATATCAAAAACTCATAGGATTTCCTTTTACTGAGAATATTTTTGGACCAAAATACTAGATCAACATGGATGAACAGTTTACTTAGTCAGTTACCAACCAATGTTGGCATCAATGACAACAAACCCGAAGGACACCTTCTTCATTCTTCCAAAAAATAAATTCCAATTTATTAAATCACATTTTTGGACATTAAAACCATTAAAATACTGCAAAATACTAATCAAAAATCATTCACATCAAGATTTATTAAAAATTAAATGATGCAAACTAGTTGGCAACCATAGATGTACATGGATCACAAGGCCACATTTGCATATCTGTGAAGAAATGTGGAGCATTTGATTGATATTTTGTGGAGTAAATCTTTGTGCCTTTGAAATTTTGGAGACTTATAGATTTCTCTTGATACCCCATGTGAAGTCTTTCCTTAGGAACATATGTAACAATACATCAATCAAGTCATATTGAAAAGTGTATTGACAAATGACATCCAACCATGAAATTTAGAAGATAAGGTACAACTGTGTACCAATGACAACATTACAACCCTTCAACACAACTCTTCATTAAAGATAACATAATAGTACATGCAATAGCAACATAAGTTGACATCAATGACAACACATTAACAACAAATGCAACAAATTCTATAATTTAAATTTTATTCTATTCTAAATACCCTAATAAATTATCTTGGATTTATCTAGGGTTAGTTGGAAGTGTTGGGGGACATTTGAGTGATGTAAGATTCTTTTTAGATATTTCTTCATCTAAATTAAGTTCCAAGTTAGGGTTTAGAGGAGCTAGTAAAAATAACAAGTAAGAAATGCATTCTAAAATATTAAATTTAATGAAAACATAAAAAATATTTGATTAAAAAATATTAAAAAAGTTTTAGCACTTATCCCTTTTGTCATGTGGTATTAGAAAATAAAATTGGGACAAGATTTGCAAAAGTTATCAAATGTCAAAATCATGCTCAATTTTTCTCAAATTGGAAATTGATCGTCATTTTTTCTTTGCTTCAATAATTTGTTTGTTTCTTTATAGAGTGCACTTGCATTATATATCACAAGCACATCATGTTTGTTTCAACATAATGTGATCCCATTTTTTTAAAAATAATTGATTTGTCTACTTTTTGGTCTCCCAATTTGGTGCACTTACAACCTGGTGAAATCACAATACTATGTCCCACCTTTGGGACATCCTGATTTTTTCCTAAACTCACTTGTTTTTTGAAAAACTAATAATTTAAGCCTTGAAAAATTCCATCTAAAGGGTTTTAGTTAAAGAGGTTTAGATAAGACCCCTTAGATCATACCCCCTTGAATAGAACCCATCTAGTATTAAATCATACCCACAACGGAGTCTCCTTCGCACCTATCAAAATGTTGGAAAAAAAACACTTTTTCTTTACCTTTTGAGGGATTAAATAAATTCATTTAGAAATTATATTTTGCAAGATTGTAGTCCTGGAAATGAGCTTTCCAACAATTATAGTTTTGATATGTTTTCATTTATCGTGTATTTATTTTTTTATTTTTACTAAAAATAGGTTTTCCACTGAACATCAAGCTCTTCATTCTACAAAGGTAGAAAAATAGTAAACTATTGTTAAAATTTTCAAAAAATAACTTTGTCTTAAGTATTGATGTCCTTGTTTGACCCAAAAAAAAGGATTTTGATATATACGCAGCATGTTATGTTTAACGACATACAACTATATCCAAACTATAGTTACAGTGACTTCTAAAATTAATTAAAATAATATATGTAATAAAAAATTATGAAAAATATCCTTGCCCTAGATATTGATGTTAAGAATCTATGTTTTAAAAATTAGAATGTTATCCTTTCTAGAAAAAAAGTTATGTTTGACGACATAAACATTAGTTTCTAAAAATATTGCTTTCTATTTGAAACTAGCTATTAAAGGAGATGTTGAGAGATTTGTGATTTATTTTTAAAAAATTAAAAAAATATATTATTTAGAATCTACACATAAATTACCACAAATCACTAGTTCACATCATCTTCAAATTCTTAACAGTTTATCTTCTATAGGTCTCAGAAGGTGAAGATTTAGTTTAAAATGTTAATATACATGTTCATCTTGGCCAAAAAGTGGGACACAATATTGTGATTTCACCCCACACTAAATTTCTCTATTTATCTTATGGAGTTAAAGAAGTATGGTCATCTTTCAATGAGTATAAAAACTCCTGATTCCAAACTTCAAAATAATTGATTTTTCTATATTTTTGTCTCCCAAACTGGTGCACTCACCCTAAGTTTTCCTATTCATCTTATAGAGTTAGAGAAGCATCTTCATCAAGATTTAAAGATTATAAAAATATTTGACTCCAAGTCCTTTCATATCACAACCCTCTACAAAACAAGGTCATATAAAATCTGTGTAGTGTCAAAAAAAAGTAACCGCTTTTTCACACTTAATTTTGGAATAATTAATACTAAAATTAACTTAATTATGCCTTGATTTAGTGTTGTAATGAGTTTTACAGATTCACACTAAGTATAGGACCCTTGTAACTAAAATGTACTTAATTGTGCCTTATTTAGGGTGTTGTAAAGTGTTTTATTACACTTTCACACTAATATATGGTTTCATTAATTAATTGTGGTTAATTGAGGTTAATTGGCCCCTTTAATTCAAATATAAGCCTTATTAATTGCATTTTTCAAGGATCTATCCCAACACCCATTAATGATATTACATAACACTTACATTTGAAAATTTTGAGTCCTAGAAATTTGTGCTACGACCCATTCACCACTACTGGAAAATGGGTCCTCCTAACATAGGACACCCCTTTCTTGGCATATTTGAGGTGGTTTTTTTATGTTATTTCATCCCCCCAGAGCTTGGTCCTAGGAAATTGTGCTAGGACCCATTTTCCCAAGGTGGAAAATGGGTCCTCCTTTCCTAGGATACCCCTTTTTTAATTTATTTTTCATAGGATTTTAATGATTTTCAATCCTAGATCAGATGTTGGCTTAGATTGTTTGACTTTTGGGATTAAATCTCAAGTTATGTATAAATATAAGGTTATTTTTCATACTTTTCAACTAGAGAAGAGAAACAACCTATGAGTCTAGACATTTTTTTGAGATCAAGCATTTATACTCAAGAAGCAAGCAAGAGAGAAGTTTTGGAGTAGCGTTGCAAGTCTCCAAGCTCATTTTGTGTCAAAGATCAAGCATTGTTGAAGGATTGATGATAGATGTCTATGGAGAATCATAAGGGATTCTAGGTGTTGGGAGATTCACAAGACATACAACCAAGCCTAAGGACTTGTTTCCTAAGTGATTCCATCTTCTATGACCATCCTAATCGCAGCCTAAAGAGAGGTATATTCAGATTTGTGATGTATTGAGAGGATTTGGGATCTTCTATAGTAGGTCACTTGAATTGTTCATGTTTCATTTTAGGTTTCTATTCTAACACACTTGAATAGGATTGCCTTTACATTATTAGGGATCTTAATCTTAGACACACGTAAGGTTAGGATTGCACACACATTACATATTTCATATTTTCATTCATCATCAAAGGTCTGATTACCAACATGGGGTTTGACTGAGGAAAATCCCTATCCACCAACAAGCTTCAAAAAATTTCTTGCAGATTATTAGCATAACTGAATCTGAAAGCATGAGCTTCAAGTTGTAGGGAAGGAGTGCAGACTTGGAAATTGAAGATTGGATTTAGAGATCTCTAAAAGGACCTAGCAGGACCCATTCACCTTTAGTAGTGAATGAGTCCCTGTTAGGGTTTTAGGAGTAGCAGATCATACACTGTGCAAGCTTCATTTCCAAACTCAAAGACCTCTGGATAGGTGTACCAAGACCCATTCACCTTAGGTGGCGAATGAGTCCCTGTTAGGGTTTTAGAATAGAAATATTTGATCAGGTGCACAACATTTCTTACTCTTTGTTTTACTAGAAAAATTATAGTTTCTTCTTGATTTGTGTTAGATTTATGTATTATATATGATAGACCTAGAATTAGGGCTAATTTGTTAGTTCAATTTCTTGATTTAGGTTCATAGTTATTTCAAGGTTTTGGATCTTATTTCTTGAATGAAACTATAAAAAGAAAGATGAGGGTTAGATATCATAGCCACCTTTTTGTTGGTATATGCAGGATCATGATGGGCCAAAAAGTGGTGATATGATGGGTATGTGTAGGGTATGTGGCTAACAAATTTTTTTTACCCAAAATTGATGAAACATAAATGGTTTTTAAAGGATATACTCAGCTTTCCACCAATACAAATTATGCTTTAATTTGAATTTAATAAATAATTATTATTCATTTTCTATTTGAATTACAACTAAAGTCCTAATTGATAGGCTGATTGAAAAACATCTATAGATTTCAAACGGTATCACATTTTTTGAATCTGAAACATGTGTCACATTGTATGCTTCGCATACTATAGGATTAAAAAAAATGAATTTCATGAATTTTTGACCAAGTTAAGGTGGTCAGACATATGAGTTTTTTATATTTTTTAAAAGTTGTAATAAAAAAATAATAATTAATTATTTACTTGGAAAAAAATTACAAAAAAATATAAATCACATCAGGACATGAGTCCTCTACTTATATCTAAAATATTATAAAAAATATTATCATTTTATTGTGGTGAGGGTGGTTTGAAAGACACCTACTTCTTATTTTTTACCAGAAATTTAAGTGCTATTGCATTGAAATTTCAAATTTTCACAAAATAATTTTTTTTTTAAATAAACCAAGTAGTTTAGAAACTACATTCAATTTTCTACAGATTCTATTCTTACATATTTTTGAAATAATATAGATAACTTATTCAAATTTTTATTTCAAGTTGCCTACCTCTGATTTTCTAAATTTTCATCGCCACTTAAGGGCCTTTTTTTTTCATGATGATCCTGTGCATACCCTTGTATGTTTCATTTTGGTGAGCCTGACCTCTTTGAAAATATTAATTTTCTTATTTGGAGTGCATTAAAACCCTAGATTCTAGTTTGCATTAGATTTGCATTCATTGCATTGCATTTAGGGTTTCTTCATTGTGCATTAGTGAAAATTGCATTTAGGGTAAATTTCCATGTATGCATTGCTTATATTCATAAAACAATTAGAAAGGTGCCTTACATCTGATTTATTTTTGTATCTTGTTATCATTGAAATCTTCATTCAAACATTTAGTTTCAAATTGCATAATAGATTTAGTAACCCTATTCATCATTTAACCTTAGTAAAAGTTGCATTTAGAGACTTCATATCTAGGAAATTTGTTACAAAATTAACTATTGAAGATATAATACAACAAATACATATAAGTAAATCAAAAAAATAGAACTCAAATTCAAAAAACCCTATTTATTCAGACCCATTCGCCTTCAATGGTGAATGAGTCCTTGTACACACTAATCAGTAAAGTTTTTGGGTGTTTTTTGGTGTTTTATCTACATTCTTGTTCTCTGCAAAAAACCTAGGTTGGGACCCATTCGCCTTAGATGACGAATAAGTACCTGTACACCTTGTGATAGCAAAAATTATGAGTTAATTTCAGTTTTTGATAAGCATTTATGTTCTTGTTTAGAGATCTGATAAATAGTTGTCTAAAACATATTGTCTTTACATTCAATTTCTTGTTTATTTAGATAGATTTGGCAACATTGGGAAAATAATTGCTTGCATATTTTAGTTAAAGGTAGCATTATAAGTCTACATTTTCATAATTATTGCATCAATAGATAATTTAGTTTACATTTTCCAATCATTACAAAACAAAATACAAAAGATAAAAAACATCAAACAAGACCCTTAGGGAAAGCATAGTTATGTCAAATCTCTTTTTCAAAGTTAACCTATCCCTCAAGACTTTTAGTAGTGATGACATTGACATGTTAGATGAAGCCCTTAAGGACTTCATCTCACAAGTTTCATCCACTAAGGTTTGTTATGATAAACAAAAACACAAAGATGTTAATGCAATCACACCACAACTTATAATTTACCCTCCTTCACAAAAACCTCAAGTTCAAAACAAACCCATGCTTATACTTGAGCCATTGAAAAATAAGTCTTCACTTGATAATGGTAATGTTTCACAACAAATGGATTATAATAATGTTGTGCATACCTACAATACAAGGAACAATAGGCAACAACAAACAACTCCATTTCATTACCTTTGCCTAATCCCATCTTGCCTAGCGCTCCTCATTTACCCATGAATAGTGGAAGGAATATAATCTTGTTGAACAAATTAAGAATACTCTCACTAATATATCCCTATGATATCTTATTCAAACCTCCCCTAATCATAATAGCATGCTTCTAATTCCCTTGCAACAAGTTATGATTCCTCCTAACACTAGTTCAAACAATGTGGCAGTGATAGTTCAAGGAATGAATGAGATGAACTTAGATATTATTTTTCACTAGAGAGTTACATTCCTTAGAAATTCAGAAGATACATGAAGCTTTCAATATAATAGTCTATCTTAATCAAATCGTGGTAGAACGAACCCTTGTTGACAATGGTTCATCCCTGAATGTTTGTAGTGTGAGCCTTTTGGAAAAGATTGACATGAGTAGAAGTGATATTAAACCCAATGCTTTATCTATTCATGGATTTGATAATATAGGAAAAAAATAGCTCTGAGTCATCACATTACCTATTAAAGTTGGGAAATTAATATTACAAACTCTGGTCCATGTTATGCCTGAGGATCTTTCTTACAATTTCCTCTTAGGAAGACC
>VDFB02086081.1:191607859-191625188 GCA_007258455.2 Sequoia sempervirens | reverse complement strand
TATTCTAACACACTTGAATAGGATTGCCTTTACATTATTAGGGATCTTAATCTTAGACACACGTAAGGTTAGGATTGCACACACATTACATATTTCATATTTTCATTCATCATCAAAGGGTCTGATTACCAACATGGGGTTTGACTGAGGAAAATCCCTATCCACCAACAAGCTTCAAAAAATTTCTTGCAGATTATTAGCATAACTGAATCTGAAAGCATGAGCTTCAAGTTGTAGGGAAGGAGTGCAGACTTGGAAATTGAAGATTGGATTTAGAGATCTCTAAAAGGACCTAGCAGGACCCATTCACCTTTAGTAGTGAATGAGTCCCTGTTAGGGTTTTAGGAGTAGCAGATCATACACTGTGCAAGCTTCATTTCCAAACTCAAAGACCTCTGGATAGGTGTACCAAGACCCATTCACCTTAGGTGGCGAATGAGTCCCTGTTAGGGTTTTAGAATAGAAATATTTGATCAGGTGCACAACATTTCTTACTCTTTGTTTTACTAGAAAAATTATAGTTTCTTCTTGATTTGTGTTAGATTTATGTATTATATATGATAGACCTAGAATTAGGGCTAATTTGTTAGTTCAATTTCTTGATTTAGGTTCATAGTTATTTCAAGGTTTTGGATCTTATTTCTTGAATGAAACTATAAAAAGAAAGATGAGGGTTAGATATCATAGCCACCTTTTTGTTGGTATATGCAGGATCATGATGGGCCAAAAAGTGGTGATATGATGGGTATGTGTAGGGTATGTGGCTAACAAATTTTTTTTACCCAAAATTGATGAAACATAAATGGTTTTTAAAGGATATACTCAGCTTTCCACCAATACAAATTATGCTTTAATTTGAATTTAATAAATAATTATTATTCATTTTCTATTTGAATTACAACTAAAGTCCTAATTGATAGGCTGATTGAAAAACATCTATAGATTTCAAACGGTATCACATTTTTTGAATCTGAAACATGTGTCACATTGTATGCTTCGCATACTATAGGATTAAAAAAAATGAATTTCATGAATTTTTGACCAAGTTAAGGTGGTCAGACATATGAGTTTTTTATATTTTTTAAAAGTTGTAATAAAAAAATAATAATTAATTATTTACTTGGAAAAAAATTACAAAAAAATATAAATCACATCAGGACATGAGTCCTCTACTTATATCTAAAATATTATAAAAAATATTATCATTTTATTGTGGTGAGGGTGGTTTGAAAGACACCTACTTCTTATTTTTTACCAGAAATTTAAGTGCTATTGCATTGAAATTTCAAATTTTCACAAAATAATTTTTTTTTTAAATAAACCAAGTAGTTTAGAAACTACATTCAATTTTCTACAGATTCTATTCTTACATATTTTTGAAATAATATAGATAACTTATTCAAATTTTTATTTCAAGTTGCCTACCTCTGATTTTCTAAATTTTCATCGCCACTTAAGGGCCTTTTTTTTTCATGATGATCCTGTGCATACCCTTGTATGTTTCATTTTGGTGAGCCTGACCTCTTTGAAAATATTAATTTTCTTATTTGGAGTGCATTAAAACCCTAGATTCTAGTTTGCATTAGATTTGCATTCATTGCATTGCATTTAGGGTTTCTTCATTGTGCATTAGTGAAAATTGCATTTAGGGTAAATTTCCATGTATGCATTGCTTATATTCATAAAACAATTAGAAAGGTGCCTTACATCTGATTTATTTTTGTATCTTGTTATCATTGAAATCTTCATTCAAACATTTAGTTTCAAATTGCATAATAGATTTAGTAACCCTATTCATCATTTAACCTTAGTAAAAGTTGCATTTAGAGACTTCATATCTAGGAAATTTGTTACAAAATTAACTATTGAAGATATAATACAACAAATACATATAAGTAAATCAAAAAAATAGAACTCAAATTCAAAAAACCCTATTTATTCAGACCCATTCGCCTTCAATGGTGAATGAGTCCTTGTACACACTAATCAGTAAAGTTTTTGGGTGTTTTTTGGTGTTTTATCTACATTCTTGTTCTCTGCAAAAAACCTAGGTTGGGACCCATTCGCCTTAGATGACGAATAAGTACCTGTACACCTTGTGATAGCAAAAATTATGAGTTAATTTCAGTTTTTGATAAGCATTTATGTTCTTGTTTAGAGATCTGATAAATAGTTGTCTAAAACATATTGTCTTTACATTCAATTTCTTGTTTATTTAGATAGATTTGGCAACATTGGGAAAATAATTGCTTGCATATTTTAGTTAAAGGTAGCATTATAAGTCTACATTTTCATAATTATTGCATCAATAGATAATTTAGTTTACATTTTCCAATCATTACAAAACAAAATACAAAAGATAAAAAACATCAAACAAGACCCTTAGGGAAAGCATAGTTATGTCAAATCTCTTTTTCAAAGTTAACCTATCCCTCAAGACTTTTAGTAGTGATGACATTGACATGTTAGATGAAGCCCTTAAGGACTTCATCTCACAAGTTTCATCCACTAAGGTTTGTTATGATAAACAAAAACACAAAGATGTTAATGCAATCACACCACAACTTATAATTTACCCTCCTTCACAAAAACCTCAAGTTCAAAACAAACCCATGCTTATACTTGAGCCATTGAAAAATAAGTCTTCACTTGATAATGGTAATGTTTCACAACAAATGGATTATAATAATGTTGTGCATACCTACAATACAAGGAACAATAGGCAACAACAAACAACTCCATTTCATTACCTTTGCCTAATCCCATCTTGCCTAGCGCTCCTCATTTACCCATGAATAGTGGAAGGAATATAATCTTGTTGAACAAATTAAGAATACTCTCACTAATATATCCCTATGATATCTTATTCAAACCTCCCCTAATCATAATAGCATGCTTCTAATTCCCTTGCAACAAGTTATGATTCCTCCTAACACTAGTTCAAACAATGTGGCAGTGATAGTTCAAGGAATGAATGAGATGAACTTAGATATTATTTTTCACTAGAGAGTTACATTCCTTAGAAATTCAGAAGATACATGAAGCTTTCAATATAATAGTCTATCTTAATCAAATCGTGGTAGAACGAACCCTTGTTGACAATGGTTCATCCCTGAATGTTTGTAGTGTGAGCCTTTTGGAAAAGATTGACATGAGTAGAAGTGATATTAAACCCAATGCTTTATCTATTCATGGATTTGATAATATAGGAAAAAAATAGCTCTGAGTCATCACATTACCTATTAAAGTTGGGAAATTAATATTACAAACTCTGGTCCATGTTATGCCTGAGGATCTTTCTTACAATTTCCTCTTAGGAAGACCTTGGATTCATGAAATTAATGGAGTGCCTTCTACCTTGCATCGTGTAATGAAGTATGTCTATAACAACAAGGTTTATAGGCTAAAATTTGATCCTAAACTTGAAAGTTTCTTGATTGCCTAGAGAGAAGGACAAGATCCTTTGGAAGCACTAGAATCCACTACAAAAAAGGAAGTTTCAAAGGAAGAAGAACATGAGATGGAGATTGATGAACTTACTAAGTTATTAGAAGATGATTGGGGTTCCTTATATTTCACACCAACATTCATGGGAGAATATAAAATTACAACAAAAGAAATTGAAAAGAAAAAACAACCAATGGTAATGTCAACATAGAATTCAAAGGACCTTTCACAAGCATCTACCTCATCTACTCTAGAAGAAGACATAATCTATACAAAAAAAAAATTATGAGATAGACTATCAACAACCACCAAACCCTAAATAAATGGAAAGACTTTATGGGAGGGGTTATGAGCTCGTAAAACAACTTGGTTATAGTGGAAAAGGATGTGGAAAGACAGAACAAAGAATATGTATTCCTATTGAGCCTAAGACACAAGAAACAAAAAGTGGTTTGGAGTATTTCCCTTCTAAAATAACACAAGCAATGAATAGACCCTCACTCAATATCAACACTATCATATCTAATCAAGTAATAAACCAATTCTCACCTTGAAGCATCCTGAGTTGATTGATACAATTTCTGATGAATCCTTGGAATACTTTGAGGATGATGAAGCTTTAAAAGACATGTTAGGAGTTTATGACAAGTAATTTACTCCTCCTTATAAGAAACGGGTTACATGTGCTGTGGTTAGCACTAAACAAGCAGATGAAGAAAAGGAAAGTAATGAGAATAACAAGGACAAAGAAGAATATAATCTTGAAATTTTGAAATAGAATGTACTTCCTTTGTAGATACAATCAACATACCAATGGATACAAATAATGAGAAAAAATTAATTCAAATAGGAAAGTGCCTTGATGAAGATGAATAAGAAAACCATGCAAGCTTACTTCATGACTTTCCCAAACTCTTTGCTTGGACTTATTCAGACATGTCGAGAATCGATGCTAAGATAGTAACACACAATATAGTTCTTGCAGAAGATGCTAAACTGGTACAGAAAAAATACAAAAGATGAATCCTAAGATAGCTTTATTGGTTAAGGTTGAAATTGGGAAGCTCCTTGAAGCTGGTTTCATCTGCCCTATTCATTATTCTCCTTAGATCTCGAATATTGTTACAGTTGTGAAACCTAATAATCATATTACGATGTGTACAGACTTTCGTGATTTGAATAAAGAATCTTTAAAGGATGACATTCCCCTTCCTAATATTGACATGATAGTACACTTGACTATGAGACATGCCTTGTTATCATTTATGGATGGACTTTCAGGATACAATCAAATCTTTATCAACCCTCAAGAACAATACAAGATGTCATTTACTATAGCTTGGGGAACATTTTGTTGGGTAGTTATACCTTTTGGATTATAAAACATAGGCACAACATATCAAAGAGCTATGACATTGATATTTCATGATTACATACATAAGATTTTGGAAGATTATGTCGATGATATTCTAGCTAAATCTTTAACTTGACAAGAAAATGTGAGCATCCTTCAAAAGATATTTGAGCGAATGTGAAAATATAGCATGATATTGAATCTAAAAAAGTGTCTTTGGTGTAGATAGCAGAATTTTTTTATGTTTTATAGTATCTCGCAAAGGCATTGAGGTGGACACAAAGAAAATTGATGCTATCATGCCACCTCTTAGAAAAATTTCTCAACTATGCACTTTGCAAGGAAGAATTCAAGCCATCCATCATTTTGTAGCGTCCTTAGTGGATCGAACGTTACCCTTTATGCAACTCCTTAAGAAAAAGGTTCAGTTTAATTGGAATGAGGATTGAAAGTAGGGTTTTGAAAGTTTGAAAGATTATCTCCTTACTCCACCTATTTTACAACCTGCTATGCAAAACAAACCGTTTATCCTTTATACAACAACATTGACCCATGCTCTTGCAGCATTTTTGGCCCAACAAGATGATAATGGTAAAGAGCATCATGTTTATTACATTAGCCGAACCTTGATCGATTACGAAACATGATATACGATGATAGAGAAACAATGTTAATCTCTCGTGTTCGCTACTAGTAAATTGAGACATTATTTATTGAATGTTGAAATCCATGTCATGACAAAGTTTGACCCTTTAAAACACTTTTCACTAAAACAGATTTATTAGGATGCTTAGCTAAGTGGGTTATGTTGTTAACTGAGTTAGATCTTATATTTTTCTCTCAAAAGGAAATAAAAGGACAAGCCCTAACTGACCAATTAGGTGAAGTTCCCTCTTCCCTAGCATTACCTAATATAGACTCATTCCCTGATGAGAATGTGTTGACTATTCAAAAAGATAAAGAAACATGGGAATTTTACCTTGATGGATCTAAGTGTTGAATTGGCTCAAGGGCAGGAGTTATATTAATTCCTCCCTTGGGTAAGCTTATTCCCTTATCTTTTTGTTTAAACTTCCTATGTACAAATAATATGGTGGAGTATGTTCAAAGATTTAATAGTTGGTATATGTGTCGCGTTAGCATTAAATGTCACACTTTTCTATATTTGGTAATTCACTCTTAATTATTAAACAGATAAATGGTTTGTATCCAGCAGAGCATGATAAGCTCATTTGATATAGGGACCTCATGATGACATTTAATTAGACAAATTTGAATCATATATGATTGATAACATACCATGAAAGGAAAATTGACATGTAGATGAAATGGCAAGCACCACTTCCCTTATATCTCTCAAAGATCCTCTCGCCGATTTCACATTTAAAGTTCAAATGATCCCTAAACCATCGATAAATGATAAAAATAAAGAAGTTTTATCGACTGATACCAACAAATCTAATGAATGGTATACAACAATATTCAACTATTTAAAAGATCATACCTTTCCTGAGCCTACAACTAAGAACACATGAACTCGCCTTTGGAAAATTGCATCTAAGTACATAATCCTTGCAGACATTTTATATAGAGGATCATTTAATGGCCTTTTACTTAGATATCTTAAACAATCCAAAATCCTTATAGCACTTGAAGAGGCACATGCGGGTGCTTGTGGGGGGAATTTCGGAGGAAGATCGTTAGTTCAAAAATTGGTTTGTATAGGATATTATTGGAGGCACATGGAACAAGATTATTTTGAGTACATGAAGAAATGCAATAAATGTCAAGAACATAACAATTTGATCCATGCTTCTACCTCTGAAATTTTTGCTCAAGTTCCTATTTGGCCTTTTTTCGGTTTGGGGTTTGGACCTTATTGGGAAGATATCACCACCTTCTTTTGCTAGACATATGTTTATAATTAATGCAACTGACTACTTCACAAAATAGCTAGAAGCTATTCCTCTTCATTCCACGACAGCTGATGCAATATTTTTTTCATATTGGAACATATTATTGCTTTCTTTGGTCTCCCTTTTGCATTAGTTTTAGATAATGGAACTTCATTTAAGAACAAAAAGGTGAAAAAATTCTTCGAAACATTCAATATTCAACATCTTTTTTCAACACCATATTATCCACAATCAAATGGATAAGCGGAATCAACTAACAAGACTATTGAACACATTTTGTGAAAAATAGTAAGTAAACATAATAAAGATTGGCATATTCAACTAACTTATGTGTTATGGACTTACCGTAAAAGTGCTAGGACATCCACTGGAAACACTCCTTATAACCTGGTCTATGGTGTTGAAGCAATAATGCCCTTAGAGTTAGAAATTCCTTCCCTAAGAATTGCTCTTAAAGGGATCATGTTGATGACACTACATACAAAGAGAAGTGATTGCATCAACTTGAAATGCTCGATGAACAACATATCAATTCTCTTGAGCATCTTCAAGCTTTCTCTAAAATAATGCAATTTGGTTATAATGATAATGTCATCAAGCATGAATTTAATAAAGGTGACCTAGTGTTATATGAAAATCAATGTAATGTCAATGCTCCCCCAAATGAAAAAGGAAAATTCAGCCCTAATTGGTTAGGACCTTGCATTATCAAGGAAAACTATAGGTCTAGAGCCTACACATTAACAAAAATGGATGGGAAACCTCTAAAATAACATATAAATGTCATGCATTTGTGTCAGTATTACATATAACATTCTCTCTTTTGAATAGTGTGTTAGAGCAGTGTTGTTAGATTACATGGATATGTGCAGGATCATGATGGGCCAAAAAGTGGCAATATGATGGGTATGTGTAGGGCATGTGGTTGAAGACCTTTTTTTACCCAAAATTGATGAAATGACAAGGGTTTTTAAAGGATATTCACAGCTTTCCACCAATATAAATTATGTTTTACTTTGAATTTAATAAATAATTATTATTTATTTTCAATTTGAATTACAACTAAAGTCCTGATTGATAGGATGATTGAAAAGCATCTATAGCTTTCAAACAGTATCACATTTTTTGAATCCAAAATATGCATCACATTCTATGCTTCACATACTATAGGATTAAAAAAAAATGAATTTCATGAATTTTTGACCAAGTTAAGGTGGTTAGACATACGAGTTTTTATATTTTTTAAAACTTGTATTAAAAAATTCATAATTAACTATTTACTTGGAAAAAAATTATAGAAAAAAATGCATCACATCGGGACATGAGTCCTCTACTTATATCTAAAATATTATAAAAAAATATTATCATTTTATTGTGGTTAGGGTGGTCAGAAAAACACCTACTTCTTATTTTTTCCCCGAAATTTAAGGACAACTGCATTGAAATTTCAAATTTTCACCAAATAGAATTTTTTTAAATAAACCTAGTAGTTTAGAAACTACATTCAATTTTCTACAAACTCTATTCTTACATATTTTTGAGATAATATAGATAACTTATTCAAATTTTTATGTCAAGTTGCCTAACTCTGATTTTTTTGAATTTTTCGCCACTTAAGGGCCTGTTTTTTCCATGATGATCCTACACATTACCCAAATAGATATTTTCTATTTTATCTCACATTTCTTCCTTCTTCAACACATGATAATAGTGTCTACCTTAGAGTCTAGGGTAATTGTTTGAATAATTTGAATAATAACTTTAGTTGCAATACTAATCAAAAAAATTGTGTTAAATGTTAATTTAAATCACATATGCATTTAATGTTATTAGATCATAGGTTCATTTAAGTT
This sequence comes from Sequoia sempervirens, assembly GCA_007258455.2. Classification (NCBI taxonomy): domain Eukaryota; kingdom Viridiplantae; phylum Streptophyta; class Pinopsida; order Cupressales; family Cupressaceae; genus Sequoia; species Sequoia sempervirens. The sequence goes on along the minus strand of VDFB02086081.1, from coordinate 191,616,618 downwards.
AACATAGCATATCTAATCAAAATGTAGCATCTAATATAAATTGCAAATGGTTAACTCACATAAAGCATTAAATCATGGAGATATTTATTAAATATGCTTAAAAAGGATATTTGATAAATCACATTGACATTTAAATTCAACACAAGATCATAAAAACAAAATATCAATACTTATATATATATATATAAGTCATCATCAAAATTTTAAGTACATATGCATCACTCAATACAATACTAATAGGGTTTGTGACTATTAGACCCCTTAGGAGCCGGTGACCTCCATGGCCATCGTGATAGGGTAGTATGTGATCACGACCTACTCGAATTTAGTTGTAGGCCCTCAAATAATCTATATGTTCTAGCCTCTCATATGAGTTCCTCAACGCACTCTCGATCTATCTGCTCCATGTCTGATTGTACCCTAGCAAGCTCCTCTCGTAACCTAAAGATCTTTTCTTGTAGGTCACTCTCTGTCTTGTTGTTAGTAGAACCTCGAGAGGCTAGGACTACTAAAATATCTACCTAAAGTTTGTTGGCATTACTAGTGTCTCTCTCGTATGTTGCACCTAATCTCACTGCGAACTCAAAGATGTCTACATGTGGCCCCGCAGAAGGTGGGGGCATGTACTCTAGAAGTATATCATCCTCTACACATAACAGAGGCACTATCTCAGTGATCGCTCACTAATAGAGCTCACACCACTCTCGCGTGGATCTTGCAAGATAGAAATCATAAGAATATCAGTAACCATCACAATCATACATAAAGCATATGCATAAAAGATAAATGCATAAGGAAATAACATAAATATCAAACCATCACCTAGATCCCCAGTCTTCCAATCAAGGTATGAATGTACAATGGTGGTCCCCCTCTATGCTAGAGGTGTGGGTGGCATGTAGCTACTAGCCTCCCCAAGCTCATGCATGCAGATCTCTAGTCTTTTTTTGGCATGTGATCTAGAGAATCTGATAAGCGGTATCTCTCCCCTATCAAGGGCAACTGGATCCTCCTTGACCTCATCAGTATCCTCACTCGTAGACTACATCTCCTGCTCCTCACCATCATCACCATCCTCATATGAACCCAAAAATATTTCAGGCACAATTTCATCCTCATTTGTATCCCCATCTGTCTGCTCATCATCTTTCCCCTCTCTGCGACCTAGAAGAGGTCTTGTTGGTTGTTTTTACTGTAACCAAGTTGGTCTTCTAATCTACCTATGGAATTGCCAATTCCAATCAAGGGCAGCTCGAAGGACCTAGACCAACTGACAAGGATTTTAAAGACCTCCTACACTTTGGCCTCTGCAAGACCCGAGAGGGTGATCCCTTAATGTGTTTACAACATCTTCACCATTATCATAGACAACATTAACAACAATAGATAATCTCATTTAATAGCTCAACATAATAGGATAATATTGAATAGAATTGGTTGTTCATCAATAATATCAACTATTTGGAGCATGAGATAACTACAACACATAGGGATTTAAAATGATCTTGAATTTATAAAGTGTTTCTGAGATGCACTAAGATGCAAGATAAATTAGTGCCTAATTCTGGGCCATGGAGTCAAACACATAAAAATAATTCATCAGCAAATGGCATTCAACCGGTGGATTTAAATTGTTAATGACTTGCATCAACTGTTAGTGTCTTACACCAACAATCCCACTCCTGTTATCAATCAAACTCTCCTTACCAAATCCAACTTGCACACTTTGAAATTATTGTTATCTACTCAAATTATTTAACCATTTCTTTGAAATAGACCCATAAACAAGGAGCACAATCTCATGAAATTTGAGATGACAAACTCAAAAATACTTCAAGTATTATTGAATTCATATGATTAAACTGTACAAGTATGGAGACAATCTGAAGATATTCATGAATGTGCACAAAATTTCATGAGTTATTTGCATAAACTGGTTGTATTTGCTCATGAAATCAAAAATTACAGCTTACAAACTCAAGAAATGACTCAGACTTAGCATTTTCTATCTACCCAACCCCATACAAAACCTCAGAACCCTCAACAATGAGGAGAGAAAAGAAGAAATAGAAGAATAGAAGTATCCAGAAGAAGCCCTAAAGCTGATCCGGAGATGCCATCTGGAAACCTCTTCACTGTTGATCAACAAAAGAAAAGCCTCTCTCCTCTCTCTGCAACAAACTTTGCCTCCAAATCTTCCTTTGTTTCAAGTTGTTTTTCAACTGAAAATCTGCCCATGTGAGGAAATTCTCACCATTTACTAGCAGCTAGAAAAACAACTCTTCCTTGCCTGTGAAAATCCTCTTTATTTTTCCCATGAAAACATTCATCTCTGCCTTTTATTTCTGCTTATGTTTTACTAGAGCTGCACTTTTATCTCATAGCACGTTAGCCTTTTGAATATAAATTGAACATAAAACTCACTTTATTTATCTCCTCGTGCATTTAAATATTTTCCCAACAAAATAAAATATTTAACCTTATAGAAGGATTTCACCCAGCTACACAAAATATCCATCCCCATATTTTAAATGGCACCTCATTTCCTTAAATGTTTGATTTAAAACATTTCCCTCATGAGTATCTAATTTCACTTTTCAAAAGTGACATTATAAAATATATCATCAGCAACACAACTTTACCCACTACTTTAAATAAAACAATGGGGCCAATTAAAATCTCCACTTTATACTTTATGCTCACACCATTTAAAATTTAATGAGGCCTCCTTTGCAATTTACCTCTTTATGGCATTTTATTTTCACCTTGCAAGAAAATATTTTGCCCCTGTTGAGTATTTCCCCTGCCAACAAAATATTACTATCGGCCTCCTTCAAAACTCTTTAAAACTTTTACCAAGGCAATAATTTAATTTTTAAATGTCTCACTTTCCTAAAAGCAACTGAGAACATTAAAAATCAAGTCATCACCCCCTTATAGAATTATTCTTGTGCATATGGAAATACACCCGCTCGATGAAAATTTTCCTGGGCCCCACCTGCCATGTGCCCACTTGTTTCTTGAAATATTTTAATTTCACTATGTTGGGAAAATTTTAAGCATTTGAAGAAAGCAAAATGAAATATTAAAAAAATTATTACCCTGCCCCTTCAAAACCCCTGACCCATGAATGAGACTTGACCTGGGCCCACATGCCACATGGCAACAACCCGCTATCTCACAGAAATTAACTAGTGAGCACTTTCATCTTGCGGGCTAGCGGGCAACAGTGTTGATTTCGTTGTATCCAACTTGTTTCCTCCATCATTGATTTTGCTTTCTCCTATATTTCGTTGCCCTAATTTTCACTTTGCTAGGAATTCTTCTTTTTCTCTACCTTCACACAACAATGGTGGCCCTTAATCTGGTTCGGGCACATTCAATCCACAACTAGAACACTTAGCAGGAACATCATTCCATCGCACCTCCTGCAAGTTGTATTCACTTAAGATTTTGAACACGTGAAGTTTATATCATGCACACCATGCTCCATGATAGTCCCTATTTCATTGCATCTACTAAATTTTTGTATGGCCATTCTTAGAAAATCATTTTTTTTCTTACGTTGGCGTGGGCTGCAAGCTAAAGACCACTGATGTTTGCATTTTCTTGAAGTTTTTAAGGACTTTTCCAACAAATGCATTTTATGTCATGTGCGCTACAATCATTTGCTTGAAATTTTTCTAAATCCTTTCAATAACTCTCTCTGGTGCATCATTCCACAGCAAGTTATGGCATTCCATGAGACTACATCTAATGGGGCCTTCTCTTCTTTAGGCCACACGCACACCCATTTGGTTGAGAGTTTCAAAAGAATTCTCAACAAACATATTTTATTTGGTCAACAGTCATGCATTTCCCTACAAGTGCTTGGACCCTTCATACATTTGCTTTAACGGATGCACTTGCCTTACTTATGCATGGCATTCACTTTGGTTTTCCCTGGCACAACTTTCATCCTCTCACACAAGCGTATGACTTGTCTATGCTTCCACTTTTGGCTTTGGTGGATATCCAAACCCTTAAGTGTGTTTCAATTTTGGTATCATTAAATTGCCTTTTTTCCATTGAGCTCCTGCTCTCAATGATTTGATGGTTGCATATGTCTTTATACTGGCAGCTTCCCAAACCATGGCATTTTCTTCTACTATGTCTTTGATGATTTTCTTTGAACTGCGCCCATCTGCTAATTACATTTACTTAGGAGCCCTTAAGGTTTCTCATCAAATTATTTTAGGTATAAGATAAACTAATCATGGCACCCCTCCTTTTGGTTGCTTCTATCCACCTCTATAACCTGTGCGCTCTCTTCATCCCTCCATGTGTGCCTTGTGCCATCTTCAGTGGGAATGCGAGCTTCATTCACTGCCCCCTGCATTAAAGTTTCTAAGGCTCTCAAAAAAATCATTTTTATACTGTCCTATGCTCCTTCAAATAGCTCAGTGGCGCCTTCTGAAGCATTTTCAACAAACCCCATTTTGTTAACCTTTACTTCAAGCCTCTTAGCTTCATGCTTCAAGAGTTTGATAGAGTCTTGGCTGCAAGTTGTACAATTACCTTTGAATACTTTTGTGACAAAATCTTTATTTTGAGTCTCCACTTTCCTAAATGTCCTTTGGATATTCTGAAATGATTCATTCAATGCCATATGACAATGACTTACATATTGATTGTCCATGTTGAATTGAGGTTACACCATTTTCCCCATACCATTTGCATATGACATCTTCGCAATTGAACTCGATTTACATTGTTCATCATTTGCAAAAGAGTGTTAGTCCTCATTCATCCAATGGCAGGAAAGTCATGAATATAAACATGAAGCTTCAATGTTATTTCCATGTCTAAAATAACTCATTTGAAATTACTACAATATTACAACACTTATAATCTCACAACTGGGCAAGGTGTGTCAGGCCCCATGTGGCCTGACTAAAAAAAAAATCATTTTCAGACAACTTTCAGGCTCAAATTGACTTGATGCAACTTTTGGAATGCATCTGGATTGAAAACATGAAATGGGTTTTCATTAAAACTTGCTTTTTGACATTTTGAAAAATGGTGAAAACTAGCAAAGTTGGATCTGGAATTAGCTTGGGAAACTAGTCAAATGACCTTGTGAAGTCAGGGAAACTTGCAGACATGTAGAAATCTGGTCTAAAAATGCAATGCAAAAGAAGGATTAGAGAAAACAATCATGAGGAAAAAGTTATTAACTATCAAAATTGCTCACTCAAACTTTCTGCAACAAACAATTCTGAACCAATTAAAACTGATCAAATCACCTCATTGAAAAAATATCAAATCAACTCATGAAGTCTTTCCACTGAACAAAGTAGCTCATTTAGATACAATGAGCATGTGCACAAAATTATTTAGCTTGAATCATCACCTGTCAAAAGATATGAGGTGTCAAAGTTGACCATCTTGAAATGCTGTTGGGAATGCAGATGCAAACTGAAGAAATTGCATTTGGTTTTGATCTGCTAAAAATAGAAAATCAACTCATGAGGCCTTGAAAACTGACATGTGAATTCATTTTGGTATAGAGAATGCAAAACAACAATCATTCTGACATGACAATCAACTAGTTGCAAAATGAAAGCTCAAATGGGAGGCTACTTTGCAAAACTGAATGTTTGCAAATAGTTGAACAATGACAAAAACCCTCCAGCTTCACTTTTCAAAACCTTGACAAAACTCATCGTGGGAAGCTGAAAATTGACATGAACGTTCACATAGGACACATGAGTGTTTCTACAAACAGGTTTTGCTTGAACATCAACTGGCTTTGAGATATGACCCTCCAAAGTAGGTCATTCAATTAGGTTCATCAAGTGCACTTCTAAAAGTGTAGAGGCAGAATTTTGAAATGGGCATCTCAAATTTACAAAATTTGAGTGCCAATAGGTCTAAAAAAACCCACAGGGTGGTACAAAGGGAAGACTGGAGCTGGTCGAGTTGTAACCCAACACTCATCGTAGGCCTGTTATGTGCCTATGGCATCAACCTCAGACTATGGGCATATTCTAGGGTCCTCATCCTTTTAACCACTAAAGTATACATCATTGATAGTGAGACAACGACTGTCCCTAGGCCTAGGAACACTTTGTGCTAATCATTGATGCATCAATCTGGTCTGCAGTGGTACCTGGATGTGTCTGAACTACCTCATAACATGATCATAATAGAATGGCCTGACTATGTAATCGTGCCTTCCTAGAAGAAAATAGTCCATCTATAATCTGTGTAGCTCATGCCTATCATTTTCCCACTAGGGAATCCACCAATATGGTCTCCAACAGATATCATCCTCATCCAATTGGTCGAATCTAATCTACCACTGTAGTAAATCCCCCTCCTACCATGGTCGTCTCACTAGATAGCTGAAGACCTGAGGCTCACCCATGGCTACTATGATGGGAAACCTTATCAGTCTTGTACATGTGATATGCTCGAAACACCAAATCTGCGAAAGTATACAATGTATGATGTTGTCGAGCTCTTGATATACAAATCAACCTAGATCATAATACAAATGGGTGAGCATGTTGTGGCCCCATGCATAGATGGTCCTCTACTCCTCCATGCTCCTACTAGTATGAACAATTCCACCATCTAAATGAGCTCCTTGACCATCTGGTACTAAAGTGAGTGCTACAGTCGTGATCAAGATCCACCATAGAAGTGGTGACTATGCATTTAGAATCCATTTAAGCACAATGTGCGGCTTGATGCTCGAACGACGGATAGTCCATTCTAGACAATAAAGAATTCCATCCCTCATTTGTATAGAAGATCTATCACTGGCTAGATGTACATGCTCACCTCATATAGGAATCGGTAAGATGTAGTGTATGTCCTCTAGAGTAACAGTCATCTCCCCGATAGGAAGATGGAAGGTACACGAGTTTGTGTCCCATCTCTCTGTTAGGGATAGAAACATCACATCATGATACCTCATTGGTGGCATGAGGTACACCCAAAATAACCCAACATCCTGAAGAAGCTCGATCTCCTCCTCTAACAGTCATGTGACAAACTCATGAAGGAAACAAAATTGTCTCCCTCTTAGGTGTTGTTGAGCTCAAGGAGGAATCTAAAAATGAAAATACATGAAATAAGTCCTAAACTAAGCAATTAAATAGCATTACAATTGTTCTAAGATTCCTTTCAGCCAATATGGACAACTAGGCCATTTTTGGATGGGGAGTCTTGGAAACTTTCGATAATTTTGGGACACTTTGTGCCAAAGTGGGACACTTTGCACCAAAGAGGGACGCTTTGTGTCAATCTTTCTCAGGGTCCCAAAATTACTTTAATTACATGAAAAAGTACAAAAAAGCATGAAAATTATGAAAAAGCAAAGCAGAATCCATTCAATGTGTCTCGAAGTACACCTCATGTGGCCTCACTACAAATCACGTCTAATTTGGGCCCGACCTGTACATCCTTCGGCTCGACATCTTCAATAACTCTCCACCAAGGTAATTTTCAAAAGGGTAAATGTCAAATGAATAATGAACAGTGTCATTATCATTAGTATATAGTAAAACCCTAGTTTAAGTAAAGTTAATTCATTATCATTATCATTATGGTTTTGCATGTAACTAGAGTGGGGTCTTCATTCTCCCTAAAGAATCCATATGAGTATCATTTTTATAAAAGCTATTTCCTTTATCTTACATATGCACATAGTATCATATGGTAGCTAAAATGGGGGCTAAATGTAGTGTAGAAAAAAGTAACCCCTTTTTCACACTTAATTTGGGAATAATTAATACTAAAATTAACTTAATTATGCCTTGATTCAGTGTTGTAATGAGTTTTACACATTCACATTAAGTCTAAGAACCTTGTAACTAAAAATGTACTTAATTTTACCTTATTTAGGGTGTTATAAAGTGTTCTATTACAATTTCACACTAATCTATGGTTTCATTTATTAATTGTGGTTAATTGAGGTTAATTGGCCCCTTTAATTCAAATCTCAGTCTTATTAATTGCATTTTTCAAGGATCTATCCTGACACCCATTAATGATATTACATAACACTTACATTGGAAAAGTTGGAGTCCTAGAAATATGTGCTATGAACCATTCACCACTACTAGAAAATGGGTCCTCCTAACATAGGACACCCCTTTCTTAGCATATTTGAGGTCATTTTTTTATGTTATTTCATCCCCGTGAAGCTTGGTCCTAGGAAATTATGCTAGGGCCCATTTGCCCAAGATGGTGAATGGGTCCTCCTTACCTTGGACACCCCTTTTTGAATTTATAAATGTTGCGGGAATTTAATGATTTTCAATCCTAGATCTGATGTCGGCTAAGATTATTTGAATTTTGAGGTTAATTCTCAAGTTATGTATATATATAATGTTATTTTCCATAATTTTCAACTAGAGAAGAGAAGCAACCTATGAGTCTAGAGAACCTTTTTGAGATCAAGCATTCATACTCAAGAAGCAAGTAAGAGTGAAGTTTTGGAGCAGCATTGCAAGTCTTCAAGCTCATTTTGTGTCAATGATCAAGCATTGTTGAAGGATTGATGATAGATTCCTATGGAGAATCATGAGGGATTCTAGGTGTTGGGAGATGTATAAGACATACAACCAAGCCTAAGGACTTGTTTCCTAAGTGGTTCCATACTCTATGATCATCCTACTTCCATCCTAAAGAGAGGTATACTCATATTTGTGACTTATTGAGAGGATTTGGGATCTTCTACAATAGGTCACTTGCATTGTTCATGGTTC
>VDFB02086081.1:191572449-191602871 GCA_007258455.2 Sequoia sempervirens | reverse complement strand
CCCAGGATATCTTATATTGGATCTCTCATATCCTTCATTGGGTTGAGATCTCTAAGGTATTCTTGAATGTGAACATGTGAAATTTGATCCCTCTCCTTGTATCCATCTTGGTGGACAAGAAATGAAGCATCTATTTGCATTGTCCACATTTTGGTGAACCTGCCTTTATAATACTTTCTTTTCTAATTTGGAGTCCACCATTATCCTAGAATTAGCTTGCATTAACATTGCATTGCATTTTGCATTAGTTAAGTTGCATTCTAGGGTTTCAAATTTTTACTTTAGAGAAAGTGCATATAGTTTGAATTTTTGCATCTCAAATCATTGAAAAACATCTGAAAACTACATTTTCATTTAGTATTCAAGTCATACAAAATAAAAATCATCAAAACCAATTGAAATTTTTTGAAATTTTTGAAAAAAATCCCTACTAGGACTCATTCGGCACCTTGGGCAAATCAGTCCCAGTCCAAATTTTAAATTGTCTAGTACAACATTGGAAAGCTCATTTTTGTGCTTCCTAAGCCTCCTAGTAACATATACTGTAAGTTTGGAAAGTTTTGGTAACATTTGTTTTTTGCATCTAGGTCAAAAACATTAATTTAGGGTAGTCATTTTTCAAATCATTCTAATAGCAAGCATCATTAGATCTGAAAATGCTCATATTTTTGAAACTTTGCATCACATCCATGGAAAAAATTACTTCGAATCACCTTTTCATATACAATGTTTACAATCATAAAACTTTGCATATGTTTGATAAAGGTGTTTTTCATTTTGGGATATAAATTGTTTGTATTCTTAAAACTTTGCATACATTGGATAAAAGTGTTTTTCATCTTTGGATATACATTGTTTACATTGTTGAAACATTGCATGAAATGGTTACAACTTATTTTCATTTTTTTTCAAAAAAGGTTAGTGTCTTACATATCTAGGAATGCTAAGAAAAAGTTCATATCCCCTCCCCATCAAAGTGTTTTAGTGAAAGAGAATCCAACCTTGAAAATTTCTAACAATCATATTTGTTCTTCTCTTAACATCTCTCCTATTGGAGAAGAATATATTTTGGTGTTAGAAGAACCAATCAATGGGAGTTTAGAGAATCCAAGTTGGTTCTCTCCTCTTACCTCTAGATTATTAGGAAAGACAATACTAAACAAGAGAACATAACAATAAGTAATCATGTTGATCACACAACACAATAAGAGACCATCAAGACATACCTATGTTCATCTGCCAACATCTTCTCCACTTGTGATAGTGATGAGGATATGATGGTGTTAGATGAGAAAACCTTCAAGATCTATGACAACCCTCTTTATGACCTTTCCCTACCTATCCTATTTTCGAAGAGATTAAGGCACAAAGGAATGAAATTATAAAGGATCATGATAATCATACTTGTTCTTCTCCTAGTATCTCTCATAGTTATGAAGAAGATACTTTGATATTAGAAAACACAATCAATGAAGGTCATGAGGATCTTAGTTTCCCCCCTTTGACCTAGGGAAACCATTATTGAGCAAGACAATTTAACCATTGATCATTCCCCTACTTGCGATAAAGTCATTTTAGAAGAACCAACCTTTGAATGTCAAGAACATTTGGTTTGTAGTTCTCCTAAAAAATCTCCTCCTAGGGAGGATATCATGGTGTAAGAAAATATGAACATTGACACACATAATGAGGATTCTTTAGGTGAAGTGACATTCGAATCCCTTTCACTAATAAAGCATGCAAATAAAGACAAGATTGTTGAGGTTATGATGACACAAATTGGATCTCCTTTAATTAGTGATCTTCCTAAGTCACCTCCCACTAGTGAATCACACAAAAAACTAAAAGATTTCTTGAAATCCATGATGCACTCTAATCATAACAATGTTTTGTAGCAGCTAAGTTGTAACTTAGTGACTCAAACATATATGGGACCACACAACACTCCCACTCCATTACCTTTTCCCCAACATAGTGTGCTTAGTGTTGAAGACCTTAAAAAGACTCCTACTAATATATACGTATGGAAACTTATTCAACTATCACCTACATTCAAGTATCTATTTAGAGAAATGATGTAAATAAAGTAGGAGGAGATCCAATCTTACATAAAATTGAATAATGTAACATCCTCCTCTCATCCCATGTAATTCACCCAGTCTGAAATCACATTCCCTAAACATGAATTACCCTCACTTGAGACTCAGAACAAAAATGAACCCTTGATGATAAAGGTGATCATTAATGAAACTGAAGTTAGGCGCACTCTCCTAGATAATGGAGCAGAAATTAATGTTTGTAGCATGGACCTCCTAACAAAAATTGGCATAGAAAAAAGGATCATTCAACTTAATGATGTTCATATTCATGGCTTTGACAATGTTAATAGGCAACCACTAGACCTATGATCACATTACCTATTGAGGTTGGACCTGTCGTGAACTACCTACCTCTATACATATCATGCAAGGACCCCTTCCATACAATATTCTCCTAGGGAGACCATGGATTCATGCTATGAAAGGAGTCCCATCTACTCTTCACTATGTAATGAAATTTGAATACAACAACAAGATATACATGGTTGAAGCATATGAACAAAGCTATGAATCATATGATCAAGGCATTTCCAATATGTTAATTCCAAACTCAAAAATTGAACCTATACAAGTTGATGCTAATCCTTCACCTACAACAAAAATCTTTAGTGATAATTGGGGGTAGTTAGATTTTATGCCTCATTTCAATAAAGTTTCCAAAATCCCACCCTCATGGTCCAAAGAGTCATACACAAATGATTCATTTTCAGATACAAGTTCTAGTCACGATTTGGGTTTCACACCTTCCTTTAGGGGAGAGTGTGAAATATCAAAATCTAAACTAAAACAACCTTGTGTTTCATTCATTCAACTTAGTTCTACAAAATTACCCCATGGTGGTGATGGGGGATATATAACTCCCATCCCTCATGAAGGAATGACACATAACTTTTAAAAGGATTTGTGTTCTCATGAAGAAGTTGATCCTTCTCAGAAGCATAAACCCCCTTCATCTGACTTAGAAGATTGTTATGGTATCAGATACAATCTCCCTCCTTCACATGGATACAATGAACACATGAAGAAAACATACATATCATATTCTTTCAAGAAATATCTAAGGTTATCTCCATTATCTCCATTTTTTATCTAAGACTTTAAGCAACAACATTCAACATCTCAAGGAGTGTGCTGCTCTTCCTTGTGTTCAAGCACCTAGTTCCTCTAACTAAAAATTACTTTCATCCTATTCGGCTGACCCTTATCTTGCACTAAGTGAGGGCAAGGGGTTCGTTAACCTTGTCCTCGTATGTCACTTGTCATTGCCTCTTTCGGATAATTGATAACCTTTCATGAAAATATAAGAGCAAGCTTGGGATGTGGATGACATTCCTTAAGTTGACTCGTATGTGACATACTACCTTTTTCGTGATGTAGTTTATCAGAAATATATGACTTGGCATAGGGCTTTTTGAATAAGCTCTCATGTCTTCTACTTTAAAGCAATTTTTCACAGTAATGGTGTTAGCAGCCACTTTAAAGTGATCTATGACACTCATGTTTCATTGTATGATTTTTCTTTTTCTTGTGATGCATCACTCTCCTTGGTGGTGTCATTGAACTTGATTTCTTCAAGAGCATGATACTTCTTGACTTGTCCTCTCTTGGAAACATTAGGCACAATGTTCCTAAGAGATACCCTACATGAACTAGAAAAATCCTTTAGTTATACCTTACACTATTTTTTACGGCCTACAACAATTGTTATATGGCCACCTTGCATAATACAACTTGCATGCCTATGGAGACATCTCTTTTGTTCATGATCTCAAGCATGCACAAATTTTTCTTGTCTCATGAGCTTGAAAAATCATTTTTGTATGTGGCACCTTATTAAAGTTATCAGGAGGTATAACTTTGGTATGCTCGAGTGGGAAACCCATTATGAAGCATGACTTTCCCCCTAGCCACTTGTATGTGTGTGAGTGCATACCAGCCATGAGTGTACGTTTCTCACTTTTTAGGACTTCTCACCTATAGCAGAGAGAACCAAAAGGTTTTGTTCCCTCAAAGCGAGTATGCATTTTAGGATAAACAATATAGATTTGGTCCACATGGTGTTGGAAAAATGATTGAAGCTTGATCCGCCTTTTTATTTTTTCTCATTTGTACTTCTCTTCCTTCTATTTATTGTCATTGCATGATTGTGTATCTTATTTTGCTGAGAATCATTCACCTTGTGCATGTCCTTTTACACTTATGTCGGTTTGACTTAGGATCCTGAATCTTGGGGGCTTGACTGCCTCCTTCATCTTTGTTATCCTAGGCCAAATCCACATTGGTATGATTGGACCCCTCTTGGATGTCTACTTAAGTGTGAGTTTGAAGCAAGTTCATCCTCTCACTAAAGTGGCGGCTAAATGTAGTGTTGAAAAAAGTGCACCTTGCTTGATTCAGGAATAATTAATGAAAAATTGAACTTAATGTCGCCTTGGTCTAGTATTGTGAGGTGCTTTACACATACACATTAGGTATTGTACCCTTTTTAAGCTAAATTAACTTAACTATGCCCTAATTTAATGTTGTAAAATTTATTTATCTACACTTTCACAATAAATTTGGGAGGCTTGTAAATCAAGTGGACCTAATCTAGTGTTGTAATGTGTTTTACACATTCACATTGGATCTTGTGCCTTTCTAGGATAAGTGGACCTCATTTTAATGTTGTAGAGTGTATTTAACCAAAATTTCACATTGAACTTTGTGTCCCTATCCATAATCACCCTTTATATCATCATTAATAGGCCCCTAGGACCCTTATTTTTGCATCTGAGGCATGGTTTTGACTAATATCTAAAAAAAAACACTTTAAAAACCACGGAAATATTGAAGACCCTCTTCCAAAAAAACCAGCAAGATTGGGACTCATTCATTCACCTTGGGGATGAGAGTCATTAGGTGGGATCCATTCGCCCCATGGTGAATGAGGGTCCAATTTTGAGGGAACTTTTCCAAAGTTATTTGATACAATTGCAAATGTGGAACTTCAAATTGCAATGTTGTTTTTCTAGGAGCTCTATTTATGTTTCTAATTTTTGGGTGACAAGCTGCATAAGGGTGTCGTAACTTGCATGTGTTGTAGAACTTGAGGTAAGAATCAATAAGTCTTGGGCTCATTAAAAATAATGGTCCTTTGAGTACCTTTCCTATATAAACAAGCTTCCAAATCCTCATTTCATTCAAGCAACATAATCCTACATGTTATAAAGTCAAGCAAGCAAGAGTTAAGCATTTCAAGGTCATCAAATAGCTTTCAAGATCATTTCTAAGGCATTCAAGGGAAAATTCTTCATCTAGTGTTGTAACAATTCAAGATCCATCATCATGGAAAGTTTCTAATTGAATTACTTGATGTTCATGCTTAATTATCTTATTTCATAATTTTAGTTTAATTACCTAAAAGGGTTTTGACCAAGGCAAACCCCTATTCTCTAACAATCAACATTTTCTCTGTGTGTGTGTGTGTCTCTCTTTGTGTGATTGCAGATCTAGGTGCTTTGAAGGCTTGGAGATCATTACAGAATAGGTTTCAAAATTTTTAGGATCATCTCCCTATTGGCAAGGTCAAAATCTCCACAAAAGTCACTTATAGTCCCAGGAAAAATAGGGTTTTGGATCTAGACACCTGGAGGTACAAATTGAGCAGACTGAGAGCTACCGATTCCACTTCTGAGTTTCTAGACAAAGTAAAAGTGGACTTATTCACCAAGAGTGGTGAATGAGTCCCACTATACCTATATTTTAGATATTTTTGTGGATTTGGATACCCATTTGGCTAAAATAGGCTCCAGTTTAGTTTTTCAAACTCGGGACTGATTTTTCCAGAATGGCGAATGAGTCCCACCAGGCTTAAAAATCAACATTTTTAGAATTTTAGAGCTATCTCCAGTCTCTTGAAGGTTTCTAGGTGCACATTATTCACATCTTTACTTTTTTGTTTTTCTTTATTTACATTTCTAAGGATTTTCTTAGGTCATTTAGCATTTGTTTGCATATCACATCGTTTTTTTGAAAATTTTGTCTTTTCCAAGTTTACACTTGGTGGTGAACCCCTTTCTTGTCTCAATCATTCCCCAAGGATATCTTATAGTTAGATATCTCATATCCTTCATTGGGTTGAGATCTCTAAGGTATTATTGAATGTTAACATTGTGAAATTGGATCTCCCTCCTTGTATCCATCTTGGAGGACAAGTGAAGCATCCATTTCCGGTGTCCACATCACTATATAACTGTATATGCTTATTTTGGTAACTCTATTTTCTTCCCACGTTACCATATGTTGGTTAGTTCACTTGGTCACTCTAATAGTCAATGTTGGTCTTCACTGTAAATTTTTGTTGTTAGATAACCCATATATTATCAATAAGAGTCAGTGAAGCAATCCCTTAGAGGTTATTACTGGATAACTATAACAACTGAAGTAATGTATTTTGGTAAACATTTTTAACTATAAAAGACATATTTTTGTTCAAAATAATATTGCGAAGGTGATAATTAAGCCTTCAATGTGTTTTTTATTTTTTGGTAGAAGTTCCACAAATTTAGTTGTCATTAAAATCATTTCTTTAATTCAATATTTAGAAATGATATTATATATTATTTAAATTTCTATATTTTTTCTCTAATTTTAAAATGTGAGTTATGCTTTTTTGTTCACATTGGATGATTGTCACAATATTTTAACCTAATTTAAAACATACCACTCCTATTTTTGCATGGAGATTCTAGTAAGTTTGATTTAAGCATATTATACTTGTGCAAGACTATTCTACTAGCAAGAATAGCCTTTTCCATATCTTGTAACATTATACCTTAAAAAAATGATGTTGATTCAATTACACCATACTTCCCTCATTTGATGAACATTAAATCTATACGTAACTCAATTATCAATTTCATTTCTTTTGTAGTTTTCTATGTTTTTTTATTTTTAAATATAGTAAAATACTTAAGATTAATTGAAAAAACATCCAATCAATATCAATCTATTATATTATTAATAAATCACCAAAAACAAGGACATCCAATAGACTTTATAGTGCAAATTTGTTTTACTTGAAACAGAGAAAAAAAGTATAGAAACAGATTCTTTGTTTTAGATACAAATTAAAAAATAGCAACATAGAAAAAAAGTATAGAGAGTATATAAATATAAATGAGGCACCCATCTCTTCTCTATAGATTAAAATTCTCATATTGTGAAGTATAACAAAGAAAACAAAATATTTTGATGTGAGTTTGTGAAAGAATGATGCAGCTATTTATATAAGAAAAATACGTGTTGTCAAGATGTTCCAATCATCTTATTTCTAGAACATATGAGTCTCCAAAGAACATAGTCCTCTAAATTTGGCACAGTACATCTCATAAATTTAGTTCATTCTTGTGCACATCCTATGTCTAGCAAAAAAAATCTAATATTTGATACATAATTATTTGTGTTTGATAATGAATTGTAATTAAAATAAAATTTGGCTTTTTAACAAATATTAATTAGGCATAAAACAACTACAAAAAATTGCTTGTATAATAATTATTGTAGATATAGTTATATACAATTGATCATGGTATTGAATGGATAAAGTTGTTTACACTTGACTATTAGTGGAGAAAATTTGAGAGTACCAAAATCATGGGTTTATCCACAATCATAGAAGATAACATTGCTTTCATTTGATGAAGAGGATAATGCTTCTTTGATCTTCTTTAAAATTTCTCACATGTCCATCTAATCCTTCATCTATATATATAATATAACTTAAACATATATGCATTACTGCATATAATCTATTACCATATCAATGATACCACTTAACAGTTCAACAATAAAAAAAAATTCTTTCATTCCATTAGTTACAATTCCAATGATACAAATTCCCTTGATTTATGTGGATGTTAGAAGGAAAATTAAATTTTATGATAGTTGAAATGACCACTCAACATTATAGGAAGAGAAAGATAATGTTACCATGGACCAAATGTATACCACATGAACCTTCCTCTAAAAGGATAATCTAACCATCGGGTGCTTTTCCTTCTCATGAAAGAAAAATTTCACCCTCTTCTAAATCTTACTACCATTATTTTTCACACAAGAAATTGAACCAAGTTTTAAGTTTTCCCACATAGATTATTGATTTAACAAGTTGATAAAGAACTTCATTAAGAACACATATCATAAATATTTATGAAATAACAACATAGTGATTTGAATAGTTATAATTCTCTTTGGAAAAAAAAAAAAAAACATACTAATGAAGTAAATAAATAGTTAGAATTAGTTTACAATAAAAAAATTAACTATATTAAAAAAAAAAGATTTTTAGATGAATTTTTCTTTATAGTTATGAAGAACTACTAATTTTTTTGGTAGTTATCAAGAGATTTCAAATAATAATGACCTGTTGATCAAATAAAATATATTTATTTATATGAAGAGCACATTTTTAGATCAAATAATTATTTTATGATGTGTACCTTCTAAATATATAATATATTGTAGTAATTGGAGTCCATAAAATTATTGGAATTATTTTATTTCACTTGATTTCTCTTTTACAAGACGTGTTTCCTTTTTAAATTTCTTTCTATTGATGTATTTTTTCCCTTCATTATTTTATATCTATGAAAATAATAGAAGAAAAGAAGAGAGAAATGATATAAACATATTTTTTTATATAGTATTAGTATTTTTCTTGTTAATAAAAAATATTCATACAAATTTTTCATTCATAGTGAAACATAGAAAAAGGTGGCTATGATATCTAACCTCCCTCTTTCTTGTTATAGTTTTAGTCAATAAATGAGATCCAAAACCTTGAAATAACTATCAACCTAAGAGGTGAATTAAGTCAAGATTTAGGGATCTTGAAATCTCTCCTTTATACAAGGATGGGGTGGTGAGCTAAATCACAATATGGAGAGAAGAAATTGAACTAAAAAATTAGCCCTAATTCTAGGTCTATCACATATAATGCATGAATCTAACACATAACAAGAAGAAATTGTAACTTTTCTGGCAAAACAGAGAGTAGGGAATGTTGTGCACCTGATCAAATATTGTTGTTTTGAAACCCTAATAGGGACTCATTCGCCACCTAAGGTGAATGGGTCCTGGTACAGCTATCTGAAGGGCTCTGAATTTGTAAATGAAGCTTGCATAGTGTAAGATCTACTGCATCTAAAACCCTAACAAGGACTCATTTGCCACTAAAGATGAATGGCACCTGCTAGGTCCTTTTAGAGATCTCTAAATTTGATCTTTAATTTCCATTTACACTCCTTCCTTGTAACTTGAAGCTCCTACTTTTAGATCTAGATATGCTAATAATTTGCAAGACAAATTTTGAATCTTGTTGGTGGATAGGGGTTTTCCTCAGTCAAACCCCATGTTGGTAATTAAACGTTTGATGATGAATAAGAATTTAAAATATGTAATGTGTGTACAATCCTAAGCTTAAGTGTGTCTAAGATTAAGATCCCTAATAATGTAAAGGAAATCCTATTCAATTGTGTTAGAATAGAACCCTAAAATGAAACATGAACAATGCAAGTGACCTATTGTAGAAGATCCCAAATCCTCTCAATAAGTCACAAATATGAGTATACCTCTCTTTAGGATGGAAGTAGGATGATCATAGAGTATGGAACCACTTAGGAAACAAGTCCTTAGGCTTGGTTGTATGTCTTATACATCTCCCAACACCTAGAATCCCTCATGATTCTCCATAGGAATCTATCATCAATCCTTCAACAATGCTTGATCATTGACACAAAATGAGCTTGAAGACTTGCAATGCTGCTCCAAAACTTCACTCTTGATTTCTTCTTGAGTATGAATGCTTGATCTCAAAAAGGTTCTCTAGACTCATAGGTTGCTTCTCTTCTCTAGTTGAAAATTATGAAAAATAACATTATATATATACATAACTTGAGAATTAACCTCAAAATTCAAATAATCTTAGCCGACATCAGATCTAGGATTGAAAATCATTAAATTCCTGCAACATTTATAAATTCAAAAAGGGGTGTCCAAGGTAAGGAGGACCCATTCACCATCTTGGGAAAATGGGCCCTAGCATAATTTCCTAGGACCAAGCTTCGGGGGGATGAAATAACATAAAAAAATGACCTCAAATATGCTAAGAAAGGGGTGTCCTATGTTAGGAGGACCCATTTTCTAGTAGTGGTGAATGGTTCATAGCACATATTTCTAGGACTCCAACTTTTCCAATGTAAGTGTTATGTAATATCATTAATGGGTGTCAGGATAGATCCTTGAAAAATGCAATTAATAAGACTGAGATTTGAATTAAAGGGGCCAATTAACCTCAATTAACCACAATTAATAAATGAAACCATAGATTAGTGTGAAATTGTAATAGAACACTTTATAACACCCTAAATAAGGTAAAATTAAGTACATTTTTAGTTACAAGGTTCTTAGACTTAATGTGAATGTGTAAAACTCATTACAACACTGAATCAAGGCATAATTAAGTTAATTTTAGTATTAATTATTCCCAAATTAAGTGTGAAAAAGGGGTTACTTTTTTCTACACTACATTTAGCCCCCATTTTAGCTACCATATGATACTATGTGCATATGTAAGATAAAGGAAATAGCTTTTATAAAAATGATACTCATATGGATTCTTTAGGGAGAATGAAGACCCCACTCTAGTTACATGCAAAACCATAATGATAATGATAATGAATTAACTTTACTTAAACTAGGGTTTTACTATATACTAATGAAAATGACACTTTTCACTATTCATTTGACATTTACCCTTTTGCAAATTACCTTGGTAGAGAGTGATTGAAGATATCGAGCTGAAGGACGTATAGACCGGGGCCATATTAGATGTGATTTGTAGTTAGGCCACATGAGGTGTACTTCGAGACACATTGAGTGGATTCTGCTTTGCTTTTTCACCATTTTCATGCTTTTTTGTACGTTTTCATATAATTAAAGTAATTTTAGGACCCTAATAAAGATTGACACAAAGCGTCCCTGTTTGGTGCGAAGTGTCCCAATTTGGTGCAAAGTGTCCCTATTTTGTGCAAAGTGTCCCACTTTGGCGCAAAGTGTCCCAAAATTATCTAAATTTTCCAAGACTCCCCGTCCAAAAATGTCCTAGTTGTCCATATTGGCTGAAAGACATCTTAGAACAACTATAATGCTATTTAATTGCTTAGTTTAGGACTTATTTCATGTATTTTCATTTTTAGATTCCTCCTTGAGCTCAACAACACCTAAGAGGGAGACAATTTTGTTTCCTTCATGAGTTTGTCACATGACTGTTAGAGGAGGAGATCGAGCTTCTTCAGGATGTTGGGTTATTTTGGGTGTACCTCATGCCACCAATAAGGTATCATGATGTGATGTTGCTATCCCTAACAAAGAGATGGGACACACATTCATGTACCTTCCATCTTCCTACCAGGGAGATGACTTACTCTAGAGGACATACACCACATCTTATAGATTCCTATCTAAGGTGAGCATGTATGTCTAGCTAGTGGTAGATTTTTATAGATGAGGGATGACATTCTTTATTGTCTAGAGTGGCCTATCCGTCATTAGAGCATCAAGCCACACATTGAGCTTAAATAGATTCTAAATGCATAGTCACCACTTCTATGGTGGATCTTGATCACGACTATAGCACTCACTTTAGTACCAAATGGTCAAGGATCTCATTTAGATGGTGGACTTGTTCATACTATCAGGAGCATAGAGGAGGAAAGGACCATCTACGCATGGGGTCACAACATGATCGCCCATTTGTATTATGATCTAGGTTGATTTGTATACCAAGAGCTTGAAAAAATCATACATTGTACACTTCTGTAGATTTGGTGTTTCAAGCATACCACATGTACAAGACCGATAGGGTTTCCCATCATAGTAGCCATGGGTGAGCCGCGGGTCTTCAGCTATCTAGTGAGATGACCATGGCAGGAGGGGGATTTACTACAATGGTATATTAGATTCGACCGATTGGATGAGGATGATATCTATTGGAGACTATATTGGTTGATTCTCTAGTGGGAAAATGATAGGCTTGAGCTACACACATTATTGATGGACTAGTTTCTTCTAGGTAGGCACGATTACATAGTCAGGCCATTCTATTATGATCGTGTTATGAGGTAGTTTAGAAACATCCAGGTACCACCATAGACCAAATTGATGCATCGACGATTAGTATAGTGTTCCTAGGCCTGGGGATAGTCGTCATCTCACTATCAATGATGTATACTTTAGTGGTTAAAAGGATGAGGACCCTAGAATATGCCCACAGTCTCTAATGCTGATGCCATAGGCACATCACAAGCCTACGATGAGTGTTGGGTTACAACTTGACCAGCTCCAGTCTTCCCTTTGTACCACCCTGTGGATTTTGTCAGACCTCTTCTAGGTGATAGAGAGGACAAAGATGATGAGTAGATAGATGGGGATACAAATGAGGATGAAATTGTGCCTAAAATATTTTTGGGTTCATATGAGGATGGTGATGATGGTGAGGAGGAGGAGATGTAGTCTATGAGTGACGATACTAATGAGGTCAAGGAGGATCCAGTTGCCCTCGATAGGGGAGAGATATCGCTTATTAGATTCACTAGATCACATGCCAAAAACAGACTAGAGATCCACATGCATGAGCTTGGGGAGGCCAGTAGCTACAGGCTACCCACACCTCTAGAAAAAAGGGTGACCACCATTGTACGGTCATACCTTGATTGGCAGATTGGGGATCCAGGGGATGGTTTGATATTTATGTTATTTCCTTACGCATGTATCTTTTATGCATATGCTTTATGTATGATTGTGATGGTTACTGATATTCTTATGATTTCTATCTTGTAGGATCCATGCGAGAGTGGCATGGGCTCTATTAGTGAGCGATCATTGAGATAATGCCTTTGTTATGCATAGAGGATGATATACTTCTAGAGTACATGCCCCCACCTTCTGTAGGGCCACATGTAGACATCTTTGAGTTCATAGTGAGATTATGTGCAACATATGATAGAGACACTAGCCATGCCAACAAAATTTTGGCATATATTTTAGTAGTCCTAGCCTCTCAAGGTTCTACTAACAGTGGGATAGAGAGTGACCTACAAGTAGAGATCTTATGGCTGCGGGAGGAGCTTGCTAGGGTACAAGCAAACAGGGAGTGGATAGATTGAGAGTGCATCGAGGAACTCATATGAGAGGCTAGAACATCTAGATTATTTGAAGGCCTACAACTAAACTCGAGTAGGTCGCGATCACATACTACCATATCGTGATGGCCATGGAGGTCACCGGCTCCTAAGGGGTCTGGCAGTCACAAACCCTATTATTATTGTATTGAGTGATGCATATGTACTTAAAATTTTGATGATGACATATATATATATATAGATATATATATATATAAGCATTAAGTTTTTGTTTTTATGATCTTGTGTTGAATTTTAATGTCAATGTGATTTATCAAATATCCTTTGTAAGCATATTTAATAAATATCTCCATGATTTAATGCTTTATGTGAGTTAACCATTTGCAATTTATGTTAGATGCCACATTTTGATTAAATATGCTATGTTAACTTAAATGCACATATGATCTAATAACATTAAATGCATATATGATTTAAATTAACATTTAACATATTTTTTTTGAATAGTATTGCAACTAAATTTATTATTCAAATTATTTAAACAATTACCCTCGAATCTAAGACATACACTATTATCATGTGTCAAAGAAGGAAGTAATGTGAGATAAAATAGAAAATATCCATTTGGGTAATGTGTAGAATCATCATGGAAAAAATAGGCCCTTAAGTGGCAAAAAATTCAAAAAAATCAGAGTTAGGAAACTTGAAGTAAAAATTTGAATAAGTTATCTATATTATTTAAAAAATATGTAAGAATAGAATCTATAGAAAATTGAATATAGTTTCTAAACTACTAGGTTTATTTTTTAAAAAATCTATTTGGTGAAAATTTGAAATTTCAATGCAAGAGTCCTTAAATTTTAGGGAAAAATAAGTAGGTGTCTTTTGACCACCCTAATCACAATAAAATGATAATATTTTTTATAAGATTTTAGATATAAGTAGAGGACTCATGTCCCAATGTGATGCATATTTTTTGTAATTTTTTTCCAAGTAAATAATTAATTATGAATTTTTATTACAACTTTTAAAAAATATAAAACTCGTATGTCTAACCACCTTAACTTGGTCAAAACTTCATGAAATTCAATTTTTTTAATCCTATAGTATGTGAAGCATAGAATGTGATGCATATTTTGGATTCAAAAAATGTGATACTATTTGAAAGCTATAGATGTTTTTCAATTAGCCTATCAATTAAGACTTTAGTGTAATTCAAATAGAAAATAAATAATAATTATTTATTAAATTCAAAGTAAAACATAATTTATATTGGTGGAAAGCTGTGAATATCCTTTAAAAACCCTTGTCATTTCATCAATTTTGGGTAAAAAAAGGTCTTCAACCACATGCCCTACACATACCCATCATATTGCCACTTTTTGGCCCATCATGATCCTGCACATATCCATGTAATCTAACAACACTGCTCTAACACACTATTCAAAAGAGAGAATGTTATATGTAATACTGACACAAATGCATGACATTTATATGTTATTTTAGAGGTTTCCCATCCATTTTTGTTAATGTGTAGGCTCTAGACCTATAGTTTTCCTTGATAATGCAAGGTCCTAACCAATTAGGGCTGAATTTTCCTTTTTCATTTGGGGGAGCATTGACATTACATTGATTTTCATATAACACTAGGTCACCTTTATTAAATTCATGCTTGATGACATTATCATTATAACCAAATTGCATTATTTTAGAGAAAGCTTGAAGATGCTCAAGAGAATTGATATGTTGTTCATCGAGCATTTCAAGTTGATGCAATCACTTCTCTTTGTATGTAGTGTCATCAACATGATCCCTTTAAGAGCAATTCTTAGGGAAGGAATTTCTAACTCTAAGGGCATTATTGCTTCAACACCATAGACCAGGTTATAAGGAGTGTTTCCAGTGGATGTCCTAGCACTTTTACGGTAAGTCCATAACACATAAGTTAGTTGAATATGCCAATCTTTATTATGTTTACTTACTATTTTTCACAAAATGTGTTCAATAGTCTTGTTAGTTGATTCCGCTTATCCATTTGATTGTGGATAATATGGTGTTGAAAAAAGATGTTGAATATTGAATGTTTCGAAGAATTTTTTCACCTTTTTGTTCTTAAATGAAGTTCCATTATCTAAAACTAATGCAAAAGGGAGACCAAAGAAAGCAATAATATGTTCCAATATGAAAAAAATATTGCATCAGCTGTCGTGGAATGAAGAGGAATAGCTTCTAGCTATTTTGTGAAGTAGTCAGTTGCATTAATTATAAACATATGTCTAGCAAAAGAAGGTGGTGATATCTTCCCAATAAGGTCCAAACCCCAAACCGAAAAAAGGCCAAATAGGAACTTGAGCAAAAATTTCAGAGGTAGAAGCATGGATCAAATTGTTATGTTCTTGACATTTATTGCATTTCTTCATGTACTCAAAATAATCTTGTTCCATGTGCCTCCAATAATATCCTATACAAACCAATTTTTGAACTAACGATCTTCCTCCGAAATTCCCCCCACAAGCACCCGCATGTGCCTCTTCAAGTGCTATAAGGATTTTGGATTGTTTAAGATATCTAAGTAAAAGGCCATTAAATGATCCTCTATATAAAATGTCTGCAAGGATTATGTACTTAGATGCAATTTTCCAAAGGCGAGTTCATGTGTTCTTAGTTGTAGGCTCAGGAAAGGTATGATCTTTTAAATAGTTGAATATTGTTGTATACCATTCATTAGATTTGTTGGTATCAGTCGATAAAACTTCTTTATTTTTATCATTTATCGATGGTTTAGGGATCATTTGAACTTTAAATGTGAAATCGGCGAGAGGATCTTTGAGAGATATAAGGGAAGTGGTGCTTGCCATTTCATCTACATGTCAATTTTCCTTTCATGGTATGTTATCAATCATATATGATTCAAATTTGTCTAATTAAATGTCATCATGAGGTCCCTATATCAAATGAGCTTATCATGCTCTGCTGGATACAAACCATTTATCTGTTTAATAATTAAGAGTGAATTACCAAATATAGAAAAGTGTGACATTTAATGCTAACGCGACACATATACCAACTATTAAATCTTTGAACATACTCCACCATATTATTTGTACATAGGAAGTTTAAACAAAAAGATAAGGGAATAAGCTTACCCAAGGGAGGAATTAATATAACTCCTGCCCTTGAGCCAATTCAACACTTAGATCCATCAAGGTAAAATTCCCATGTTTCTTTATCTTTTTGAATAGTCAACACATTCTCATCAGGGAATGAGTCTATATTAGGTAATGCTAGGGAAGAGGGAACTTCACCTAATTGGTCAGTTAGGGCTTGTCCTTTTATTTCCTTTTGAGAGAAAAATATAAGATCTAACTCAGTTAACAACATAACCCACTTAGCTAAGCATCCTAATAAATCTGTTTTAGTGAAAAGTGTTTTAAAGGGTCAAACTTTGTCATGACATGGATTTCAACATTCAATAAATAATGTCTCAATTTACTAGTAGCGAACACGAGAGATTAACATTGTTTCTCTATCATCGTATATCATGTTTCGTAATCGATCAAGGTTCGGCTAATGTAATAAACATGATGCTCTTTACCATTATCATCTTGTTGGGCCAAAAATGCTGCAAGAGCATGGGTCAATGTTGTTGTATAAAGGATAAACGGTTTGTTTTGCATAGCAGGTTGTAAAATAGGTGGAGTAAGGAGATAATCTTTCAAACTTTCAAAACCCTACTTTCAATCCTCATTCCAATTAAACTGAACCTTTTTCTTAAGGAGTTGCATAAAGGGTAACGTTCGATCCACTAAGGACGCTACAAAATGATGGATGGCTTGAATTCTTCCTTGCAAAGTGCATAGTTGAGAAATTTTTCTAAGAGGTGGCATGATAGCATCAATTTTCTTTGTGTCCACCTCAATGCCTTTGCGAGATACTATAAAACATAAAAAAATTCTGCTATCTACACCAAAGACACTTTTTTAGATTCAATATCATGCTATATTTTCACATTCGCTCAAATATCTTTTGAAGGATGCTCACATTTTCTTGTCAAGTTAAAGATTTAGCTAGAATATCATCGACATAATCTTCCAAAATCTTATGTATGTAATCATGAAATATCAATGTCATAGCTCTTTGATATGTTGTGCCTATGTTTTATAATCCAAAAGGTATAACTACCCAACAAAATGTTCCCCAAGCTATAGTAAATGACATCTTGTATTGTTCTTGAGGGTTGATAAAGATTTGATTGTATCCTGAAAGTCCATCCATAAATGATAACAAGGCATGTCTCATAGTCAAGTGTACTATCATGTCAATATTAGGAAGGGGAATGTCATCCTTTAAAGATTCTTTATTCAAATCACGAAAGTCTGTACACATCGTAATATGATTATTAGGTTTCACAACTGTAACAATATTCGAGATCTAAGGAGAATAATGAATAGGGCAGATGAAACCAGCTTCAAGGAGCTTCCCAATTTCAACCTTAACCAATAAAGCTATCTTAGGATTCATCTTTTGTATTTTTTCTGTACCAGTTTAGCATCTTCTGCAAGAACTATATTGTGTGTTACTATCTTAGCATCGATTCTCGACATGTCTGAATAAGTCCAAGCAAAGAGTTTGGGAAAGTCATGAAGTAAGCTTGCATGGTTTTCTTATTCATCTTCATCAAGGCACTTTCCTATTTGAATTAATTTTTTCTCATTATTTGTATCCATTGGTATGTTGATTGTATCTACAAAGGAAGTACATTCTATTTCAAAATTTCAAGATTATATTCTTCTTTGTCCTTGTTATTCTCATTACTTTCCTTTTCTTCATCTGCTTGTTTAGTGCTAACCACAGCACATGTAACCCGTTTCTTATAAGGAGGAGTAAATTACTTGTCATAAACTCCTAACATGTCTTTTAAAGCTTCATCATCCTCAAAGTATTCCAAGGATTCATCAGAAATTGTATCAATCAACTCAGGATGCTTCAAGGTGAGAATTGGTTTATTACTTGATTAGATATGATAGTGTTGATATTGAGTGAGGGTCTATTCATTGCTTGTGTTATTTTAGAAGGGAAATACTCCAAACCACTTTTTGTTTCTTGTGTCTTAGGCTCAATAGGAATACATATTCTTTGTTCTGTCTTTCCACATCCTTTTCCACTATAACCAAGTTGTTTTACGAGCTCATAACCCCTCCCATAAAGTCTTTCCATTTATTTAGGGTTTGGTGGTTGTTGATAGTCTATCTCATAATTTTTTTTTTGTATAGATTATGTCTTCTTCTAGAGTAGATGAGGTAGATGCTTGTGAAAGGTCCTTTGAATTCTATGTTGACATTACCATTGGTTGTTTTTTCTTTTCAATTTCTTTTGTTGTAATTTTATATTCTCCCATGAATGTTGGTGTGAAATATAAGGAACCCCAATCATCTTCTAATAACTTAGTAAGTTCATCAATCTCCATCTCATGTTCTTCTTCCTTTGAAACTTCCTTTTTTGTAGTGGATTCTAGTGCTTCCAAAGGATCTTGTCCTTCTCTCTAGGCAATCAAGAAACTTTCAAGTTTAGGATCAAATTTTAGCCTATAAACCTTGTTGTTATAGACATACTTCATTACACGATGCAAGGTAGAAGGCACTCCATTAATTTCATGAATCCAAGGTCTTCCTAAGAGGAAATTGTAAGAAAGATCCTCAGGCATAACATGGACCAGAGTTTGTAATATTAATTTCCCAACTTTAATAGGTAATGTGATGACTCAGAGCTATTTTTTTCCTATATTATCAAATCCATGAATAGATAAAGCATTGGGTTTAATATCACTTCTACTCATGTCAATCTTTTCCAAAAGGCTCACACTACAAACATTCAGGGATGAACCATTGTCAACAAGGGTTCGTTCTACCACGATTTGATTAAGATAGACTATTATATTGAAAGCTTCATGTATCTTCTGAATTTCTAAGGAATGTAACTCTCTAGTGAAAAATAATATCTAAGTTCATCTCATTCATTCCTTGAACTATCACTGCCACATTGTTTGAACTAGTGTTAGGAGGAATCATAACTTGTTGCAAGGGAATTAGAAGCATGCTATTATGATTAGGGGAGGTTTGAATAAGATATCATAGGGATATATTAGTGAGAGTATTCTTAATTTGTTCAACAAGATTATATTCCTTCCACTATTCATGGGTAAATGAGGAGCGCTAGGCAAGATGGGATTAGGCAAAGGTAATGAAATGGAGTTGTTTGTTGTTGCCTATTGTTCCTTGTATTGTAGGTATGCACAACATTATTATAATCCATTTGTTGTGAAACATTACCATTATCAAGTGAAGACTTATTTTTCAATGGCTCAAGTATAAGCATGGGTTTGTTTTGAACTTGAGGTTTTTGTGAAGGAGGGTAAATTATAAGTTGTGGTGTGATTGCATTAACATCTTTGTGTTTTTGTTTATCATAACAAACCTTAGTGGATGAAACTTGTGAGATGAAGTCCTTAAGGGCTTCATCTAACATGTCAATGTCATCACTACTAAAAGTCTTGAGGGATAGGTTAACTTTGAAAAAGAGATTTGACATAACTATGCTTTCCCTAAGGGTCTTGTTTGATGTTTTTTATCTTTTGTATTTTGTTTTGTAATGATTGGAAAATGTAAACTAAATTATCTATTGATGCAATAATTATGAAAATGTAGACTTATAATGCTACCTTTAACTAAAATATGCAAGCAATTATTTTCCCAATGTTGCCAAATCTATCTAAATAAACAAGAAATTGAATGTAAAGACAATATGTTTTAGACAACTATTTATCAGATCTCTAAACAAGAACATAAATGCTTATCAAAAACTGAAATTAACTCATAATTTTTGCTATCACAAGGTGTACAGGTACTTATTCGTCATCTAAGGCGAATGGGTCCCAACCTAGGTTTTTTGCAGAGAACAAGAATGTAGATAAAACACCAAAAAACACCCAAAAACTTTACTGATTAGTGTGTACAAGGACTCATTCACCATTGAAGGCGAATGGGTCTGAATAAATAGGGTTTTTTGAATTTGAGTTCTATTTTTTTGATTTACTTATATGTATTTGTTGTATTATATCTTCAATAGTTAATTTTGTAACAAATTTCCTAGATATGAAGTCTCTAAATGCAACTTTTACTAAGGTTAAATGATGAATAGGGTTACTAAATCTATTATGCAATTTGAAACTAAATGTTTGAATGAAGATTTCAATGATAACAAGATACAAAAATAAATCAGATGTAAGGCACCTTTCTAATTGTTTTATGAATATAAGCAATGCATACATGGAAATTTACCCTAAATGCAATTTTCACTAATGCACAATGAAGAAACCCTAAATGCAATGCAATGAATGCAAATCTAATGCAAACTAGAATCTAGGGTTTTAATGCACTCCAAATAAGAAAATTAATATTTTCAAAGAGGTCAGGCTCACCAAAATGAAACATACAAGGGTATGCACAGGATCATCATGAAAAAAAAAGGCCCTTAAGTGGCGATGAAAATTTAGAAAATCAGAGGTAGGCAACTTGAAATAAAAATTTGAATAAGTTATCTATATTATTTCAAAAATATGTAAGAATAGAATCTGTAGAAAATTGAATGTAGTTTCTAAACTACTTGGTTTATTTAAAAAAAAAATTATTTTGTGAAAATTTGAAATTTCAATGCAATAGCACTTAAATTTTGGAAAAAATAAGAAGTAGGTGTCTTTCAAACCACCCTAACCACAATAAAATGATAATATTTTTTATAAGATTTTAGATATAAGTAGAGGACTCATGTCCGTGTGATGCATATTTTTTTGTAATTTTTTTCCAAGTAAATAATTAATTATGAATTTTTATTACAATTTTAAAAATATAAAAAACTCATATGTCGACCACCTTAACTTGGTCAAAAATTCATGAAATTCATTTTTTTAATCCTATAGTATAGCATACAATGTGACACATGTTTCAGATTCAAAAAATGTGATACCGTTTGAAATCTATAGATGTTTTTCAATCAGCCTATCAATTAGGACTTTAGTTGTAATTCAAATAGAAAATGAATAATAATTATTTATTAAATTCAAATTAAAGCATAATTTGTATTGGTGGAAAGCTGAGTATATCCTTTAAAAACCATTTATGTTTCATCAATTTTGGGTAAAAAAAATTTGTTAGCCACATACCCTACACATACCCATCATATCACCACTTTTTGGCCCATCATGATCCTGCATATACCAACAAAAAGGTGGCTATGATATCTAACCCTCATCTTTCTTTTTATAGTTTCATTCAAGAAATAAGATCCAAAACCTTGAAATAACTATGAACCTAAATCAAGAAATTGAACTAACAAATTAGCCCTAATTCTAGGTCTATCATATATAATACATAAATCTAACACAAATCAAGAAGAAACTATAATTTTTCTAGTAAAACAAAGAGTAAGAAATGTTGTGCACCTGATCAAATATTTCTATTCTAAAACCCTAACAGGGACTCATTCGCCACCTAAGGTGAATGGGTCTTGGTACACCTATCCAGAGGTCTTTGAGTTTGGAAATGAAGCTTGCACAGTGTATGATCTGCTACTCCTAAAACCCTAACAGGGACTCATTCACTACTAAAGGTGAATGGGTCCTGCTAGGTCCTTTTAGAGATCTCTAAATCCAATCTTCAATTTCCAAGTCTGCACTCCTTCCCTACAACTTGAAGCTCATGCTTTCAGATTCAGTTATGCTAATAATCTGCAAGAAATTTTTTGAAGCTTGTTGGTGGATAGGGATTTTCCTCAGTCAAACCCCATGTTGGTAATCAGACCTTTGATGATGAATGAAAATATGAAATATGTAATGTGTGTGCAATCCTAACCTTACGTGTGTCTAAGATTAAGATCCCTAATAATGTAAAGGCAATCCTATTCAAGTGTGTTAGAATAGAAACCTAAAATGAAACATGAACAATTCAAGTGACCTACTATAGAAGATCCCAAATCCTCTCAATACATCACAAATCTGAATATACCTCTCTTTAGGCTGCGATTAGGATGGTCATAGAAGATGGAATCACTTAGGAAACAAGTCCTTAGGCTTGGTTGTATGTCTTGTGAATCTCCCAACACCTAGAATCCCTTATGATTCTCCATAGACATCTATCATCAATCCTTCAACAATGCTTGATCTTTGACACAAAATGAGCTTGGAGACTTGCAACGCTACTCCAAAACTTCTCTCTTGCTTGCTTCTTGAGTATAAATGCTTGATCTCAAAAAAATGTCTAGACTCATAGGTTGTTTCTCTTCTCTAGTTGAAAAGTATGAAAAATAACCTTATATTTATACATAACTTGAGATTTAATCCCAAAAGTCAAACAATCTAAGCCAACATCTGATCTAGGATTGAAAATCATTAAAATCCTATGAAAAATAAATTAAAAAAGGGGTATCCTAGGAAAGGAGGACCCATTTTCCACCTTGGGAAAATGGGTCCTAGCACAATTTCCTAGGACCAAGCTCTGGGGGGATGAAATAACATAAAAAAACCACCTCAAATATGCCAAGAAAGGGGTGTCCTATGTTAGGAGGACCCATTTTCCAGTAGTGGTGAATGGGTCGTAGCACAAATTTCTAGGACTCAAAATTTTCAAATGTAAGTGTTATGTAATATCATTAATGGGTGTTGGGATAGATCCTTGAAAAATGCAATTAATAAGGCTTATATTTGAATTAAAGGGGCCAATTAACCTCAATTAACCACAATTAATTAATGAAACCATATATTAGTGTGAAAGTGTAATAAAACACTTTACAACACCCTAAATAAGGCACAATTAAGTACATTTTAGTTACAAGGGTCCTATACTTAGTGTGAATCTGTAAAACTC
This sequence comes from Sequoia sempervirens, assembly GCA_007258455.2. Classification (NCBI taxonomy): domain Eukaryota; kingdom Viridiplantae; phylum Streptophyta; class Pinopsida; order Cupressales; family Cupressaceae; genus Sequoia; species Sequoia sempervirens. The sequence continues at coordinate 191,579,675 of VDFB02086081.1, read as the reverse complement.
ATTACAACACTAAATCAAGGCATAATTAAGTTAATTTTAGTATTAATTATTCCAAAATTAAGTGTGAAAAAGCGGTTACTTTTTTTTGACACTACACAGATTTTATATGACCTTGTTTTGTAGAGGGTTGTGATATGAAAGGACTTGGAGTCAAATATTTTTATAATCTTTAAATCTTGATGAAGATGCTTCTCTAACTCTATAAGATGAATAGGAAAACTTAGGGTGAGTGCACCAGTTTGGGAGACAAAAATATAGAAAAATCAATTATTTTGAAGTTTGGAATCAGGAGTTTTTATACTCATTGAAAGATGACCATACTTCTTTAACTCCATAAGATAAATAGAGAAATTTAGTGTGGGGTGAAATCACAATATTGTGTCCCACTTTTTGGCCAAGATGAACATGTATATTAACATTTTAAACTAAATCTTCACCTTCTGAGACCTATAGAAGATAAACTGTTAAGAATTTGAAGATGATGTGAACTAGTGATTTGTGGTAATTTATGTGTAGATTCTAAATAATATATTTTTTTAATTTTTTAAAAATAAATCACAAATCTCTCAACATCTCCTTTAATAGCTAGTTTCAAATAGAAAGCAATATTTTTAGAAACTAATGTTTATGTCGTCAAACATAACTTTTTTTCTAGAAAGGATAACATTCTAATTTTTAAAACATAGATTCTTAACATCAATATCTAGGGCAAGGATATTTTTCATAATTTTTTATTACATATATTATTTTAATTAATTTTAGAAGTCACTGTAACTATAGTTTGGATATAGTTGTATGTCGTTAAACATAACATGCTGCGTATATATCAAAATCCTTTTTTTTGGGTCAAACAAGGACATCAATACTTAAGACAAAGTTATTTTTTGAAAATTTTAACAATAGTTTACTATTTTTCTACCTTTGTAGAATGAAGAGCTTGATGTTCAGTGGAAAACCTATTTTTAGTAAAAATAAAAAAATAAATACACGATAAATGAAAACATATCAAAACTATAATTGTTGGAAAGCTCATTTCCAGGACTACAATCTTGCAAAATATAATTTCTAAATGAATTTATTTAATCCCTCAAAAGGTAAAGAAAAAGTGTTTTTTTTCCAACATTTTGATAGGTGCGAAGGAGACTCCGTTGTGGGTATGATTTAATACTAGATGGGTTCTATTCAAGGGGGTATGATCTAAGGGGTCTTATCTAAACCTCTTTAACTAAAACCCTTTAGATGGAATTTTTCAAGGCTTAAATTATTAGTTTTTCAAAAAACAAGTGAGTTTAGGAAAAAATCAGGATGTCCCAAAGGTGGGACATAGTATTGTGATTTCACCAGGTTGTAAGTGCACCAAATTGGGAGACCAAAAAGTAGACAAATCAATTATTTTTAAAAAAATGGGATCACATTATGTTGAAACAAACATGATGTGCTTGTGATATATAATGCAAGTGCACTCTATAAAGAAACAAACAAATTATTGAAGCAAAGAAAAAATGACGATCAATTTCCAATTTGAGAAAAATTGAGCATGATTTTGACATTTGATAACTTTTGCAAATCTTGTCCCAATTTTATTTTCTAATACCACATGACAAAAGGGATAAGTGCTAAAACTTTTTTAATATTTTTTAATCAAATATTTTTTATGTTTTCATTAAATTTAATATTTTAGAATGCATTTCTTACTTGTTATTTTTACTAGCTCCTCTAAACCCTAACTTGGAACTTAATTTAGATGAAGAAATATCTAAAAAGAATCTTACATCACTCAAATGTCCCCCAACACTTCCAACTAACCCTAGATAAATCCAAGATAATTTATTAGGGTATTTAGAATAGAATAAAATTTAAATTATAGAATTTGTTGCATTTGTTGTTAATGTGTTGTCATTGATGTCAACTTATGTTGCTATTGCATGTACTATTATGTTATCTTTAATGAAGAGTTGTGTTGAAGGGTTGTAATGTTGTCATTGGTACACAGTTGTACCTTATCTTCTAAATTTCATGGTTGGATGTCATTTGTCAATACACTTTTCAATATGACTTGATTGATGTATTGTTACATATGTTCCTAAGGAAAGACTTCACATGGGGTATCAAGAGAAATCTATAAGTCTCCAAAATTTCAAAGGCACAAAGATTTACTCCACAAAATATCAATCAAATGCTCCACATTTCTTCACAGATATGCAAATGTGGCCTTGTGATCCATGTACATCTATGGTTGCCAACTAGTTTGCATCATTTAATTTTTAATAAATCTTGATGCGAATGCTTTTTGATTAGTATTTTGAGTATTTTAATGGTTTTAATGTCCAAAATGTGATTTAATAAATTGGGAATTTTTATTGGAAGAATGAATGAAGGTGTCCTTTGGGTTTGTTGTCATAATGCTTTTTGATTAGTATTTTGGATTATTTTAATGGTTTTAATGTCCAAAAATGCGATTTAAGAAATTGGAAATTTTTTGTTGGAAGAATGAAGAAGGTTCCCTCTAGGTTTGTTGTCATTGATGCCAATATTGGTTGGTAACTAACTAAGTAAACTATGCATCCATGTTGATCCAGTATTTTGGTCCAAAAATATTCTCAGTAAAAGGAAATGCTATGAGTTTTTGATATGCTACTTGGGAGTATTAGTTATAGGTTTAAATGAGTTTTCAACAAGTTTGTATGATCCAGTTGAGTTATCCAAGTGACATGAGTTCGCTATTCTTTTGGCCGACAAGGTTAAGAAATTTTTTTCCTTCATGTGCTCCTTATTAAGTCTAGGATGACCTAATGTTTTGACAACACACTTTTTTATGTGCGCTAAAAGGAATTATGTATTGAGCCAACAAGACATTTTGAATTTTGGGTGTTCACATTCAATTAGGCCGACCTAATTGATAAAGAAAAACCTGACCATGTATATATGTGTGTGTGTGTATGATGGAAAAATAGATACATAGACATAGAGTATGGTAAGCAAGCAATGTGACAAGTGTAATAGTATGAAGTTATTGATGGGGTTTGTCCATTGGAAATTGGAGCGAAATTTTGGTATTATCAGAGCTTAACTGAAACTATTTTCTGCACTTTGTAGGTGCACTTCTCTAGTTCACTTTTGGCAGTGAGCCACACCTTTTTGTATCTTGTCTATAAGCCATATTTTGTATTTTGGCAGTGATCCCTTCAAAGGATAATGAGTCTTGGAAGTGAGCCCTGTAATATCTTATAACTGGTTATAATATATTGTGAGCTGATCCTCACCATGGTTTTTATCACCTTTGGTTTTCTACATAAAAATCTTGGTGTCAATGTGTTATGATCTCTTTTATGTTTTGGATCACTATTGCATTTAGATGTGGATTGATAATCAAGGATGGTTAATTATTATTTTTTCTAGAAAAATATTGATTCACCCCCTCTTAGTATTCAGTGTAATCAACAATTGGTATTAGAGATTGGTTCCTTTGAAAAAGTCTTACACCTTGAAGAAGGTCCCATAATTTGAATACATGGCTGGAAAATACTATTCTATTCCTCTGAAAGAAAACTATGCATTTGAAAAAATCAATGCTACTCTCGAGGAATTGGAAAAAAGCAAGGATGAGAAGGAAACTCTAAAAGGAAATCTGAAGGAAGAAAATGATTACATTAGGAAGCTGAGAGAGCAGATTAAAAAGTTCAAGGAAAGGAATAGAGAAGTTAGTGATCAACTTAAAAAGGCTAATGAAGACATTACCAAACTAAAGGTGCAAGTAGAAGAGAAGAAGCGAATTGAGGAATGCTAGAAAACTGAGATCCAAAACAAAGTTAATGAATGCACAAAGCTTGAACAAGAAGTGATAACCCTGAGAGTTGATCTGGAAAAGTGAAAGCTCATGAAGAAAGATTCAAGACAAGTTCTACAATGCTTGATGTGTTGATTACATCTCAAAAACCCACTAAGGATAAAAGTGGTCTAGGACTTGAAGTAGGACAAAGCTCAAAAAATAAACTGATTTCCAACAAAGTGAATAATCAAAGGAAATTTCAAGGAAATACTTATCTTTGATCAAGAACCAAAAGAACAATACCAAAAGGATTCCTATCTAACAACCTAATGCTCAAAGGTACCCATCTTTTAATGGTTTTTTTTTCTCATACAATAAATTCAAACATAGAGCAAAAAAATGTAGAAGAAGGATGAACCAGAATAGAGTGAGTCAGAATTTTGGATTCTTTACTGGACAATGCTATGTTTGCAACAAGTTTGAACATAGAGCTATCGAATGTAGAAACTAGATGATGATGAATAAGTTTAATGCTTACAAAAGGATTCAATCTTTTCAAGGCTACTATTACACATGTTATATCTTTGGACATAAGGCTAATTAGTGCAGGTCAAGGATGAATGCAAATCCATTTTATCAAGAATATTTTGTGTGTTACACTTGTAACGAATCATGACATATTTTAAAATTTTGTAGGAGAAAAGTTGGGAAGAAACCTAACCCAAAACTGAAGAACAAGCCTATGACCAAAGGAGTTCTTGCAGAAGTAAGGAAATAAATGGGAAAAAATGGAGAAAGAAGGAAGAACCTAAGAAAAAGGACGAATCAAATACCCTTGTATCTGTATTTGGTGCAAATACCTCTTCCAAGAATTGAACCTAGTAATGGTTTCAGGGGGAGCAGTCATAGAAAAATCAACAAGCCCCCAATATATGTGGCGTCAGGTGATGACACAAGGTTATGTGATGTGAGCCATCATTTTGAAGGTACTGGAGAAATGTTTTGTAGAAAATAAGCGAACTAGGAGAATTGTGGAGCTATTATTAGTTTATAGTGTGTTTCATAAAGTGGTTGGTAGCTTTAAAGCTGAAAAGTAATAAATATGAATTTGGGAAAAAATCATAAATAATAAAGCAAGAGACTAAGTTAAAGAAAATCACATTTCTGCAATTTGGAAGAAGCAATGTAAGCTGAAGCAAGATTGAAGGTGATTCAGTGCATTGTACATTGAAACCCTAGTTTTTGACAAGAAAAAAAGGTATTCTTTGTTAACTAATTACTGTGGAATTTGAATTTGAAGAAAACTAAATTGTTAAGAAATTTCAAGATTATTTGGGAAATATGGCCACACCTATTGTTGTGGAAATCTCCAACCTAGATTTAGAAGATATTCATGGAAAGTATATGAAAATGACCCCATGGGTGCGTTCTCACACATTCCAAGCCATCTGCTACCCATTGAAGACCCAAAAACTTACATTCATAGGAAATCAAAAGAATTCAATCATCATGAGCTGAAGGATTTATGGGACAATGAGTTAACTAATGATTTACTAATTAAGGAGAAATATGAAAACCTATTCAAATGAAGCTGAACATTTGGAACTAGTTTATGAACTTCTACAGTGAGAGTGAGGAAAATTTTGTTAGAATGGCCCTTAGTAGGGTTCATAGCAATCTTGTATGGTTAAATGAACAAGGGATCATCAATAAAGAGGCAACTCGAGCTGTTACTGGTCTTTGTGACAATGGTGCCATTCCAGTTGTAGAAGCCATGAAAAATGATGAAGTCACAAGGTTGACTGGTGCTATGTTTGATGGGAGAGATTTAACCACAAAGTCTATTGTAAACCCTACTATCAAATACACTGCCATCATGATTGGGCAAAAAATAACTTCACTAACTGAGCAAATTTAGTATCAGCCATGACAATTCATACTGCTTATGAAATGGTGGTGAATGGAAAGGATTTTGTTCTCTGTGAGTTGCTTAAATTGCAACTTATGGAAAATATGAGTATGAAAAAGGCGAGGAAGTATGTTTTTAAATTTGGCACTCTAATTGTTGGTCTATTATTCTATTTCTTGAGGGAGTTACCGAGAAGAAAAGGTATAATATGGGATAACTTTGGGCTAGTTTCCCATTAGATTGTTGACCATTTGCACAGTCTGGGTGATTTTAAGCCACAAAAAATATCCTAACTGCCTTCTTTGCAGTATTTTAGAATGAAATGCGTGAAAGAGACAAGATTCGAAGGAGCTTGGTGAAGAAGTATGAGGAGATAACATTTCTTGTATCTACATATAAATGCATCATTGAGGATATAGAACCTCAAACTTCATGGATTGAACCTATGGGATATGAGACTGAATAAAAAGTGGCAGAGAGGTACATTGAGATTCTGTTAGATAGTCCTGAGGACCCCTCTCTACTTAGGCATGGTACATATAAGGAGAAATCTATTGAAGTTCATTTGAAGGCTACTGCATCTAAAATAAGAAAGAAGGTTAAAGATTTCTTCCAAGGTGTAACATACACTAAGGATGATAGAGAACAATTGAAGGAGGTGATTAATGAAAGGAGAGCCAAATTTATTGAACAACCCTTTAGACCTAGGAAATTAGGAAGACTATCTTCTGATGCTACTCCAACATCTATTTCTAGTTTTTCCACTCCTAGTGGTGCTAATTTTGAGAAAGGGAAAAGGAAAGATCAAATTTTCCCTATATCTATTGATGTTGCTGCCCCTATCAATCCCAGTACCAAGGAATCTAAGAAAAATGACATACCTACTACTGTACCATCTGTTGCTTCAGGAGGAAGAAGAATAAAACAAAAGGCTTACATGAAAAGAAGTTTGAGTGATGTTGAGGAGGAAATTAAAATTGTCTTAGAAAAGGAGAAACAACTGAAAAGAAATTTAAGAGGTAGTACTTTTGGTGAAGGAACCAAAACTAGAGTTGAGATCTCCAATGATGAGGAGATAGAGGAAGATGAGGATGCTTATCGAATCCATGTGCACACAAAGAAGAATAAAGAAGGATCATCTGATCTTGTGGAGAACATTCTTGGTTCTCCTTCGGTAAGTGATCATTCACACTTAGTTCTTGGAGCCTTCGGTAAGTGATCATTCACACTTAGTTCTTGGAGCCTTAGTAAAAAATATGATTGAAAATGACCTTATGGCAACTATTGAGTTATATGATAAGGTTAATGATGAAGGGAAAGAAACCATCATAAATGCTTTTACCCAATACATAGTTATTTGTAATATAAACATGGATACCATAGAGTCAAAAGTTACTGAAAATGTGTGGAGAGAGTTAGTACTCAGAAGGTAAGAGGATTTGTGTATTGAAGAAAAGATGAGAAGTGAAGCCTTAAAATCCATTAATTCAACTTATTCTAATATAGAAACTGCAAATCTGCTAAAAGAATGTTCTACATTGTTTAGAG